>NDFG01000537.1:2920917-2991154 GCA_002167245.1 Sporophila hypoxantha
GCAGAGATACCACAAGAATCGGTCAGGTAATGGATGGGGCTGGGGCAGCTGCTGGCTCTCTTTCCCTTGGATTCCGAGGAGGATGGTCAGAGCTGCTGCTTGAGGAAGGGAATTCACTGAAACCACCAAAACCCTGCCTGGAGCTGCTTCTTCTGCCGTGGGGTGAGCCTCTGCTTGTGAGAGCAGCCACYGAACAGGGACCTTATTAACACCTAGCCCTCTCAAAAAAGGAATCTATCACTCTCTGCTCGGGTGCCTGGGATTCCGAGCCCCTCTCTGCCCTGCTCAGAACTGGGCCACTGCTGCACTGCCCCTGCTGTTTCTTCAGCACTGCTCCGAGCTTTTTGCTGCACTGTAATTACAAAATTACAATAATTCAGAGGGMAGGGGTTTATATTTTCCATTCCAAAGGAGGCTTCTGCYTTCCTTAGCAGACACCTGTCTTTCAAACTGAGACATATGGAAAATTTGTGCGCAAGTTAAAGTTATTCTGCTATAAYGTCAAATTTATTAAAAAAAGTTTTCTGCCTTTTTAGTCCCAAATTCATCAAATGCATACTCTTTTGAAGAGTACTTTTATTTTTTTATTCTGACAGCTCATCTGTGGATTTAAAATAATACAGAAATAAAGCTTTCTTGCAGTTCAGAAATTCTCTCATCTCTGTTTGAAATTACGTAACTGCCTCAATCAAAAAAACCCTCTGGAAAATATGTGCCAAGAGATTTGTGTGTTTGCAGTTCTGGTGAATAGATCAAATGTGCCACTCTCTGTATATTTTCAAAATCTTCTTTCTTACAAAAGAAGTCACAGAATTCACAGTTCCTTTTTTACTGTGAACTAAAAAAGAAGCACCTCAGTTGCAGTACAAGCTGGCTCGTACAGGGCAATTAATTTGGCTAAGAAACCCAGCCAGTTCCATAAACCAGCCCCTGGGTTGACTGACAGGAACCTCAACCAATCATGTTCCATCCTGAGCTGCAGATATCTCACGGGTTTGGGAGCTGGGCGGTGTCAAAGATCAGACCAGTGAGTTATCCAGGCAAACCCCATTTATAAAGAGGAGTTCAACCAATAAACCACAGGAACATTGGGTGTGTGGTTGTCTCTGTCTCTGACCTACCCCCACCGTGTTACACACTGCTCCTTACAAGTCCATAACCAACAGTCCCTATACACTGAAAAACACAAACTAGTTTGAATCAGGCCAACTCACAGCTTCTTCATTACATGCCCCTTGCTTTCCTTTTTTTGTCCTCATCTACATTCACCTTAATGCTTCTAAATCATCATTGATTGGTGCTGTGAGGACTAGGAAAAGCTATGAAACTAAATTAGCATTCACCTGATAAAAATTGAGATAAAATTAARATTGCTATTTACCCTCTATGGGGTCTTGCTGAAGGCAGCTCCTGCTTTTTCAGAAAATCAGTCTACTGTTAAAGCAGTAATCCAGGAGGAACTTCTAATCCAAAGATATTAGTCAATATGCTTTAGGTCATGCTGCAAACTCCTTTATTATTCATGGCACTTGCCTTGCTTGCTTTAGGTTTGATTTGTGGCTGTGCTCCAAGCCCAGAAAAAAGCAATCAAGAGTGGAGTGTGAGAGGAGACAGTGTATGAAGGCATCAGAGAGGAGAAGAGAAGCTGCAGCTGATACAAGGCATACTCAAGAAGTAGAAATGCACTTTTAGTGGAGGCATTCAATGGAAGTGGCGCCAGAGTGTGAACAAAGGCAGCCAAGAGAGTCTCCAAGAAGAAGAGAACCAGACCATCAGGTGTCTTATTTCAGCAAAGGGAGGAGGAGGGGGAAACCTGAAAATTCAGACATTATAATGATGGCACAGCCTCAGAATGCCTGTTGGATTTCTCTTAACCCTGCTGAGCTTTCTATACAGAAACCTCACTTATCTAAGTGCACCAAATCTTGTTCTCAGCTTAGTTAACTGCAAACTTGTGCCTACATTAAAGCACACCAGCAGGTCTTTGGGACAATAAATATGCTATATATTTAAACAGCAACCAGCAAAACAAAGTGCCAACCCTCTCCAGTATTGTTAGTGATTATATCCCTGCTCATCTTCTTAAGCACAMCCCTGTATTGCAAAGTGTGCCTGGATGTGACACACAGTCACTGCTTTAAATGTCAAGACTTCTGTATTTCCTTACTAACAAGAGGGATTGCAGGTTCCTCAACGTGTTTCAAATCCCCATTGTAGCAGCTACTAAGGTTTTATTATTTATGTTCCTGTTCATACCCAGTGCAGCACATTGATGATTCTGTTACTGTTTCTTTTCTTCCACYGCAGTACAGAAGATATTTAATGATCCAATGAAGAAAACCACCCAAGAATTATAGAGAATAATTATCTCACTGAAGAACAGTATGAATTCCCTAATAAGTCCTTCCTCTCCCACCTCACTCGTCTCCCTGAAAAATATAATAAAATCTTTTATGCACTAGGCAGAGTAAAGCAAAGTGGAAAAGCTTTGTTGAAAGCATCTAGATAAYGTCTATTATTCTATGAGAATAAGGTTTGTGAAATAGGCACCAGATATGTACACCCAAAGTATTCATCTTAACAGAAAGTAGGTCATGGCTAACATAAAAGTGAATGCTTCAAAATAATCATTTTAAGAGGGTGTGACAGCATAAGAAATTAAAATATATAAATTCTGAGCAGTTATAAAAATCCACTCGTAACCAAATGTGTTTCAATAAGCTGCCTGTACCTAATACTTTATTTAAAGGTTAGCATTCTCAATATCTACCATARTTAATTTTTCCAAGAATRAAACAGAGCTGCATATMTAACAGTTGSGGAGAGATCTGTTTATCTGTTCTGTCAATAGATARCCTAAGTATGCAGCCTTTTCCTGGGCGTAGACAGGAGGGGAGCTTTTCCTATTTCTACTTTCAAAAGCTTGTCTAAATCTATGTTCCTTTACAAAGCATTTCTGAATAAATATGATCAAGCAGGTTTTCAGAACTGTAATTTTAAAGAGGAGGGTTGGTAATATAAAGTCTGAAGGCACTACATCACTGAATCAACTGAGTAAAGAACCAAATCAACATCTTACAAAAATGAGTCAATTGAGTCTCTCTGATGTTCAATCCTGTATTTTTGCTAYTTTCAGGTTACAACTGTACCAGTGAGACAGGAACGTGCTCTGACAGCCAGGAGAGCAATTGTATTAAGGGGTGCATCAGGCACAGCTTCWCCAGCTGGGCAAGGGAGGGGATTGTCCCATTCTGCTCTGCACTGRGGCGGCCYCATCTCAAGTYCTGGGGGCAATTTCAGGTATCATAATGAAAGATATAAAGCTGTTAGAGGAGGGACACAGAGGTGGTGAAAGGTCTAGTGGGAAGACATTCAAAGAACATCTGGGGGAGCTGGCGTTGTTCAGCCTAGAGGGGATGAGACTGAGAGGAGACCTCATTGGTGTAGGCAGCATCCTCACAAGGGGAAGAGGAGGGGCAGGCASGGATCTCTTCTCTGTGGTGACCAGTGACAGGACCCMAGGGAACTGTGTGAAGCTGTGTCAGGGAAGGTGTAGGCTGGAAATGGGTATCAGGAAAAGGTTTTTCACCCAGAGAGTGGCTGGGCAMTGGAAMAGGCTCCCCAGGGMARTGGTCACAGCACCAAWCCTGACAGAGCTCAAGAAGCATTTGGACAACACTCTCAGGCACATGGTGGGATTCCTGGGGCTCCTGCACAGCGCCAGGAGTCAGACATTGATGATCCTGATGGGTCCCTTCCACCTCAGGATATTTTGATTCTATGAATTGTATGAATAATTCTGATTCTATGAATGGTAAAGCAATAGCTTTATGTTTTAACATTAAACATTCCCAAAAGAAATTACCAGGATTACTAAGCAAATGTTTTAAAAAGTTAAATAAAGAAATTTCCAAATTAGGCAATGATATTCCTTATTTTTTTTCATTTAGATATTTCCATCCTGTTTCCATATGTTCACAAAAAWTATTAGTAGAAACATACATCATAGAAAGAACTGGCTGAGCAATTATTGAAAACAAGCAGAAGTCAGTCAAAGGCTTGCCTTGTATTCACAAAAAACTCAAGAGTGCATGAATATTGTGTTGAATCTTATTTTTTATGCCTGATTAAAGASCACTTGTAGAATTTCTTCATTTTACAGTTTTCACAGAGCAATATTTTAATTTACAAACCCTTAGCAGCTTTTGGAAACTACATTCAGCATGTTTGCTATAGCTTCCCTTAACCATGGCTGCAATATAATTCACTATTATCTTGTTGACAAGGTTATAATTTGTTTCACACATCACTGTTCATTAAAATAATATGTACCTGTGCTCTGGTTTTGTACCACTTCAAAGCTCAGCTACCAACAAAATCATAGTCAATTAGTTTGACTGGATGAATAGCAGTTGGAAAGCTACAAAGGTTTCTCACCTTCCCACATTTTTTGTTTACATGAAATTAGAACCTCATAAATCCATTACAACACAGAGAATTAGTTGCAGTTCTCCATTTCTTTCATTTAGTGGAAGACGTCATTTTCCCTTAACTAGGTCACAAAAAAAAAAAACAAACAACTCAAATAATTAATTTCTTTGTTTAGGCTGGTTAATGCTGAAGAAACTCAGAATTAAATCTAATGAGATTTTAAGTTAGTACATATTTCTCTGGGAACTGCAGCAGTGAACTGAAGATCCTTTACTGTCTAAATCTTATACTTGCAAGACTGATGCCTCATGCTCATGTTGTTGCCTTTTTCCTAAACTAGTGTAGCCTTTTTATTGGTAAAAAAAAAAAAGGTATCAAATTTCTTATTCCATATAGATATATTTTTCTGAAGAAAAATAATCTTGCTTGTCACTCATCTTTCTTTGTGCCATTTGGTTAACTTGTATGTTTCACACAGAATGAGTGCAATGTTTTCTTAGCGTGCACAGGTGGAGTTAGTGTTGATTTGCCTCATATTTCAGAGCAAGTTTACTTCTGCATTTGGGAATGGTTGCACATGCAAACAAATACTGTACTCAGGGGGGACCTTAGAGTCCAAGACATCTGCTGAGGAACAGCTACACATAAACACTGATCAGTGAACAGAATCTTAAGTCACACAAAGGGCAACAGATGATCCAAAAAGTAAAAAAAACCTGGTTAACAAAACAGCTTGAGCCAAACTCAAACTTTCTCTTGAATGCAGCAAGGTACTTCCTACAGGGAATAGTTGGACAGGATGAAATGTATCTCTTTAAAAAGTGCACCATAGTCAACTGTAATCTTATGAGTCATTAGATAGCTCCTCCTGTAAAAACTGTAGTTTTTGTAAYAAATTTTGGAAGGACTTTATTTGACAGAGAAGGTTTGACAGAGGTATCATACCATCCAGATGTCTTTATACAAGTGGAAAATAGGAAGTTGGCTATTKTTTTCCCTTAAGCCTTCTCATTCCCAGTCTACTCTTTCTGCTCTTCTAAAACATAGCAGTGTTCAGTAGGCACATTCATATGTTCCAAAGGTTCATTCAAATCAATTTTCATTCAAAATGTTACATCCATATAAGAAAACTAAGTTTATGGGTTGCTGACAGAGACTGGTACAAACATAAAAATCAAAACCAAAATCAAACATACAAAAAGCCCAGCCAAAAAAAAATCACAGCCATTGTGGTTTATTTGAATATAAAATATGCCAAAGTAGCTTCCACATTATAGAGAAGGRGACACAATCTGTATTTTTGTAAGCCCTTTACTAGTACCAACTCTTAGGGTTTTTTTCTCCCTCTGTTTTAGCAAACCAGGTTCTGAAGGGATTTCAATATTCTCTGTAAACTCAMATTACCTATTCACAGAAATCATTACAAATCAAAATTCCTCAGAAGACCTTGTGCTTTAATTTTTCAGCTATTGCCTAGAGCAAGACAGCGGAGACAAGCCAAGCATTTGTCTGGGACTTTTTTCTCTTTTTTTTTTTTTTTTTTTTTTTTTTTTTTTACCATATTAATGATTACATTTAATGAAAACAGGGGAAAAACAGGTCAAAAATACCATCTCAGAAACTTTTATTAGAATTGTGTTCTGAGTTAAATTGCTTGATGTTATACCACAACAGAGGTTGGGCAATTTGAATGTCTGTTAGCCATGGGCAATTTTTCTCCAACACAGACTGTATCATAACATATCCAATCATGCCACACTGAAAGACAGTAGGYTTACCTAGATATTAGGAACAAATTCTTTATGTTGAGCATGGTGAGGCCCTGGCACAGGTTGCCCAAAGAAGTGTTGGATTCCYCATCCCTGGAAATGTACATGGCCAGGTAGAATGGAGCACTGAACAACCWAGTCTAGTGGAAGATCTCCCTGCCCACATCAGAGAGCTTGGAACGAGATGACTTTTAAGGTCTGTTTCAWCCCAGGCCATTCTATAATTCTATGATTTGTCAAAGAAGAGAACAAACTTATAAATGAAGCAATATGTCTATATATCTTTCTATATATCTATATATAGAGAGAACACTCCTATCTCGTGAATATTCTCCAAGAATTGTGATGGCCAGGATGCTAATTCTAGCTGAACAATTTTTGAAAAAAAAGGTGTTTAGATATTTCAAGAAAAACTCTGATTTTCCTYGTTTGGGAATCATAGAAGCAACACTTCTTTCATGGAAATGCACAGTCCTTTAGATGCCATTGAGGTGGGCCTGAATAAGGATTGGAGGGCTAGAATAAGACTGAAGAAATACATCACATTAATAAAAAGGATTTTTTTTTTTTCTGACAGGTCACAAGACAAGAATTACGAAGGAAGGATCAGGATTCAAAATGTTAATTTTAACAATGGGAATGCTATTTATGTATTTTTCAGACTTGTTAAAAATTGCATCAATTATCAATCTGTACACATGGTTWAGACCTGATTTTAAAGTAATTTAGGGTAAAATTTTTCATCATCTGTGTATGCAGCCTGGCAGTGACGGTCTGGGGATGACTGCACATGCTTTTCAGACTGGGAACTTTAGAAAATGTGACAAAAGATTATTATAGCCACCTTCCCATACCTTCCCCATACCTTTATTAGGTATAACCTACTACATGATTTGGTGAGGTAATCTGACAGTTGCAGAAAGGGAAGAGAGAAGCAAAATCAAAATCTAAACCTTAGATAGACAGAAATGGTTGTCTAACTGCATCATTGTCTCTTAAACAAATGCCTAGATAGTTTTTCTCTGATTGTGTGCAGAAGGACAGTTCTTCACCCAGATGTCTCAACCATAGTCAATTATTAGCACAAATTATGAACAAAGTCATGGTTTCATTGCACTTATATGTCCAGCACATCAACAAAACCTGAAAAGGCTTTTAAAAATACATCTTTTAGGTTTCTTCTAAAACTCAGAAACAGAGAATGAGTAATAGCCATAAAATGTCTTCCTAAAAATAAGCTAAAAGCCTGAAGCAATAGTGTAACAAGAAATGTTCTTACAGTAGCATGGGTTTCTGGGGGCTAAGTAAAGATTTTTAAATATTTCAAGGTGATTCCTCAAGGGAAATACCTCATACTTCTGTGATCTCCTGGGCAAAGTACAAAAAATAAACTTACAGGGGGAAAAATTAAATTTAAAAGTTGGTTTGTCAGTGCCAAAAAAGCAGATGATGGGTGTTTATATACTTACTCCAAAGAGACCTTTAGTCTTGGATAGTGCATCTGGCAATTTATATATGAATTTAAAGCTTAATTTAAACCTACCAGATTTGATTGGCTTGCTGGCCTCAGATTAAAAAAAAAAAGCCTAATTCTCCCATGCCCATAGAAGCTACTGGGTCCAAGCAATGGCACCCTGCCAGATAYGGCTATCATCATTTCAGGTCCTGCCCTCTCACACAGATTACACTAAGAAAATCCAGCTTTGGCAATGTTCGGGATCTGAAGGGATAAGATTTTCAGATAGCTTGACTGACAGTATCTCCTGCAGTGCTACAGGGAAGTGGTGGGCTACTACAGAGAGTCTCACAGGCTGTCGATGCTTTTTGTACTCCTCAGTGTCATTTCTCACACATCCAAATCACAGCTGTCACTGCTACCTTATCTATTCTTCTTCAGTAGGTCCTGAACTACACATCTTTTACTTTGGCTAATGGATAATCCCCCATCTCACTTAGCCTATGAGGAGGTTCACYGGTGTCATTTGAGGAGAGATGACGGCTGACACAGCTGTGTCATGAGGAGAAAGGCCAGTGAAAGGAGAACCTTGCTAAATGAATAGCTAAAGAGCAAAACAAATTCTAGTCCCATGCATTATAAGAGAAGAAAAGTAGTGTTTCTGTCCTTAGAAAATTACTGGTTTTAGCTCAAKAACAATTTATCAACAAAATTAAGGCAGAGCAATCTTACAAATATGACTGCACATTCTTAAAACTGTAATTCCCAAAGTCATTATTTCATAGAATCAAAAAATARTAGAACAACCTTGGTTGTAAAAGAGCTTAAAGATTATCTTATTCCAATCCCCTGCCAGGGACAGGGATACCTTCCACTATCCCAGGTTGCTCAGAGCTCCATCCCACCTGACATCGAACACTTCCAGGCATGGGGCAGTCACAGCTTCTCTGGGCAAACTGTTCCAGTGTTTCACCACCTTCACAGTTAAGAAATTCTTCCTAAGTCTCATCAAAACCTACTCTTTGTCAGTTTTAAGCTATTGCCCCTTGTCCTGTCATTCCAGACCCTTGTAAATAGTCCCTCTCCATCTTTCTTGTAAGTTCCCTTCAGGTACTGGGAGGCCACAATTAGGTCACCCCAAAGCCTTCTCTGTTCCATGCTGAACAATCCCAGCTCTCTCAGCCTTTCCTCCCAGCAGAGCTGCTCCATCCCTCTGATCCCCTTGGTGCCTCCTCTGGCCTGGCTCCAGCAGGTCCCTGTCCTTGCTGTGCTGGGAGCCCAGGGCTGGATGCAGCCCTGCAGGTGGGGTCTCAGCAGAGGGGGCAGAGGGGCAGAATCCCCTCCCTGCCCTGCTGCCCACGGGGCTCTGGATGGCCCAGCACCACGGGGGGCTCTGGGCTCCCAATGGCCAGGCATGGCCAGCCTCTCACACCAGCACCCCCAGGGGCCCTTCTCCCAGGGCTGCTCTGGGTCTGCCTCATCCCCGCCTGGATTGGTACTGGGGCTGCCTGACCAGGTGCAGCAGCTTGGGAGCTTGGTCTGTCAAACCTCATGAAGATTTCCCGGGCCACTGTGAGCTTGTCCAGGTCCCTCTTGCGATCACCCTTTCCATCAACATGTGTCAGCCAACCACTCAGCTCGTGTCATCTCTGAGGACTCTCTTGAGGTGTCTGCACCAGGATCCTCCTTTAGTCTTGTGCCAGTTAATGAAGAATTTTTAACATGTCCCAATGAAGAACACCTGAGGGACACCACAGGTCATGGATGTCCATCAGGACTCTGAGCTGTTGACTGCCACCCTCTGGATGGMACTGTCTAATTTCTTATCCAACTAACAGTCCATCCATCGAACCCATGTCTCYGCAATTTAAGGGAAAGATACTGTCAGGGACCACAAAAAACTAGTAAAAGTATTTGTGTGATTTTATSTAGTCTGAATTCATTTTAAWTAWTGACTCACCTCCATTGYGCTAAGAATCCATGTGACTGTTAGYAAAAACATAGCTAAATTAGACCAAAGTTGTCTCAAAGAGTGGGCAGAGGGGACAAATTCCTGATTATCAGGCTTTGCAGGAACTCGATCCAGGCTGTGACTACATGGAGGTGTACAGCAGGAGGGTAATGAAGAAGATATGGATTCAAACACTCTCTTGAGCACAGGAGGAGAGGTAGAAGGCTACATATTTGTAATACTGTTGGTAAATATATTTTCAATTTTGCTAGAATATTCTGCACCACTTCTGYCAAATTGTATTTATAAATTATTTATTTCTTACAACTAAGATGTCAAGAACGTTAGATTTTTATATATTCAATAAAACTGTATATAACCTACACAGAAAAAATGTGTCACAACKTAGGCCTTTCTGGTGACTAATTAACTATCATGAGCCAAGGCATTTATTGTAGAAAAGMACACAACCCTACTTTAAAGACTAGAAGTGACCATCATGTCTATACAAATTCTTGCAGTTGCTTCTTATCTTCATGGTTAATAATGTATGCTGTTTTCAAAGTWAGGTTATTATATAGGTTTGAATTTTAGCCACTGAGTTTCTTTGTACTTCTTAATTTAGTTAATTCAAGTATCCTGTTCCATTAGAAATCTTCTAAATTACTGATGAGTCTACAAAATTACCTTTTTAACCTTCTTCCGGATAAACTAGCAGAACAGTAAATGTTAAGAACACACGTAGGTTGGCCAGATGGCTTAAGGGAGATATAACTCCACCTTCATGTCTCTCATTAGCTCTACTCTGTAATGTAAATTTTCTAATCAGATGAAGTGGTCCAGAATTGCACAGTTCTCCCATTCAGACATTATCTAAATGCATGCAGCTCAGAATAATTTAATGTATCTAATGCATTTCATCTAAAACGCTGTATAATTTTAATAGTTTTTTTTCATTACCTCTGAAGCTCCGCTGTGTTCAAAAGATTTTTAAATTAAACCAACCTAAAAACAAGATTATCTCATTTAGTGTCATTTCATCTATTATGGTGTCTGGAAATCAACTTCACCCTTGATTTTTGACCAGTAGGCTACYRTGGGAAGTCAAACTAAAATCAGAARTGCAATTATAATGGAGTTGCGTTCTTTTGACTGTAGGTTGTAATTCTGGCACGTGCTCCATCATGTCTGTAACAGTTTGATATCCAAAATCCTGTATGATCATTTCTTAAAACACATCCTTGCCTCATTTAGTGTTTTCACTGACTGATTCAACACTTTCCAGAAGGAGAATGCCATTTTAGTGGACAATATGAAGTAACAAATACTGCTGAACTGAGATAGGGATATGCATCTAATCCTTAGGAAACAGTGACTTGCCTTTTCCTCAGTCTCCATGGTCARTTTTCTTGGTTCTATGGGAGGTGCAAATTTCCTGAGAAACAAAGAGGGTTTATTTACCCAGAACCACCTGGAAATTGCAATCCTGATAAACCCAAGCACACAGGTAACTAATTTTGTGGTTGAGGCATATCTGAGTTGTGGAAAAGCAGATTGTGTTCAAAATGCTGGGAGCAGAGAGGGGTGGAATGCTTAAAAAMCATGCAGGTACTGTTAATGGTCTCTAAATGTGAAGGTCCTAGTGTATGTAACACATGTATGTATATTCCAGTTTACTGAGGAAAGTTAAATCCCTCTGTTCAATGAGAAATATATTGTGCTTTTCTTACGTAGCTTCCTTGGTTTGTTTGGTTTTACTCCACAATCCCTCCCAAGGTATATTTTGTTAGAGGGGAGGACATAGAAGGACAGTTATTATTCATTATTTTATGATTAATAACAGCAGTTTAATGGAGGGAAAAACAGCAACAAAAATGAGGTGGAACAATGATTGCTACTTCCTAACCACAGGTTCGCTGGTCTGTACTGGACTTTTAAGAAGCTTTGTCAACAAATACTGCATCATGAATTATTCATTTTATCAGCTCTATTAATTCCATTACAACAGTAAGACATCCCTAGGGACTGAGACTCAATTCTCCTTCTGTCTACTGGCATCACAAGGAAATCTAAAGGAGAAACTGAAAATGGCCCAAYCATTCATCACATTTTGTTTGGCACGTTCAGAAGAGCACATTATTTATACATGAAGATTAAATATGCATTTATTTGTCACAAGCAAGGATAAAATGATTAATATGACTTCTGAAAACCAAAAAAGAGTTTACAAGGGAAAGGAGCAATCCAGAATTGCAAAGTCACAATTAACTTTTCAGTTATACAACAAAATGATAGTATAATGGGTAATTTTAGTGCATAACTGAAGAGATGGTGGGTTTGCATTACAGGGCCTCTTCAGATCAAAATGTGATAATGCATTAAGACATTATATCAGATAAAATGCCTCAAGAAATATAACTACATCTTACATTAGTACTTTTTTATCAAAGTGTATTTTAAAAATATTTGTATTCCCCTGTGGTTTGCAAGACAGGGAGACACCTATCTCAGCATGTGAAAAAAAGTTAGTGATATCATAACGAACAAAGATGAGTCACTTGTGCGAATTATCCCGAAGGAAGTCACTGCTGACTAAAACACTGGTGGAGGTCTCTTTTCCAGACACCATGGAAAAGGGAAATGAAGTGGATGATACTGGAGGTGGAGGTTAAGGTAGGGGTATTTTCTAGATTTGAAAGAGCATATTCTACAATTCAGCTGTATTTCTCTTGAGCTATCAAGCAAAACAGGCCTATAAAGAGACCTTCTGGAGAGTGGTGRCAGCAGCAGAGGACTGCTCTCTCCCCATGAGGGAAGAGAGATGATGTGGTGAGGGCTGCATGACAGTGTACTCCTCTGGAGATTTCATGCTTAGATCACTGGAGACCCCTTCATTCCTCCAGCATGGACCACTGGGTTGAATACAGTGCTCCTGGTGCCAATTCCATACCACTCTGGGCAGATACACTGGGTTAAGAAAAGCAAATCACTGATAATAAAGTATACTTAGTTGACTGGCATTATTTCTTTTTCCACACAAAACAAGTTTCCTATCACCAGATAAAGCTACAGCACAGATACAAGTCGGAACCACAACTGTATGATTTAAAAAGCATTAAATAACCATTACATTTCATTTATTTCCTTTAAGCCCGGCTTTAAGTTTAGCAGAGGAACACGGGTTTAAGAGTATAAATTTAACACATTGATTATGGACAAAGAGGTTTCAGAATAAAAGTATTTTAAGGTGTATGGGTGTCTAGAGGCTCTCAAGGGCTGCTTTGTGGCCTCTCTGAGCCTTCCCTTTGCTCAACCCACAAGGTCTGGCACACTGCAGGCAAGGACAGTTATTTCAACACTGGGGCTCTACCACATGTGCCCAAAAAAGGGATATTTAGATKCTGAAATAGAATTGCCAAAGTTCAGTACTTCAGGACAGTTGTGAGAAGCTGTCCATATTGAGAATCCAAATTTACAGCTCAGACACCTAGAGGCTAAAATGCTACCTAAGGGACTGGAGAATAATGGCAGCCACACAAAATGTAGCAATGAGAGACCTCCTTCCTTTATGTTAAATAAGGATTTGCAATGCTACTTTAATTTGTCTTTCCAAACAGTAGATTTCCTGAAAGGCAAATATCTCGATCCTTGGGCAGCATTCTTCTAAGAGGTAATCTCTCAAAACAAATTTTCCCAATTCCCACTGGGAATCTGAGCCACAGGTATCTTCTGCAAATTTGGCACAATTAATKCTGGAGATATTGACCAGACTAAGTCAATGTTATCAAGTCCTCCCAGCACAGCTGCACTCCTGCGTCTGTAACATAAAGAGGGGAGAGAAATGTGAAATGAAGACTTCAGTGGGCTATTGTTGTACTGTGGAGAACACCACATCTGCAGAAAAAGCTCTCTTGCCTCTTAGGTCCTCGTGTAGTTCTACCCTCAGTTACATGAGCTGCATAATTCAAAAATATGGCTGTACATGCATTCAGTTCTCAAAACTGCTGAGAATTATAAGCGTAAAGAGCACACAACCATAGTCATAAAATCCAAGGAAAATGAAGCGTTTCCTAGGCCTATTTACTTGTCTAAATATAATTCATTCAGTATAGTTCATCAACTTTAACTATAYCTACTTGTTCACATTATGAAGGTCAAACACAAAAATGGATTTGAACTCCAGGCATTTATATATCACTAGGTACCAATTCCATATATCAATGRCTCGTATAGTGAACAAAAATAAACACTTCACTAACTTGATAGTCTGTGGAACAGACAGTCTGGAAAAGATGTAAATAATTAGTGACACACCATATATGAGAGACCTGGAAGAAGGTCAAGAAATCATACCACGAGAACAACTCAGACATACATTTAACACTAGAGCTCTCTCTAGGTTATCATGGTTGCATTATTTTATTAGTGTTGTTAAGCAGAGAAGTAATATGACTTGGTAAAGCAAAGCAGAGTAGCATATTTTCTTTTCACTGCCTGAGCATTCACTACAAAGATTTAAATGCAGAAATGTTTTTTTGTTCATGTTTTCTTTCAGTCTTCAAACATCAGGCAGCTTAGTATATAGAATCACTGTACAGTGGGACAGAGATCAGACATTTTAGGGTAGCACAGAGAGATGAACCTTGCCATTTCTTGTAATGGTAATTTGGTAGAATAGTCATTAGAACATTTATTTTTAATGGTRCTACTAAGTTCTGAAATTATGCTCAGCAGGTTTGGTGTTCCTGGAGAGACTTCGAACATAATATTGCAAATTGTGCAATAAAGTATGTTACTTTAGAAAAGACAGACAGTCTTTTCAGATAATCTAACAGCCATTGTAGACTTTCTCTCAGCTGAATGTACAAGGCAACCTGAGCCGGTTTTGCAGTTTTAGCAAAATTTGTCTTGGAGGCCATCAGCAAATGCAGTAGGCACAACTCAAGCTTTAGGAAAATGTGGTTGTGGTCCAAAAATAACTGAGGAAAAGGCTCATTCAGTAAGTTATAACCTTGATTCTGTTGATACTTTTGTACATACCTAACTCATGCATATGAATAATCCTACAGACCCCAACAGCCTTATTCATAAAGTCAGCAAGTTTTGGAATAATAAATTCAGTCCTACTTTTAGRAGTAACAGCTATTGTTCATATTATGATGTTCACTGTTTATTAAAACTCTTAGAGGTATATCTGATCAAATATAAGTTAAAGAAACCTACCGAGATTTTGATTTCCATTATTAAAGTATTATTACTTGCATATAACATGCTTCAAAGTACATGATGCAGGAGATACATGAGTCCTTGGAAATAATCATGTGAAGTCATAAGAGTAAAAATATCAGTTTGTACTAATGAGGTAGAAAAACAATTTTTCCCTTTAAAACAACCATGGAATGGGTTTGAAATCCTTGWAAAATGTATGGTAGGGTATTTTTACTACCAATTATTAGATATTTCATCATCAAGTTCAGTTGCCAGGTTGTCCATTTCATGATATTGTGCAGTTAATGGCTGATGTTATAACTGGTGATGCTGTAGTGTAAGATTGACAGAAGTGCAACATTTCAACAGAATCAGTTATTTAAACAATGCTGTGAAAATTATTTTGGATGCAATATGCTAATGTACATCACAGACATTTAAAGGTCAGAAATGATACATTGCAGGTTGTGTGTTTGCTTTATGAAGAGATATTTTCTTCTTTATAAGGRTTCTGAAATATGACATTTCTTTTTGTTATCATGAAAACAGAGAAGTTAAAAAGATCATAATAATTGCTACCATGTGTTTTAGAAGTATGTATGATTAGCATACCGTGCTTGCCTCATTATGCTTTTGGCTAATACCTGAAGAGCAGTTATACATTATTCCTCATCATTGCATCATCAAGAGTAAAGAAGAAGACTTGCACGTCGATGAAGATAGACAAATGTCAGTGAAAGTTAGGAATTTTGCAGTCAGATTTTCACATAGAAGAAAAAAAAGAGGAAATTTTAATGTRAATGAATTTTTATTTTCATACTCTATAATGATAGATAGTAAGATTGCAATGGCATCCATACAGAATGATCCTGAGGAGTACAGGAGGTGTTGTACAATGCATTGGAGCTCACCCTATTTATATGCTGTTAGTATTTCTACAGCCTTAAAAAAAAGTGACTTAACTAACTGTGGTTTAGCAGCATTTTATACTTTTCTYCTGCACAAAGCAATGTACTTTGCCCTCTGGCATCTCTCCTCATGGGTTTCAGAAAGCAGGGCCAGTGTGAGGGCAGTCTGGGGACAGAAAGCAGCATGTTATGGGCAGCACTTGCCAGTAGCTTTCTGACAAAACTAATTCTGTAAACTCCAGCTAGGCATGCTGAACTTTCACCAAGAGAAGCCATGCTGTTTTCATGATGAGCAGCTAAACACTTTTGGTTTCCAGCTGGTCAAAGCTGGGACTATCAATTTTACAGGMAGCTCAGGACTATTTTTATTAGTCCAGGTTCACTGATATGACCATAACATTTTAAAAATTTAAGTTACTGTCAGAATTTCTAAAGTTTCATGCTCACATACAAAAATATCAAAATACAGTAGTTAGGGAACACTTAGAAATGTCTGGTTTAGGGTATCACTGTAAAATATTTATTTTTAATCACATTCTTCTTTTAAAAGTAATCTCCCAATATCTGCACTTGRGAGCCTCTCTTCAGGTGCCTTTATGGTCAGTAGGAAAAAAAAACCAGAAAATTCTACAGTACCATTATTCTTATCCTAAGACATGTAAGACAAGACAGAAGAACCTCATGCAAAATATATTTCTCAAAATTGACCATACAAGAACCTAGATGATCAATTTATAATGGTATTGTGGACATTTAAAGATAAGATTAATTAAAACCCCATTTTATAGGCCAAAATTTCCWAGCAAAATAAATCCCTTAACTAGAAGTTCCATGTCTTTTACTTATATAGTTCTATTTTCCTGTACAACTATGTGTARGTGTAAAAGCTACAACCCACAAACTTTGTTCCTGTAAGTTGGTACCAGAGTTTTTTTTCCCTTGAAAACCTCTACTCTCTTTACTTACTGTGTGKTTTTYWATTTAAATTTTATTTTATTCAGTTSTCTTCAAATTGAAAATTTGGAAGATCTCAGAAATTATAAGGAAATACGTACAGCACTTCAAAAACCTAACAAAACATGATTTCATGCATTCAAAACATGCYTAATTTCTTTGCCAATGAAAATTAAAAGCAACCAAGGACTTTCTAGACCCATGACATTCTAGTCACACCTGAATTTTAGCTTAATTTTTTGAGTTCTGGTTTTCTCAGAGTTTCCACAAATGTTCCAGAAAGTTCCACCAGTGTCAGACCTTCTCCAGTCCATCCCATCAGTCTGGCTTCTCTCTGCAAAGCAGCTACAGTGTAAGCCATAACTGCAGCTGGAAAAGAACAGGGAAAAGAAGATGARTTGTCCACATAAATAGGGAAACAGGGTTTCCTCAACCTATCACAGGTATGAGCAGAGGCTCTTATCCATATTCCTACAGAGATGGAAATGAACAGATTGTACTTGGAAAAAAAAAAGCACTGGATAAAGAAGAATGGAAAAACAGGATAACAAATGAGAGAAAACAATGAAGCATAAGAAGGCACAGGGAGAAGCAAAAAAACACCCCACCAACCAAAACAAAACAGGATTCCATTAAACAGGATTCAAAGCAAGGATTGGAAATAAACAGTGAAGCAGGATATATTAAGCAATAAATAATACAGAATAGATCTTAATATACAAATGTAGAACAATAAACTTAACTGTTGCCAGCAGTGATTCTGAAAATCAGATCATGACAAAATGACAGTATGACCAATTTCCCAGCTGAAAATTGTGGTCACTGTAGTGACTTGCCTGCCCAAGTAACATCAAAGTTTTTATTTATGGCCTTCCATTGATTTCCTGAGAGACCTTGCTTTGAAGACTGTACTTTTTGAAATGACACAGCATGTAACTAGTATTTGCTGACACCAAGATGTCATTCTCAGAAATAACACCTCTTTAAGGTGCTGCTTCCATCGTGAGGCAGTGACACAGCATTCCTCCAGTTTCCAAAAGTTAATACCCAGGGGTTAAGAGAATGGTTAGCACACAGGCAGCAGCTTTAAAATTGTCTTAACACTGCACTGGCTTAGTGTAGTTTTAGCGGAGTAATGAGTTACAAATAGCACTTGTACACATACACCTTTAATTCAGAGTTCAAGAACTACATGAAATGAGTTTTGTGACCTCGATCCAATTGCCAGAAGCCAAGAGTCCAGATCAATAAAACCATGGCCTCAGGGGGGGAGAGTAATTAGCACCCTGGCAGAAAGTGCCATCACACTTGGCAGGCACTGAATGGTCAAAAAGCTACATCTCTTCTGTCTCTTCAGAAACACACCATGGGATGAGCATTTTTTGCTGCTGTTCCTCAGGTTGAACCTATGGTTTAGGCTAAGCAGAAGAATGAAGTCTTCAGAAATATCTATCAAGCATTTTTCTTGGAAATTAGATCTTTACACTATGTGTAATTAGTCCAATTTGAAATAGAGTTACTACAACAACAAGAATATAGAATATTTTTATTTCTGATTTCCCGCATCACCCTCAGAAGGGAAGACCTGCTTCTTACTATATTCGTTTTCATTTTGAGTTTCCTAATGCAAACTAATTATCATCTATCTTTCACCATTCTGTGCAGYTTATCTGTTGACTGTCCAAACAAATACACTGAATGATGGCACTTAATGGGACCTTTGCCCACATCATTTGCTTATGAAATCATAAATATTTCCTGGACTGCATTAACAAGAGCAGGAGCCTTTTGAAGCCCACACTTGATAATATTGAGCAATTCAAGTAATGCATTAGGAAATAACATTTTATCCATAAACCATCTTGTTATTTGCTCCATCATCCCTTCTATTTATCACTCATTAGATCACATAGAGCTGCAGTTTGGACCACCAAGTAAAACAAAGGCATCTRGAAGTTGAAGGAAGGTAAGAGGATACATGTCAAACCAGGCAATTCTTGAGTACTTGACATGTGAGGGGCTGAGGGATCTGGATTTCATCCTGGAGAAGAGATGGCTGCAGGGAAAAAGCTGGGACAAAAAAAAAAAAAAAAAAACAACAAAAAAAACCCAAAAAAAACCAGGCATCATGTGAAATGAGATGTTTTAGGTAAGCTGTTTTTTTCTCTCAAGGGGGGTTAAGCATGGGAGTTAACTATTTTAAATCTTATCCCTTGAGGTTTTCAAGACCTGACTGGASAAAGCCCAAAGCAGCCTGGTCTGACYCCAGAGCTTCCCCTGCTGGTTTGGGCAGGAGGTGTGAGTACAGATYGCTCAAAACCCCTGGTGGTCTCTCCCAGAGTCACTTGGTGGGGACCAAGTGACTCTGTCATGCCTCAGCTGTAATGTAGGGATGGCCAGGACATTACCTCCAAAAGTACAGCATTGCAGTGCTAATCAGTGCACTGCCATTAGCAATGTGAAGAGCTAATGTCAACGGAGTCAAGGTGCTGCTGTCACTGTGTCATATTGGTACTGCCATAGCACCAATCTCTCTGTTTTGGAAGAGGACTCCTAAGCTTGTGAGCAAGCAATCCAGAGAGAGAAACAAATCACATACTTTGTCTGCTTCCTGATTTTCCATCATCTAATCACATCTTGTTTTACTAGGATAAACTTCTGGCATGAACAAATGAGAAATGAAGAAAAAAGAACTAGTCTTTGTGGTTAATTCTGCATTTCAGTGTTTCTGCAGGATCTGTGCATTTCCTCTGTTACGACCAAAACYTCATTATGGGTGAAAGCAAACTCTTCATCTTATCTTCATCTTAGCTTTGTAGAGCTAAGGGTATAGYAGCACAATCGATGCTGTGGTGCTCTAATACTCCAAACAAAGCAAGTAAAAG
The DNA here is from genome assembly GCA_002167245.1 of Sporophila hypoxantha. Lineage (NCBI taxonomy): Eukaryota > Metazoa > Chordata > Aves > Passeriformes > Thraupidae > Sporophila > Sporophila hypoxantha. The sequence continues at coordinate 2,940,480 of NDFG01000537.1, forward strand.
GCAATATCAAAATTTTTATCTGAGTGTTTCTAGAATCTACCTCCTTCTTTTGGAGTTATGCCCACCTTTTCCAGTTCCAGTGTGTTCAGTTTCACATGTTCCAGTATGTTCCAAGATTGACAGTTTAGTCTTCTTGAAGACTGAGGATGTTTAGGATGAGTTATGAGTATCCTGAGGTCTTTACTGAGAGGAGTGTGGTGTTGATGGTAAGATATTTTTCCTCCTTAGTGATGTGGCTTTCTTTTAATACATTCTCCTTTCCCCACATTCTCTGTTTCCCCTGCTTCCAGGGAAGAGGTGAAGGCTACCCCACAGCTCCCCCGCACCCCCAGAGGGCATTTGTCCACCCAGCACTGCCAGGATCTGCCAACCCCTTTTCCAGTGGCATTCCCAGAGCTGGAGCTCAGACAGGCTGGGNCAGGGAAGAGGTGAAGGCTACCCCACAGCTCCCCCGCACCCCCAGAGGGCATTTGTCCACCCAGCACTGCCAGGATCTGCCAACCCCTTTTCCAGTGGCATTCCCAGAGCTGGAGCTCAGACAGGCTGGGCAAGGGGAACCCAGCCCAGCCCCCTCAGGGCAAGGACAGCCCCTGGGATCTAACACTGCCCGATTCCTGTCCCCAGTATAAACCATATTTACAGGGCCAGAGCTCACCTGCACTCTCTGCAGAAGATACCACTGTCCCTCACTGGTTTGTATCTATTAGAAAACAAGGTAACTAAATAAAATTGTTTAAAATCTTGAAACAAAAATGAACATTTTATTTCTTTTCAGATGTGATGTCTTGAACTCTATCTACCTGTCAGTAATATGAAGAGGTAATGTCATCAAATAATTTGATGACATTCATATGGAAGACATAAGAGATAATGAAATACTCTTTCAGGTGAAATTTCTAATAAAAACCTGTTTTAATCACATGGAAAGGGAAAGCAGATATTTGAGGTATCATAGTGAACACTGACAATTTCTAGGACGTTATGAGTCAGAATTCAAAACCTTTCCCTGATGAAGAGATGAATAAGGTGAAAAATATTACTAAGATCTCTTCAGAGAATAGATTATATGGAAAYGGATGTTGAGAATGTACTAATGTAAAATTGTTCAAAGCCATGTGTAYCAGGGAGGTGAAAGATGAAAATATTTCTTGCTGTAAACCATGGATCTTATTGCATAGTGACCATGAACCTGACCTGCCAGAAGACTTYCTTCTGCTAGAGGCTATTAAAACCCCATGATAGATTAGCCATGAACTTTGGGAGAAGAGGTGAAGATCATGCCCATGTTGATAAATTAGGTGTGGGTTTGTGAGCTCGGCTCTGTCCTCTGTGGATGATTGAATACAGAATCAAAGAAGAGATGAAAGTGAGCACTTTATCCACTGAGCCATCCTTTTTCTCAATTTCTTTTTTATTTTATTTTCCCAGTAATTTGCTCGTAAGCTGCTGTTYTGCAAAATTCAKGCATGTTTGAACATTTTGAACTATRTTGTATTAATTAAATTTCARCTTCTGAAGTATTAACTAATCAAGCACCTTTTGTGAGTCACTGATTCTTAACTGAAGGCTTACTTGATTTTCAGCAGTAGGTTTTTATCTAATTGCATTTATTTAGAAATATCTGAGAAGCAAACTTGCAGAATAAAACATAGAGTAATGTCTTTAAAGTTAAAACTTGAGATTATTCACTGCAATACTTCTTTTTTTTTTAAATTATCTTTATTAATCTTGTTAAAATTCAGGCCAGAAAAGCATTGCTTTTCATYATTATGATTTATGAAATTATATCCAATAATGGATGAATGCTCTTYAGACAAAAAAAAAAGAKAAAARAGAAAGGTGGAGTTAAACCAACWTAATTTTACAAAGAAATACCTTTGATATATAGAAGGATGATATGAGTTAAATGAAAGTAAATATGATTAAGAGTTTATGTTTTAAAGTCTTAAATATGATTAAATGAATTTAGAGAAATTTTGAATTAATTTGAATAAGCACAAGTAAGACATACTTTTGTTAATATATTGATGTTTGTTATATTGATTAACTAAGCATTGTATCTATTTGGAGAGCTTTTAAAATTGGTGTCTTTAACTGTAGACATTAATGAGCTCATTACAGGTAACACAGCTATTCTTGAACCTCTGCCTAAGCAGGTTAAATGGTGTGACCATTAGTTGCCACAAAATCCTCTGAACTACTGTCTAGAGAATGATCTTACCCATTTCCTTTATTAACTCACACGGTAAAAGAAGTGCCTTTATTTGCAACTGAATTGGGAACAGGAGAGCCAAAGAAAAGACACTGAGCTCCCACGTTTTCATTCATAGATCAGAAATTATTTGTTCAGGCTTCCCCCTAGATTTTCTCAAGTCATGTCCACAGTGACCCAGCCTTCCCCCCACTGGGAGAGCTTGAATCAGGACCAGAGTAGCATTCACAGGCTGCTGTTGCCTTTAACCTTTCTTTATCAAGACTTCAAGCACTGCACAGTTTCAGCTCTCTCTGGTTCCCTGTGTTATAACAGATTGAGCTTCAACAAAGAAACAAGGGCAAGAGTTCAGTTTTAAATTTTGTCATGGTTTTCTAGATGAATTTAAGCAGGTCACTCTTCATTCTGTTTCCATTTTCCTATCTCAAAAGAGGAAGAAAAAATAGATTTGCCTCTTTYATAAAGTCCTTTAATATGTATAAATCACAAGTCTCTATAAATCCTAGGTATTACTACTGCTTCCTTTATTCTACTGAAAAATGACTGAGCAGAACACTTGATTCAAGACACAACATCTGTAACCTCTCTTAGTTTGTATTCAAAGCTGGGGAACATTTGTGTTGGTTTTTTCAAATAAAGGAAATAAAAAGCTGTTGGTTATGTGTGAGGGTGTGGTGTTTCCAAAGCTAGCTGCAGTGTTTGTCACTGAAATGTGTCAGTGTGACTCCACTCTGAAWCCACCTTTGGGCTTGAACAACTGACATCCACAGACACCCATAGGTTATCCATGCTATCTTTAACAAAGTGTGCATATTTACAAAAGATTTAAGCTAAGTAYTTAAAATTTCATAGGATTTCATCTATTTTAAGAGATTTATGACCTTTTTAAAGATTGACAATGGCACAATGGACTTAAAARCTACTAAGAAGTGTCTTGTTTTATTGAGTTTGAGCTTGCAAACTATTATTTTTTCCTGCAGTTTGCCGACTTTAAAGAAATTCATGAATTTTCATTTAAACATTTGACACTCAACCCTTAATTTTAAATGGTTAAAATTTGTTTCTTAATTCAGATGCTCCAAAATTAGCTTGCACAAAATCTACTGAAGGCTATTGGTGATCTACCATCAATGCAAAAGTCAAACTTAAATTGTGATGTCAGATATTTTATCCTTTTAAAAACCAGATACATRAAATAACTCTTCCTATTCTGAATTTGTGCTGTGGTGAATTTATAGTCAGTGAAAAAACCTTAACAAATACACAAATGTGTATCTTATTTGCATCTTATACTATATAGCATCTTATTATGTCATTCATTTATTGTAAGGTCTTCTATTCAATTAGCATATCAATCTATTAATATAATACTAGGATTTATTTTCATTCACCTGATATTTTGAAATAAGATACAGTAGAGCCAAACTAATTTCATTATTTTATCAAACTGTTTGATTTCAATAATTCTTTCTTAGAAAAAAAAAGACACTGGAATTTGCAGTTATATTTAATATATAAATAATTATTGAATTCTCCTGGAATAAACAACATAATGTTTGAYAGAAATTGACTAACTATTTAAATATTTCTAACATTTTCTTTGGGGTAAGCTAGACCTCCCAAGTATTTAGAAAATTTTAATTTAGGGTGTCYGTAACTTTTTAATTCACCTTTTAGACAGACTGATAGATATATTTCTTTTTCTTTTATTTCTTCAAAAGATGTATTTAGCAAGTCTTTGCATGCTGCATCTCATCAACTACAGTTGATGGGTTTGAATATTAATTACACAAACACAGCTATACATTTAATGCATATATATATATATATATATATATATATATATATATATAATATTGGATATACTTTAAATCAAATAGTCTCTTCTTATAAACAGTTCTCTGGCACTTTGCAGCACAGAATGCCAAGAGATAAAATGTTTAAGAAAGCATCAGAGTGTGGTCTGAGAAGACAAGTCACGTAGTTCAAAAGTTTTCCAAACCTGAGAGTACACGAGGAGAAGYTAATAAAGGTAGGAAAGAGTTGGGYAATTACTAATTAATCAAAATGGTAACATGAAAAGAAAAGAAGCATACCTTGATTAATCAGCTTTTCATCCCTCCTCCAGCTGCTAAAAGAACAGGAAACAACAGACTAAATGCATCACTGTGGCTAATTCACAGGTAAAGGACACTGACATAATTTGACTGCATACTTTGCTTAGTTTATAACTTTAGTTAGCAAGTAACTGATTTAAAAAAAAAATCCATCTAGCTACCTTGTTATGCCTAGTATTTACAGTTCTGTAAGCACACGTACTATTGTCACATTCCTATTATTTTGGAACATAATGCTTTTTAAAAAAATTAAACTGTTTCAGAAAAAAAGAAAAAAAAGTATCTTATTATGGCATTTTAGTCCAGAAAAATTMATTTCAGAAGCATGAGAGTGTGTGGCCACTTCCACTTTCTCCTACACATTGTGAATTTTAAAAAGCCCTTTTATTAGCTCAGAAAAAAAAGCTTCATTCTAAAAAATATTCTAAAAAAATGGAGCATCTGAGGGATCTTTTTGAAAGATCTCTTATTTGAAAATCAATCTTCAAAACCTGTCAAAAAGTAACTAAACTCATTAAAGGTTTGAATATTTCTGTTAAAAGGAAACATAAGTAGATATAACTTTCACCAGAACGGCTACTATCGCTGTTCTTCCTCTCCAAACCTGTTCTTGGTGACTCATGCTTTCATTTAGGCTTTCTTGTATTTTTTTCCATAATTGACCTCCAATCTTACAATTTCCATTAAAAGGGCAGGTTTCCACATGGAAATTTCATTAATTTTGGTGAGATGTTTGAGTCTTGCTGAACTGAGAGSACTACAGAACAGAGAGCTTAGACTCTATTAGTTAGATACACAGAGAAAAATAAATGTTCCTTTAAGAACCATGGTTTTGTTTGGGATAGGGATTTTGTAATACTAGCAATTGTTTCAAGTGATCCTACAGCTTTGGTGCAGAAAACAGAAACATGAGCTTCTCACTTGAAAGCTCAGACAAAAAACACCTGTTCTACAGCTGTTSTCTCTTACTCCTGCTTCCTGGCTAATTCCTATTTTTTCATAAAGCATAGAATGGTTTGAGTTGAAAGGGACCTTAAAGATCATCTTTACTGGCAGAAACACTTTCCACTAGACCACTTTCCACTTGCTCAGAGCCCCATCCAACCTGGCCTTGAACATTTCCAGGGATGGGGCAGCCACAGCTTCTCTGGGAAACTTGTTCCAGTGCCTCACCACCCTCACAAGAAAGAATTTCTTCCTTAAATCTAATCTAAACCTCCCTGCTTTCAGCTTGAAGCCATTTTCCCTCTTTSCAAAGCAACAGTTCAACCAGGATTACAAAAACTTTCATCAGCTCCTACAAACCTGATGATGATAAATACCAAGAAGTTTTATKTGCAGTGGAATTCTAAAAGCTCCGAATTAATGCAAGAAACTTTTCGTACCAAATTATTAAAATGTCCCCTTTCATGAAGTCCCACAGTAATTTATAGAGCTTCAGCTAAACTACAGATTTTGTCAGTGGCTGAATAGGGTTTTAGTTGAACAATTTTGATTTTCYTTTCCTTTTTCAAACATCATACTGCTATAGCATCCCTTTTCTTTAAAATAGAAACCTACCACCCTAATTTACAATTCACATTTAGGTGGTAAGTAACSTTTCAAATATTTAATCATAAGATCAGTCCACTTTATAATGCAATATCTACAGGATCAATATGGCATGATTGTTTTGAGGACAGGGGCTTACCATGGTTAGTCACTGGCTGAAGACAGACATAAGTTATTGCCAGCATACACACTCTTCAGAAAAGATATTTTAATAATAAAGAAAAAAAACCTTAATTAGAAACTTTAAAGAGAATAAAAAAAATAAGAACCACATTAAAAAAAAAATCTTTTGAAAATTGCTTAGCTACCCACAAATCATGTTAATACATATTTCCATTTTCTGCTTGTGTGATGCCARCTTCTTGGAACATGAGGTATTTTATATAATCAGTTCATTCTACAAAATTACTACTAACAAGGTCACCACCTGCACATTAAGTGGGTGTTAATATAACAGTGTTTAAACAGTATTACTCAAAACTTCAACCTCAGAAAAAGCAGAATTAAATCAGAACATTTTCCCTTCAATATGYTATTATTGCTAAATATAAATATGTGTATATATACATATATACATATATGCATACATATATATTTATATTTAGAGATATGTAATYCATATATCTTCTTTCAAGAAATCCAAAACTACTTCACAGAAAAASAAGCTTTCTGGTAAGATATTAGAAATGTTTTGAAGTTGTGAACTATATCTGCAAATCATATTTAGATGTCTTGTGATCCTAAGTGTAGGTTGATTACAGTGCTTTTTAAAAGATTGTGTGGTTCAATAAGGTTTTTCCCAGCTACCAATTTTCAATTTTCAAAATAAAACATTTTCTGCTATTCATGAATGTTCCATATTCTATGAACAAGAATGTATGAACATGTATGCTCCTACATTTTAACCAAATTTTCAAATGGATRTAAGCCACTTCTTCACTCATTGGAKATACAAATCAGAGGTTACACAGCTTCCCCGTCTCTGAAAAATATTTTTTTTCATAAATATATTCACTTAYGTGGTCTAAGCCTGACTTTTAATATTATTTCTACATACTTCTAGGGGTTTTAATTATAAATCAGAGTAAAAATATAGTAATAAACCCTTGAAAATGTTATTTCTATAATTCCCTAATAATATTGCTCTACAGTTTCCAACTGATAAATTGCATTAATACTTTAAAAGAAGCACTGATTAGAGAAAGAGTTCATRGATTTTTTTTAGGCAAAGTGCTTGATCTCTGTGAGCTAAAACCACCATAACACAACATATTAATTATCATCAAGGTGCTATTTTCTTGCAGCAGGCCAGCTGKGTTCTATATTGATTGCAAAACAAGTTTCAAGCATTCAGGCCTTGAAGGGAAGCCATTTTTTATTTTTAAATTCTTATTAAAAGAGCAACTTCTGCACATAGGAGAAAAAAGCTCTCTCACACACACAGTGTAGCTGATTCTATGTAGCATCAAGTCTCAACACACACAAATGGCATAATAACTGACACATAAAAACCATTATTTTTAAGTGCTAAGCTAAAATATAGAAATTGGCTTCATCTAGATTACTTTTTTGGATAACTTTCTTTTTTTTTCTGCAATGCTTCTAAATGCTTTTTCAACCAGTGGCACACCCTTGTAAGGTCTAGGATGTTTTTGCAGAAAGCTTTGTGTAGGCTAAAATCCAAGTTATTATATTGATAAGAGAGCTGAGGATTAAAGATTATATCAGAAGTGAAAAAGGGAARAGTTTTGGTGGAAGGAAGAAAAATGCCAATCCAGTCAAAGTCACTACATGTTCAATCAATTACTGTTATTTCTACCCTGGGCCCTAGTTTCACATTCAGGATTAATGGCTACTTCTAGTGTCAATATTGGAAGTGATAATTGACTTTGGTCCCTTTTAGTGTGCTTCCAGCAGGCTTCAAATTCCCTTCTAATTTGAAATATATCCTCAAATATAGAAAATGGAGAGATACTGCCTTTTTATATAAATGCTCCAGGATATGCAGTTTTTAAAATATAAGGAAAAGAAAAAAAATAAGGAAGAAAAATGTTTAATGAAAAATCATAATCCTCTCATAAACAACATACAAGGTAACCCTGATTTATGTAATATATTTTACAGATAACTATTTTTTATATTTTACAAATATTTACAAAATATTAAAAATATTTTACAAATATTTTTCCTGTATTTATGGTTTATATTAAATTTATTTCCTCCATACTTTCCCTTCACCAAGTCAGAGAAGCAATTGGTCTTGCTAGGTTGATCCAAGTAATGATGTATTTTACAGGTTCTGTAGTAAGAACCTGGAGTCACAGATATGAAAGGRACTCTCAACAACAATCTTCCCTGCCTGGGGAAACATGCTTTACACTTTCTATGCAGCAGAAATAAAGACCTCTTGTGCAAAAATTTTGGGCTAAAATCTCTCCCAGGTACCAAGGACTTGCTGTTGTCCTTTATAGGCTGGTTTTCTTGGGTCATGACTTGGTCCAGTCATGATTCTGTAGAGTTTGATTTTCTTATTCTCGCTTTCATGTTTTGTGATTTGATTCGTTTTCTTTGGGCCTTCTATCCCTTCATTGTTCTYCACATGAATTGCAGTCCTGCAAATCCCATCACAGCAGGAGGCCTTGGGAATACAGCTGAAGTCCCTTCTCCTGAGCAGGCTGCAGGGGCCAAGAGCACCCCAGTCAGGCTGTCTGAGCTGTATCCCTGCTTGCCCTGTGCTCACGTGAACAGTTTCCTGATAAAACCCACTCCTCAGTCCCCCTCAAAGTTGGAAAGACACATTGTTTATTCCCATGCACTCTTTTTCCTGATGTATGGTCTAAAAGGAGTGGAAAGACAAATTARGCTTTGTATGGAAATTGGGGATGTGGTACCCCAGGGAAGACAGGTAGGGGCTACAAGGTCTGGTATTCCAGCACTTCGGAAGTTGATGCACCTAAAACTGTACAAAATGGCCTTACTATGTATTACACATTTGCAGATGGTTTCCACCTGCAGGTAAAGACACCTGGCCAACCTCCAGGTAAAGATCATTAGAGCCCCAGGACATGACTCTCCTTGGGTAGCCCAACCTCATTGTCTTCCCATGTCAGTAGGAAGCTTTACCTATCCCACCTTCATTTATGAAGATGTCCGAGCTGTGTACACACAATAGGACACATGTTATTATGKGAATAAAGGCAGGGAAATATGACTACAGTTTTAATAGAATAACAATTCATGACTATATGTCCTTTCTCTAATTCCTTTAACAGTGCMACTTCAGTGTTCTCCTAATGAAAGTGTGCTTGTAAATATTAGATACATATCTATGCAGTTTATACAAAWCTGCATTTGTACAAATTCACAGTAAAATATAACTACACACATTTCACATATTTGATAGGTAGGACAATTAAATATWTTTTTTTAATATTCCTAAATTTTACTTTTATGACTATGGAACATAGGTCTGGTATTTTTTATCAGTCATCTAATCAGATAATTATAATTTGAATTTGGCTATCAAAATATATTTTAGCTTGAAGGAAGGTATAATAACAAGATGAAATAAAATCAATTTGTACTYCAAAATCAAAATTACTTTGAGTGAAATAAAAAACAAGCTGACCAAATATCACACTCTGAATTTATTTCTTCTTATTTACAATCTTAACTGAAAACAATAGATCAATTTAAGAACAAATTATAAAAGATTTTAACTATCTTCTGGCATTTTTACTGCATTCATTCTTTTTGTTTGGTTTGTGGTTGTTTTTTTTTGTAGCTGGTTAATCAGAAATGATGATTCCTTCAGCAATTTTTCATTGACCCTGTGGGCTTACTAAGGTCAAATAGCCAAAGTCATTGTTTACATTCCTCACCACCTTTATTTACTTGACAATATTTACTTGCTAAGCAATATGGATTTCTGACCTGTACTGAAATCAATTACTTAAAAAGAGCAAGGATGCTATTGCTCCTAGAGGTGTAGATTTAAAAAAATAAAAAAGAGAGAGAATCAGTCCACTTGCTAGGTCATGCTCTATGTCATGCCRTTATAGACAGTATATGAATTGTTTGGGAAATGAGACAGATCACAGCCCCTTCCATGAGGATTAGTCCTTGTCTTGGCCATGCTGTTCCCATTGCCACAGTGGCACCTGGAGAACCTCCTCTTCCTTTGTGCTGCAGTCACTCTCTGCTGTCTGCATGCAGAACCCAGCACAGCTACTTTAGGTCCTGACCCATCAGGCTTTATGAGTAGTTTTTGACTTAATATTTAGTACATAGGTATTTTATTTGCTTTTCTCATTTTAAGTAAGACAACACAAACACCTTTTTATTTTGTATGAGATTTTGTGAAGTCTTTCTAATTAACAAGTAATTTATATCCAATAGGACTCTTAAGACCTGTTGCTATACTGTGTTTTATGATCAGAATTTTGTGGTCTTCCTTCTTTGAGACATGTATGTTCTGAATATTTTTTTTGGATGAAGTAGAAAAAGTAGTTTCATTGAGAGACAGTATCAAGGGTACAAAGCATCCTCCTTGTCCTGATAATCCATAAACTGTGTATATAACAAGATCTATTGAAGGGATTGACTATTCTGATAACTGAAAAGGAAAGCAACTTTGCTGCTCTCAGCTCATTTTATCCTGCCAAATCATTTCCAATGTCACAGATTCTGACAACAGGTACTGTGCCAAAAATGTCATAATTAAGTGAGAAAAATAAGTGNCACCTGGAGAACCTCCTCTTCCTTTGTGCTGCAGTCACTCTCTGCTGTCTGCATGCAGAACCCAGCACAGCTACTTTAGGTCCTGACCCATCAGGCTTTATGAGTAGTTTTTGACTTAATATTTAGTACATAGGTATTTTATTTGCTTTTCTCATTTTAAGTAAGACAACACAAACACCTTTTTATTTTGTATGAGATTTTGTGAAGTCTTTCTAATTAACAAGTAATTTATATCCAATAGGACTCTTAAGACCTGTTGCTATACTGTGTTTTATGATCAGAATTTTGTGGTCTTCCTTCTTTGAGACATGTATGTTCTGAATATTTTTTTTGGATGAAGTAGAAAAAGTAGTTTCATTGAGAGACAGTATCAAGGGTACAAAGCATCCTCCTTGTCCTGATAATCCATAAACTGTGTATATAACAAGATCTATTGAAGGGATTGACTATTCTGATAACTGAAAAGGAAAGCAACTTTGCTGCTCTCAGCTCATTTTATCCTGCCAAATCATTTCCAATGTCACAGATTCTGACAACAGGTACTGTGCCAAAAATGTCATAATTAAGTGAGAAAAATAAGTGYAAATTCACTTCATCATCTTCTTTARGTCTCATGACCAATCTGTGGAAACAGAGATTTTAACAAACTTTCATCTGACATGGAATGCCTTATTCTTTTTTCACCCTGAAATGTATTTCCATCAACTTGAAAAATATCCAAAACAAACAAAAAATGCCAACAAGCATTTGAAACTYTGAACTGAAGCCATTCAATTTAACTCTGGTCTGATTCTTCCATGTAGAGCCTGTCACTGAAATACGGATGCCAATTTCCAATAGTTTATTCCATTAACACAACTTACCCCATATATAAGTTCTTTTCCAATTTTACATATATATATATATATATATATATGAGAACATTCAGTAGATATACAGATCAGATTTTTCTCTGTGGCAAACAAATGAGCTCATTATACAGCCCTACTACTTTGGGTAGTCTGTATTAAATTCAGAATCTACTTTTGGTGACCAGTGAAGTGAATATATCATTATGGTATTTCCTATCTTTTATACCGTACATCTATTTTGCCCCTGTGACTATGTAAAATGGTACCAATCTTTTAGTAGTATCTTTTAGCAGTAATGATGTAAAGAAATAACATGAACAGAATGCTCAGAATGATCAGGGGTACAGACAAAAGCCCTTCAGAATATCATAAACACCTTTCTCACCTGTGCTTTCACACAAATGTTTAAAAAAGTATTCCCAAACCAATTTATTTGTGTTTTACCGATCCTAAAAGACAGTCTCACTGCATCTCTATTTAGAAGTCATCTCCCCAAGCACAGTGACCTTCAAGGGATTTTTTGTGTTAATGATATCAAGGCTATATCAAGTGTTMTGAAGTTACCACTATTAAAAATTTATATACTGTAGTTAATACTCAGAGATAGGGGGAATGTTCCTTACTTACCTTTTTGTCAGGGAGAAATTCCAGTACTCTCTGCAGTCAATTAACAGTTAAACCTACCTGGCTTTTTCACCATAGGAATGAATTTTCTATCGATGGCAAGTGACTGAAACTGTGACTGCAGCAGAGCAGTGCAGGAGAGAAGAGATAATGCCCTATCAAATCACTTTCAGTGTTGGAGATTATAGGAACACCCAGGGCTGAACTTCCATTCAGCAGAAGTCGTCCAAGAAAAAAGGATATAATGAGAGACTTCATCTTCGAGCAGTATGCTCCTCAGCAAGAAAAGACTGAAATTTATCTAACAGACTGCTGCTTATTTCCTGGGAGATGTTTGAATTGACTTTAGAGATAGCTGACTTGTTATTCCACTGGCAGGGGAGAACAGAGAAAACAAAATGAAACCAGGCTAGAGTGAGAGCTAAAGGAGAAGGAATGCTGTTCTTAGAGGGGGGCTTTCTTGTCTGCCTTGAAAGCAATTGCCTTTTACTTTTCCCCAGTCTTTTTATTTTATTACAATAAACTTATTTCACTTAAAAGTTCACCTAGTGCTGCCAGACTCTCCATCACTGAAGAGCCCAGGGCTGAAACAGGGCATGGATTCTCAGCTGTGGCAGTCTGAATCTCAGGACTGAGCTTTCTGTAATTGTCKTGGTCTGCATCCACCAAGGAGCTGGACAAGGATGTGAGTGTACCCCTGGCAAGTGTAGACTGGAGTGCTTTTTGCATCATCTCTGTGTGCATCACCCCTACCTTAGCAGGAAAGGATATGAACAAGAGAGTGGTAATAAAAATGTTTTCCAGAAGCTAAGAATACATTTAGAGGAGGTTGGATAATATTTATACAAACCACAGCAACAGTGCCAAGATGTAAATAATAGATATAAAATAATAATGATGGCTGATGGCCATGTGAACAGCAAAGGCAACACAAAGGCCTGCATGACCACCAAAATGTGAGTTATTTTTTATACCTTTCCAGAGAGTGCTGGGTAATCTCCCCAGGATTCTGGAAATGTAGCCTGGTGGTGTGGGTGAACAGCTGATGTCACTGAATCAGGGATCCACCTGCCAATTACAGTGTGACTTAGCAGCAGCACTCATGACATGAGTTGCAATGAGCCTCTTTCACAAGAGGTCATCCTAAGTTAGCATGATAGATATGTTGAGTTGAGGATACTTCATACACATCCCTGAACTTGAGCAAGCTGGGACAGAAATTGGTTACTCTGGAATTCCTTCCAGTCTTCTCAGGACCTGATGACCAACACACAGTGGAGGGAACTGCAGCAAACATGCTGACCTTTGAAACAAGCCCATCTGTGACATCCTGCTCCTGCCAGGTCTGGTGTGATTCCCTGATGGCTTTGGGTGCCTGTTCTGTCCTTTCTGTCCCTACCAAAGTGACCTTACCCTAGCAAGCCCACATACCAACCTCCTCCTTTAACCTAAGGATAGTAAGGACACTCTCTGATGGTCTTTCTACTCTCAAACTAATCTCCAACTGTGTTAACACAAGACTCCAGACAAGTGTGCATGGTATCTTTATTTTKGTACTGGTAGTAAACCTTCACTGACAATTCTGCAGTGCTGGCTCTGACCACCCACTACACCTAATCTTTATTCAGGCTGAACTAGAGGTACTTTCTGGACAGTCTGCACACCTCTGGAAAGAAGGACTGTCAGTGTGACAGCAGCCTGCAAAGGGAGGCAGGAAAGCGAGCAACGAATCCTGAGTATGAGACAGAATTCTTGAATTCACTTTAACATTTCTGCATGCAATTTATGTTTTCACTTGCTTTTTAGTGGGATGGTGGTAAAACATTGGGGTTTTTTTCTTCCAGAATTTTGCTACAACTTTGATTTTGGAAAGTATTACAATCCTTTCTTGATTAAAATTTTTATTTCAACTACTATTTGAAGTAATTGAATATTTGAAGTAGCATTCTGAAATATGTTTGCCTGTAATATATTGAAATTCAACTAAATAAATATTTCAGAGTGTCATAAAAGGAGCAGGATTTCAATTTAAAGAGAGGCTATTTAGGGACTTTCTATTATTACTATTATTATTATTATTATTATTATTATTATTATTATTATTATTATTATTATTATTATTATTATTATTATTATTATTATTTTAATACTCTCGCTCTGTTCCAGAAACCATTGAACAAAAGTAAAAGACAGTTTTTAATCAGAGAGTTTTTTAGTCTCTGCCTGTTACTGAGTGGAGATGTACTGAGCTATACTGGCATAATTCATAGAAATAACTGTTCAGGAAGAATGTTGATAACCTTGTTATTTCTGCTTCTATTCTTTTACTTGCTTTGCACTGCTTAATAATCCTTGTCATGTTATTTTTCGTTATTTATAAATGTGATAGARCAGGCAACATAATCTGTTCTGTGGGGTCCAACTTTCACATGCAACAGTAAGCCAGAGGAGATCRTGCACATCTATAAAACCAGCAACGGCTGTAAAATAGAACTTSTCATGTTTCATTCTTGTGTCTTAGTTCTATATTTAGCTGAAGCACAGATTCATGCTAATCCATTTTCTTTCCTTGTTTCATCAGCTATTTTTTAAGATTATCTCATTTCTGGATATTTTTATTTTCTTCCTTTTAGAGTGGTGTATCAAAGCAGGATGTCAACACTGCTATTYCCTGAAGGATAACAGTGGCCACCCAGTTGCATCTACAGTGACTGTCATGGTTCAAAGCAAACAGAATGACCAGTGAATCAAGAAATTCATATTAGTGATAGAGTTACTCTGCTGGATAAAYACTCACACAGTGAGAGTATACTTTCAAGAATTTGAAATTCAAAGCATGTATGGGCTTTCTTTCCTAAAACTCTGAGGACAAGGGAGTACTATGTTCAGGATGTGCCTACACCCATTGCTCATATGTTGATGTGTGGCTCACATGTCAAATATGAACATTCTGTGGTTGATGTGAGTGCCCAGCTAGGTCATGCATCTTGCTTATGCAAACTTCTTATATGGACTAAAACTGGGAGGAAAATTGAGACCTTTTAAAAGTATTTGTTTAGGGGAAAAAAATGTGTAGAAAAACATTAGTATCTTTTTCCTTATATCAGAATCTACCAGTGCCCATCAGAATTGGGGAAGTTGCCCACTTGTAAACACATCTCACATCTGCACAGTCTGAAGCTTCTATTAGAGCTTTCTGCTTTCCTGTTCCCAGTACTGTGGWTGAAATCTAGGAGAAAAAAGTCTTGACAATGACAGAGTTCACAAACCCAAGAAGTTTTTAAATGCTCTTATCTTTCAGAAAGCATAGCCTTTTGGAAGAAGTCAAAGAGAAACAGAAATATTCAATCAATTTCTTACAAATAATGTATTAAAATGATTGATTGAGCAAAAGAATAGCAAACAGATCACCAGTTGTTGCCTGGAGTGTTTGGTTGCTGTGTCATTAGTACTGTTGTACCCCTGTTTCAGGAGAATGCACAACAAAAATGAGAGGAGAGTGCTGAACCCACCAGAATGTTGGGAGACGCAGTTYCAGAAAGGAGGACTTTCAGCATCACTCTCCAGCATGGCAGGAACATCCACAGTACATGGCACAGTTACACTGAGGCACAGTTTTTTCACTGAGATGGATGCTGGATCTTCTCTAGTCCAATGGGGAAGTTAATTACGTTTAACAAAATTAATCTAAATCTGCGTTAATTTAAGGGTTAGGATGAAGGTTAAATACAGCTTCAAATTGTCTCATCTTAAACTTGTCAGACTAGACAAGTCTCAACAACTGAAGTGATGATTGATTCATATGAAAGAAAAAGCTGCTGCTCTCTCAGCATTGCTGAGGCTGCAAGGTGCATGTGGAGATCATCTAGTCAAACCCCTCCTTTAAGGAGCCAGAGCAGGYCACTCCAGTTGTGTTTTCAGTGTCTCCTAGGAAAAAGACTCCATAACCTCTCTGAGGAACAAGCWCCATTGATCAATCACCCTCACAGCTAATATTTCCTCATGTATAAATGGCTTTTCTGTGTGTTTTCTGTACTTCCTCCGTGAGGTATTTATGCACATTGATAAAATCCCCCCTAAGCCTYCTGTATACCTCATGAGCTCCAAGCCCATAACCACTAAGTAGCTGTTTACAAGAATTACCCCMGTATTTCCCTGTCTTTTGTACAGAGGACTCCAGCACTGGGCCAGCACTCCAGGTTTGTCTCACCAGGGTTGAGTAGAGGGGAAAGACCATCTCCATYAATCTGCTGGTAAAACTCTGTCTAATGGCCCCTGGGAGACTGCTGACCTTGATCCCTGCTGGACCACAGATAACTTGGTGTCGCTGAGGGGCCCAAGTCAGGACTTTGCATTTACATTTGCTGTAATAGATGAGATCCTTGTCTGCCCATGTCTCCACCCTGACAAGGTTCCTGTGAAGAACAACACGATCTTCTGGTCCAGCAACCATTTTTCTGCAGACTTGCAGGAGGTGGATTCTCTCTCATCATGCAGGTCACTAACTGAGATGCTGAACAACACTGGTCCCAGTATCACTCTGTGACATACTCACCAAGGGCTGTAGTTTTCCTAACCCCACAAGSCTGGACACTGTCTCTATATTCTTCCTAGATCACTTACCCCTGTTTCCACTTACTGTATGCTTTATTTACATGTGTGAGTTTTGTCCAAAGCTACTTGTTCGTTTCTGCAGATCTTCTTTATTTGGCTTCTTGCACGTAGGCTTGCAGGAAGTGATCCTGGAAAATTAACAAGATGTAATTATGAGTATCTGATGTCTAATATCCTGGTCTAAAGACATTCCTAAAATTATCTTTGCATTATATATTTTAAACAGTGAAGAAATGTCACCATCATATTTTCTGAAAAATCCTCTTTGCCCAGRATTCTTCTCCTGRGAAGCTGAGAAGYYKCAGAGAAAAAGGAAAACAATAATTATCTCATTTKCTTCTCCYGTGTTTTSCTGCTTTGGAATGTGRTTGGAGRTTATTTATCCAACATGTGAATTGTTTTAACCTAAWGACCAATCATGGTCCAGCTATGTTGAGGCTCTAGAGARAGTCACGAGTTTTTCTTTATTATCTTYTAGCCTTCTGTCTGTATCCTTTCTCTATTCTTTAGTATAGTTTTAGCATAGCATTCTATAATATAATATAATATAATATAATATAATATAATATAATATAATATAATATAATATAATATAATATAATATAATATAATATAATATAATAAATATAATAATAAATTAGCCTTCCTAAGAAGAATGGAGTCAGATTGACCTTTCCTTCCAACAACAGGGACCCCAGAAAATACCACAAAGAAAGAAGAAGATCAGATTATTTTTTTCATTACTTAATTATAGTGATTGGCACAATAATTCTGTGGAGTGTTTCCCCATTGTTTTTTTTCATTAGAATTCCCACYTGATGGGGCAAAAAATCTGGTCATTTTATTAAATGGTAGTTACCATCAATATCTGACCTTTGAGAGATGTTTCTTCATAGTAAATCTAAATCCTCTGGTTTTTAAATTAATTAAATAGGCTAACTGAGCATTTTTATGCTTACCTTTGGCCTTAAAAGCTCTCAAAAAAATCCTCATTTTTATAAATTCCATAGTAATGAATGCTTAGCATTCATTACTRAAGTAAATGTAGTGAATTTACTGAAATAGTATTTTTTATTTATTCTTCAAAGCAAAAATCTTAGGATTATGGATAAGTTTGTTATAAACAATGATTTTAAAAGATTAGGAAAAGATTAACCTTTTCCATTTTTTTGCCTTGTGACTGCCAAACTATTATAGCTTCATTGTTTTTTTCCTAAAAGAATGAAACTTATGAATGAGAAGAACAGTAAATGATGAATAACAGACCCATAAAATTGTTCATGAATACTGGGTTTTTTGCATGCAAAACTAAATATTCATACATTGAACAGTAATTTCCTAAATATTCATGTTGAACAAAAACTTCTCTGCATGAGTTTTTGCTAGCAATGAATATTAAGGAGCAGGAACCCAATCTGCAGAAACAGCTGTGCAGAGCTGAAACCAATGTTCACTTAACCCTATTTTTGTAGTAGATGTACAGCTCAATTTATCAGGAATATTACACTCCTTCCTTACCACTTCATCAGGATGCACATATACACAGGCAGAGCTCTTCTATTCCTTCTCCACAGCTCTGCCAGCTGCCATAAATCAGTGTTAAAGCTCTTGCCCCACATCCTGGTGTTATACAGAGCTTGAGGTCTCAGGAAAGCAAGCAGAGGGTAACTAATTTGATTTCCAAACTGTTAGACTGGAATTACATGAAGCATTTTTTAACRTCCAATGGCTTTCACTTTCTTGTCACAATCATTAAAGACAAAGTTCYTCAGTGCAGCGTTACTGATTTACAGAATTGAAACGTTTTGTCATTTTTGGGAAGTTTGAATTTGTGAAGTAGAACTCTTGGTGTTACAGAGTAAAGGATTAATGCTGTCAGGCTAGGTGCATTACAACGCTGATCCTCCAAGAGCTACATTTGATTTGGCTGAGTGACTTCAGCAATTTCACATGGAACATGACCTTACAAAAAAAATAAAACCAGCCAGTGAATGAATAAATGGTTAGCCCAGGTAGCAAATTTGCAACAAACTGAAGGAGGAGTAGATAACCAAAAGGATAATTGTACTTTCTTACTAGGAAAATATCTGGTGGTCATGAATAAAGAAAAAAAACTGTAAAATCTTTTTTTTCTGAGTTTGATAAAAGCATCTTAAGGGTTCTGCCTTTGCCATGGATCATAATTTAACCCCAGCCAGCCACCAAGTTCCACACAGATACTCACCCACTCACCATCAGGGGGGTGATGAAGAACTGGGAAAGGTAAAAGTGAGAAAACTCATGGATTAAGATAAAGACATTTTAACAGGGAAACCAAAAGCCTTGCTCAAAAGTAAAGTAGAAGGAATTCATTSACCACTTCCCATGAGCAGGCAGGTGTTTGTCCATCCCCAGGAGGGCAGAGCCCCATCACATGTAATGRTGACTTGGGATGACAAATGTCATCACTCTGAACATCTCCCACCCCTTATGCACCCTCAACCCTCTCCCTGCTGGAATGGTGTGAGAGACAGAAAAGGCTCTGTGCAAACACTGCTCAGTTATAATGGAACATCCCTGAGTTATCAGCACTGTTTTCAGCACAAATCCAAAACACAGCCCCACACCAGGAACTGTGAAAAAACATTAACTCCAACATACAATTCAATAAACAGAGTTGAAAAAAAAGGTGGAATCTGCCACAGGCCTATTGATTTGATGTAYAACTGAATGCATTTCTTATAAGCCAATTTGATATCTTAAGTGAAAAACCAATATCCTAAATTACATATAGCTCCATTTTACAAGTAGGTTGGTTTTAAACAGCTTCAATGAATGTTAAAGATTGCTATCAACAGTTTACAGTATGCATGAAGTACGTAAATATCTGTAATTTTCAAATGTTCAAATGCCTGGTTTCCTTTCAGTTATTTCAACACTAAAAGTCAGTAGCAGAAAACTCATCAAGCAAATGATAGATTGTGAGAAACTGGAACATTAATGGTTAATAACTCAAACCAATCAGGCAGTGCTTTGTCAGGGCTGGGTTTGCAGCCCTTGAGGGGGAGCAGGTCAGTTTTTGGGTGTGTGCTGTTGAAACTTCTGATTCTCACAAGAGCACTCACTACTGGTGGCTACAAGCTGGGTTTTGAGCCAGGTAAGGKAGAAGGCCAAAAAGMAGCAGATACTGCAAGGTGGGTATTGCTTTTTATCATGCCAATCTCCTCTCTCACAGAACTGGATCAGCTGCAAAACTCTGCCTGACACTGCAGAAGGCACTGGGACATTCCCATGTAGGTCTGAAGGTATTTTTCCCTTCTGATGGAGCAAAACTGGCTCAGCCATACTGACATGAGATGCAGCTGTCTTCTCTCTGATGGAGTCATAAATAACCAAAAGGCATTAAGTACCCCAGACTCATTTCTGGGGCCTTCCACCAGAGGACTTTTGGATTTTTGCACAAAATCCAAAATGTTGCAGCAGAYCTGCAGTGCTGCAGCAGATAGTGTAAAACCCCTCCACCAGGGGAGGCACCTGGGTGTTCTCACATARATCTGAGCTTTATTAACCCACTGAACTTTGTGTGCTGTGTGCTTTCCCTCAGCCTCAACAGATCAAGACTGTGACAATCACTTTGATCACTTTGGACATTGAAATTGCAGCAATCAAGTCTCGCTGCTGGGTCCTCAGGCAATGATATCTTTCTGCTCTTATCCTTTCTTTCTCTTTCTTTCTTTTCTTTATATATTTTCTGAAGTGTTATTTTTGTATTGATATAGTACTATTGATGATAACCAAAATGGCTACATAATAATTTCCATTGGGAACAAATTGTTCTAAAAGAAACCCTTCATAAATAAATATGTATATATATATATATACATACATATGTATATATATATATATACACACATCTGTGAAAATATTTTAATATGATAAGTCAGTGTCATTTCACTCTAGTTCTCCCCAAGTGATCTATTAACAAGAACCTGAGTTACCCCTTCTGGAGAGGGTCATAATAGATAGTTTCAAAGTAGAACTGAGAAGTTGTGGTGAGAAGGTTCCTGATGGATCCCTCCAGGAGGTTAATAGAGAAATGCAGTTTCTGAGATTCAACCTGGCTAATTTCCCTAATCAGTCTCCTGATTTCATTATTTTTACAGGCAATTATCTCAGATATTTCTAGAAGAAAACACTCTTAACACAAATATAAGTACTTTAATTAAAACAAAATAACAAGCGAAGCATAACACTGACATTAGCTTTAAGACTTCTGATAGATTTCAAACATAAACAAAGAATTTWAAAATCTTACATTAAAAGGAATCAAAGAATATCTTACTTCAGATTCTGAAGTGGTTAAAATTTTAAAATTAAAAAACAGCAAAGAAACAAAATTAAAAAAAAGGATAATGCATTTATTTTTTTTTAAATCTACTTTCACAATGAAGTTCTTCTAAAGAGATTTTGTGCATTATGAAATGTTTTCTACCAACATTTCCTTTTACAAAATGTTTATTGAACCTATTTTATGAGAGTGCTCAGTTTTTTTGCCTCTAAAAAGTCTGTTTAATCCTGTAAGTTTAATTTTATATACACAAACTTCTAATATATTTAAAAGAATATATAGAAAATTATGGAAAATTACAAAAAAAAAGTGAAGAGGGTTTATTCTACTATTTCTTCCCCTTTTATGAATACACTCTATTCTGTCTCCACATTTTGATAAAATACTACTGAATTATGTAATCCATGTGTTTTTTTAATCATATTTCAGTGTTACTATTTYAGCTTCTCCCTTATCCATAAAATGTTCAATTATTTCTATTTTTTCTTGCAGCAGATTTTTTTAAAAATTATAATGGCCCTTTATATTATGAAATAACATTAGCATTTCACAGTTTGAGTAGCTTTGAGAATTTCTTGAGCTTTACCAAATTACTCATTCATTGTCCTGGATGGTTAATATAAAATTTTCCTATAACTATTTTAAAGTATGTAAAGTCAAAAATCCTTTTAAAAAAACCAAACTTTTTACAAAAGAAGAAGACTTCTCATGATTTTGTTGTTGCTGTTTTCAAAAGAGTTATAAGAATTGAGGGTTATGTCAGATTACTTTGAAGAAAATGCAGATCAAGCCTTCTAGAAACACATTCACACTAATAATTATGAAAGCAATTAAATATTTGTTATTTCACTTCTGAAAACGCCAAGCTCTATTAAATCACTATGAAGACAGATTACATCATACTTTTAAACATGTGCTTTCAACTGGGGGTTGTTAGCTCTTTGTCAATAAAAAACCTTAGACAAAAATTATTACTAAATTTTATCCATTATCTCCTTTATAGTAATCAATATTCACACATTAATTAAAGAAAAATTTTAAATGTTTTGTGCAAAATAGATAGGAAATATTATGCCTTAAATAGAAGTCAATATTTTCATTTAACTGAAACTGAGTTCCACTGCAACCTATTAGACTTTTCAAAGGGTAAGAAGCTTTGATSGTGCAAAGTTCCAGTGGTATCTGGTCTAATCTGTGCTTTCTTTTAACTATAAACAGCCTCATGAAAATATTGCCAATTAGAGGGCTTGAGAAAGAAGTAAAACATACCCAAAACTGATGGAGAGAAAAGAATATCAACTAAACTGACACGTTGGGTGGTTTAGTTTCAAAGATTTTGMATACATGTTCTGACGGTATTAACTCCCTTTGTAATTCATTGTGAAGAGTCAACCATYGAAAAGAAAATTGTTTCTCCATACTCAGGTGGTGTTTGCATTAAATTACTGTTAGCACTGAATAAAAAAGAACTTTGTTACAAGCCACAAGCTCCAAACAAAGCCATTGCTGGAAAATTTTAAAAAGCAGCGCGAAATGCAATCTGTTTAATCATGCCTAAGGTTTGCAAAGTCACCCTACAGACTGAATGATTGGTTACAAATACATTTTTTACAGGTAATTTCACTGAATACTTCACCCCCATTTTAATTTCATGGATCCAGTCCTATATCCAATGAAATCACCTGGCAGTTTGCAGTTGATTACCGCAGGAGTTTGGTTCACTGGCCTCTGAGAGCAGGGGAAAGTAAGCAGATTTGGCAGCCTTTCGAGTTGTTGAACATCACAGACAAGCCCTGGGAACAWCAGTTCATGGTCTCACTTGTTCAGCTTCAGCTGACATGGAATACACAATGGATTTGGGAGCACTGCCTGAGCCTGCCCATGTGTGAGTTAAACTTCTAGACTGCAAGAAAAATTAGAGGGAAAAAAAAAAAAAAAAGGCCACAGGAAATGTGTTGTATCCATGTAGCAGCTTCAATAAACCAATGCAAACGGCAGGACAAAACAGACATTGAAAATGTATCAGAGGAAGGAAGCACATCCTCAGTCTCCTTTCCTGGCTTCTGGGCTGTGTCATGTCTGCCTCCTCCTCACTGAGCTTCCAAGATGATTTGATGGACTTCTACTTTTCCAATTACATCCTGTTCCAGGCCAGTTGTCCTGAATTACTCGGTGGTGGCATGGCTCTCTCTGCCTAAGGGAGACCTTGGTGCTCAGCACCRGACACACCAATCCTCACACTCCTGCTGCACTACATGGAACAGGATTTACATTTCTATGGATTTCCTGTTACTACGTGCTGTCTCCTCTTCAGCTATGTAAAAGCTAGGGCACAGATTTTGGTCTGAAATGTGTCTTTTATCTGGAAAGTTTCTGAATGTGAAGGAAAGAGAAAAAAAACAATTGAAACAGGCTAGAACCTTCCAAGAGGGAGAATGAGATCCTGGATCTTTTAAAAAATTAGTATTTTCTTTTATGTCCTCTAATTAACAGTGAAATTCTGCACTCATAGCCCAACCAAAATTCGATTGGACTCTATACTTAGTGGCTGCTATAATTAATATACACAGAGAATATGAATAAGATTAAAAATGTCAGCATTTGTTTGAAGTGGCAGAAAATTTAACATGCATTTAAAATTACATTTCTATCCCATTTTATTGTAAAGCTCTTTGTTTTTTCAAATTATATCTTGATGCTCTATTGAGAGACATATCCTGATTTCACAAGCTTTGACACTAGAGCTTGTCTRAAGATTGAAGAGCAAACACTGAATACTTGTTTCTATATAATTTACAGCTTTCAAAGGAATTGTTTGCTTTTTCTGTACTGTATATTTGGAAGGAATACTTTGGTTTATTTAGTCAGCATGCTGAATACCCATTAATAATACCCCTGATGGAATGGTACCTGCATTCCCCCTATTATTTGAACAAAGTAAGATTTCAAATTTAATTTTTTTAAAGCATAAGAAAAAGTTTGTTAGTTCAAAAATTCCACTGTTTGAATAGTTTTTTGTGATGGTTTGTTGTAGAACAACTTTGACATGAATATCCACCATAATCTTTTGATTTCATGCAGTCCTTGCAATGCAGAGTAACAGACACTAATGTTCATAGGCAAAAATATTTTTCATCCTGTGGTTGGCCACTGGAAGAGGTTCCTCAGGGAAGTGGTCACAGCACCAAACATGGCAGAGGTCAAGAAACATTTGGACAATACTGTCAGACACATGGTGGGATTTTGGGCCAGGTGTTGGATTGAGATGATCCTTGTGGGTCCCTTCCACCCCAGGATAGTCTATGATTCTATGATTATTTACTGTAATCCAAAATACATAAATGAAAAAATTCTAACCATTGCAGAAGGAGTTAACAGAGGTAGAGGTGGCATTTCTCTCCTATTAGGATTATCAGTACTGGCTGAAAAATTATAATCTTGTTTATATTCAAAGAAATTTACTACATAGTCTTATAAATTCCCTTCATTCATTATTATTAATCATTAAAATATTAATTGCTGAAAAATTATCCTGTATTTTCTGCCAARAACAAAAGCCCTGATATTATATGCAAAACCAGTGGAAATGAATGTGTAAATGGATAATGACTCAGATCCTAGGTTAGACAATAAGATTCTTCTGGCTGTAAACAAATATTATGACCCTTCCACTCAGCCTCTAAAGCAACAGGGTGAAATAGAAGTATCACTGACTTTCACTTCTGTAGGCAACACACAGCTCTAACTTTAACATTTAGGGATTTTATTCACTGCAGGTGACATTTTGATATCTAATTAAATTGTTCTTTAGAGAAAGAACATCATAAAGCTGGCTTCAAAAGACCATGAACCTTATTAGTTAAGTACTTGCTCTTTAAAAGGTGCATATTTTATGGCAGAAAGTTCTGGGGGGTAAATTTTCTGTATAAATGAATTTCAGATATGATTTTTCCAAACTGTTTAAAAATCTGCAGACAGAAGATCATTGACTGTATCCAGTTTGTTTTCAGAGTGTATTATTTCAGAACAAACAGCCATCTTAACAGTGCCATTTTCCTGATTAAATATTATATCTATTTAATTATACTGTACAACATCTTCACCTCATTACATACATATATATATATTTGTTATATAGGAGAATACCATTAAGTTTGTTTAAATAATCTATGAAATGCAGAAGACTATTGGTCTTCCATTTATTCACCCAGGAGAGTTCAGGCCATAGAAAAGCTTTATTTACTCAAAAACTGTCAAAAAGGAAAGTATTTGTTCAAAGAGATAGGAAAGATGAGGCACCAAGGGTAAGATTACATTACTGTCTACAATTCATTGCCCTACAACCTCTCACTAGCTGTTGTTAAACATGCAATCCAAATAAAGAGAGAATTGTACTACTTCTGCTATTGTCTAATAAAGTAATCACAAAGACACTCCTTAAATTTTCCAGAAGTCATTTTCATAAATTTTCAGATTTCTCAGATATTTTAGCAAAATCAGAAGTCAATATTTACTTTTCATACCCTTTGAGCTCACACGGTGTGCCCTCTCCCCCTTTTTAATCTGTACACTTTTAATGTGAATGAACCATTTATTGCATTCAGAGTGTTTTATTTCACTGCTCACCTGACACTCCTGTGGGACATAAAAGAACTAGCAAGCATTTGTTACTAAAAAAAAAATAAAAGAAAACAAAAGAAAAAAGAGAAGTTTGCTTTTTCTTTTTCTTTCTTGCTTTCTCAGTACTGAATCCAGAATGGTAAATACCAGTCAATAGCTKCTATTTTAGATAAATACAAAATAATAAAAGAACTCTAGTGGAAATCTATAGTTAAATTCAGATTTTTGTTTTAAATGCAAATTTGGATGTAGGGTTTATTTTGTGGCATAAATCCAACACAAAGCTGGCTCAAGGTCAGACTGGACAGCTGAGCAACCTGATCCAGCTGAAGATGTCACTGCTCACTGCAAGTGAGGTTGCACTATCTGACCTTTAAAGGTTCCTTACTACCCAAACTCTTCTACTGTTCTATTTTGAAAGACTTCTGACCTGTACTGAACAGARCCATATATCAAACACCTAGTTTCTGGCAGATTCAGTAATAGATCAGAGCAATCTTCCTTCATTTTCTTATGTGATGATCCTAATATACCATATCTATACAAATGTCTTCTTCATTCATTTTAATTCATAAATGTTACTCTATGGTACAATTATTTAGACAATTTCTCTCTTCTAATATTGTGCATTTGGCACTAACCTATTACTTAAATCTTCCTTCTTTCTTCTACATGTCTGCTCATTTTTCAGAATTCAATCTGCTTATCTAATTTAACAAGACTGTCCTGATTGTAGATCCTGTCTTCCAAAACAGCTGCTATCTTGCTTAGTCTGTGGATCAAAATGAAAATTTGAAAACTGCAGCATGAGGTTTAAGGTTTTGCTAGGACCTATTTTTTTTTTCTCTTTGATTATATTATTTGAGGGTATTTTTTTTGTTTTGATCTTGTTTGGGGTTTGGAATGTTTCTATATTTCTAATATTCACCTGATTATTAAAACAAATTGAAATAAGTTATGACTATGGATATTTTCTTTTCCTGTGGAGGATTCATTCTAATGAAGTAGCTCAGTTTGTCTCAAAGTGCACAAAATGAATTTTCCTCTGTATTACACCTGTCTCTTATACACATCTAGATGTGTATAATCTAATGAAGTAGCTCAGTTTGTCTCAAAGTGCACAAAATGAATTTTCCTCTGTATTACACACATGCTGTGACACTGTTGGTAAAAATCTTACAACATGGGCCAATCACAGTAAAATATTCAGTCTGAAAAAAATATTACTAGCCATAGACACTGCATTTATGTTTATTCAGAAGCACCATAATCAGAAGAAACAGACAGAAAAAAAATTCTGCCTCTTCCTAATTTCTTTACAAAGTTCACCCTTAGTAACTCCACTCTAGTTTTGTCAGCTGAACATATATTTTGGAGTGATTTTTGTCTATTTTTAGAATAGACATACTGGGTCAAAAGTCTAATCCTGTGGTCTGCAAGATATACATTAAAAGAGTGCAAGCAAGAGAAAGTGTTTGCTACAGTAAGATGTGACTTCAGCCACCCTGAGGCTTAGACCCTTCCTGAGCCAGATGTGATATCTTTGTGTTTAATAAGCTTTAATGGGTTCTACATCTATGAATTYGTCTATTTAGTTTTTTTCAAGCTCAGCTGTAAATTTTTCATGTGCTGTAGCAGCAAGTTCTGCAGTGAYCAAAAAGGGCTGAAAAGGTGGGAAAGACACATTGAGGAGCAAATACTTGGGCTTAAAAGGAAGAACTATATCCATCACCCACAAAAGGCCACCAAGATGGTCAGAGGAATGGAGCCCCTCTCCTATCAGGGAAGGCTGAGAGAGTTGGGATTCTTCTGGAACAGAGAAGGCTTCAGGGTGACCTAATTGTGGCCTTCCAGTATCTGAAGGGAGCCCACAGGAAAGATGGAGAGAGACTATTTACAAGGGCCTGGACTGACAGGACAACAGGGAATGGCTTCAAACTGATAGAGAAGAGGTTTAGGTTAGATTGTAGGAAGAAACCTGTGAGGGTGGTGAGACCCTGGCTCAGGTTCCCCAGAGAAAGTGTGGATGCCCCATCCCTGGGAGTGTTGAAGGCCAGGTTGGATGGGGCTTGGAGCAACCTGGAATAATGGAAGGTGTCCATGCCCACAGCAGACCCTTAATAGATCTTATTTCAATAATCAACATCATACTTGGCAGGCAGGTTCAAAAGATTTTAATGCAATGCAAAAGTTCACAGCCTAATTCTGCTGTTGTAACTGAGGAGAGCAGGGGTTTGTATGCAAATGAGTATTAATTAATATAAAAAAAAAAGTGGAAGTTGTCATAATACTGTCATAAAGCAACACTAGGACTTAAGTGTCAACAGATCTCAAAACTAAACGCTAGTGCTAAAATAGCAGTTAAATTTTATTTTGAGAAATATATATAACCTCTTATCCTCAAAGTCCCCAATCATCAATACAGTCTCTCAAAACTGCAATTAAAATACTGCCTCATTCATCTTGTTTGAATCATTATGCCCACTTAATTATATTTTGGACGTATTCCCTCTGAGTGCCATTTTTCTGCACGTTTCCCGTTATCTCCATCTGGAGTTTGTTTACCAAAACTTGCTCCATTTCTCCCAGGCTTCACTAAAATGGATTAATGATGTTCATTACAACATATGATATTTGCAGGCTTTACCTTCCCTTCTGCATGGAGACAATCATGCAGAGCTTTATCTCAGGTTTCCTTTCAGTCTATTCTTTCAGGTGTAAAGCAAACCAGTCACAAACCATTGCAAAAGAAGAAATATAAGAAGATATTCCAAAAAATAATCTCCATTCATTCATTCATTCATTCAAAAAAATTTTAATGACACATTTAAAAATATATGTGAAGCATATATTTGTATGAACTGTTACTCTTAGACTTACTGCTTGAAGCAGCCTAACTGGARTGAGCAAAATACATCATTATTTCTGTGTAACATTTCTACAGCAGGTTCAAGTTTTTACTTGCTCAGAATTTAAGATGAGATCCTTCCTTTTTTGCTTGCCCTTTCTTGCTGTAATGGTCTAACAGCAGTCTAAGTAAATCGAAACAACAGCAAAAACTGATGAGGAATATTTTCTAAGATCTCCTTGTAAATTCTTTAATTCCTTTTTCTTTTTTCTTCTTTTTTTTTTTTTTTTTCTTATTGATCTGCTGAGTTAAAGCAGAGCTTACTCTCTTGCTGTTTATTTGAACTGTGGGACTTTTCTGTAACACATTTTCCATTACTTCTGTTAATAAAGATATCATGCCTGTGTTTGGTCACCCTGTCCATATGAGTAATGTGGGGATATGGGGAACGGAAAAGGGAAGAAAATGTGTGGGAAGAAGAAAGAAATAGGCAAAGACTCTCTGAACTCTATATTTAAAAGCCTAAAACCCCTAATCTCCATTAGAAAATGCAGGAATGGGTAAAAAGCTGAGAGTAGAAATCTGTCCCAAAAAGTTGATTGAATAGCAGACCTTTCCCAATATTAACCAGAMAATTTAATATCACTGTCTGAATTCAGCTATCTCCACAAAACAAGGCTTTTTCATGCACACAGGAAGAAATAAGGAAGAAAGAAAAAACACTTTTCATGAGGTGCTTGATTCTGTTTGTCCTGAAATCTAATTCTCTATCCCACAATCACATTTTGTCATTTTTTAGTACTAAGGCTTTCTTATGCACACAGGAAGAAATAAAGAAGAAAGAAAAAAACACTTTCCATGAGGTGCTGGATTCTGTTTTTCCTCAAATTTAATGCTCAATCCCACAATCACATTTTGTCATTCTTGAGTACTTTTTTTTTTTGGCATTATTAATAAAGAATTCCCATAAAATTATAAACAGCTGCAAGTCAAATTATTAGGGAAAAGTAATATGCYATTCTATTAGGATATTACCATGTGACCTTCCATGGTAAATTGCACATCCATGGCACAAGCAAGGCAGTAATGATGTGTTTTGACAACATTTGTGCCAGTTCCCACAACACACTGCACTTTGGTTACCAACAGAGGTAGTAGCCTCCCCTGAAATGCAATTGTAAAATAAATAAGCAAGCAAATAAACAAGCATTATCATGTGTCAGGATGTATCAGAATGTGTGCACTGGGTTATGTCTGGCTGCAAGTCTTTGCATGGGAAATATGACTGTGTTCATTAAAAAGAGCCGTGGGCAGTTTCAGTTTTTGTAGAAATTGTGCACCAGCTACATACAAATGGCTGTTTCCACCCTTTCCTCATAGTTTTCCCACCATGAAAGTCACTTCCCAGTGCCCACAGGCCTTCTGAGTAATGCCTTTACCCATGCCTAAAAACCACCCAGCTCCAGTGTAACACACAGTGTGATTTGTCAGTATGCTGAGGTTTTTTCAGTACATCAGGAATCCAAACCTTTAGCTTATGTGCACTACAGGTCATGTTCCATCACTGCAAAAAAAGAACTGCACTTGCCTGAGGACTATAGAGCTAGAAGCACACAAAGTCAAGGACGTTGCACTGGAAATGTCTTGACACTTATGTCTTGCTTTCCCTTTAACTCAGTARGATTTTCTCTATTTTAAGTGAAATAAAAGAAATTTCCAGGGACTCTGTTGTGTCATAGTCTATCAGAATGAAASAATTTTTAAAGGCCAAAATCAGCGAAGCTTCTTAAAGTAATGAGCACTCTCTGGAAGGTGGCACAAAATGGCCTTCAGCAGAGCTACTCAGGAAATAACAGTTTGAACTCCAAACTACCTGAACATCAAATGAGAAAATGCAAAGCAGTGCAACTTGCAAAATACAAATGTAAGATAGGGTCTAATATCTCAGAACCATGGTCTATATGTTTAATCTCTTTAGCTGGCATTAGGAAATGCTATTTAGAACTATGCAAAGCAAGTAAAAACAACAATCTTCTGTGCTCTGTTCTCATACTTCTTGGGCAGCCATAAGTGTGGGAGKGTTCCTGCTATGTTTCTGCCTAATCCTGCTATTCATTTGTGGACCTGCCATCCAGGAATTTATCTAATCCCTCAAACCTGCTAATTACAACTCCCCCAACAATTTCCTGTGGCASGAAGTCTCACAACTTTATTTTCTGTTTTGTAAACTCTCTGTCTCCAATCAATCTCACTAGTTTCACCAAGTGCTTCCTAGCTTTTGCGCTGTGGCTGTTGAAAAGGAAATGCACATCCAGTTTGCATGCTGCATCATGATTTCTCAAGGCCCTGCAACTTGCCTGTTTGGAGATTCCACTGTCCCTGCCCTGGTCTTGTCAGGCTGAGCCAGTGTTGCACTTTACAGAACCCACATTGCCACTTTCCCAGCAGGCTGCATTCCCCTGAACTCAGTTTTGTTGTGGCGTGTTGTTCTATTTCAGATTTCTATTGTATAAATCTGGTTCTATGCAAGGTTATTTGGTTTATCCCAACCCCCTAAATTTCGGAATGGTTCTGCCCAGGTTTTCCCCCACAAGGTGCCCGAGTCGTTCACTGTCAGTTTGCTCCCTCACCTCGCACCTTCCAATCCCAGTTCAGTGTTGCTATGTTCATCATGTTGTTCTCCTCCCCATGTGGCTTGCCTATCAATCTCCAATCCAGCCCAAGTTCCAGAGGGTTCTCTCTGAGGCTGAGGATGGTTGGAGCAGGTGCCACAGCCCCTCCTTCGTTCATCCTGTTTTGTATTGTTATTGGTCCCTTGCTCTGTTCTTCAGGCTGCTTAGTCAATGGTAGCTGTACCCTTTCCCCCCACCTTCTCCCGTTATTAGCTGGCTGCAGCCAGCGATTTTCAGCAGCCGCTCTCTGCTTTCCCAGTTGCTGTTCCCCCCCCGTTGGAATAAACGTCCAACTTTGTACCAGAGAGTGTCTGCTCGCTTCCCTCTCGTCCGTCAGCTTCGTTGGCCGGCCGTGTTCTCCCTCTGCCCAAGGGTGGAGGCTGCGAAGCTTCACACACTGCCGTGGGAAGTCACAGCTTCAGGTGCAGCCTCACGGAGCTGCCTCTGCCCCAGAGCCGCTGCTCCTTGCCGCTGGCTGCTGCCCCCGAGGTGCAGCCTCACGGAGCTGCCTCTGCCCCAGAGCCGCTGCTCCTTGCCCCTGGCTGCTGCCCCCGAGGTCTGCTGGGTGTGTGTGCTGCCCTCCTAGCCRGGATTTCATTGGCACTCCAACACAGTTTTCTAAATTCCCATTGACTGTGCCATCTTACCTGCAGCAGCCAGGCTGGTCTGAGGCTCCCAGGACTCCCTAAAGCTCAGAAGTTGCAAGATTTAYACAAAGAGCATTGTAAGCCTATAGAAATGAAATGAATGTATATTGTTTTCTGAACAATCATAACTCCACAACCTAAACAAAAAAATATCCCTGTATATTTAGCAAGATTTGAGTATAAACTCCTATGCACTTCACTGAATAGGCATGAATAGGCCGTGTGCCTAAAATCACCAAATATTGCCAGGGGAAGGAGCCCCACTTTTTTTAACATTCCCTTGGCACAGCAACCAAGCACCAACTTCCAGCAGTAAATTAATGAGAATTGCCACCTACAGTAGTGCTCCAAAGTAGTCTGTTATTTCCTGTGCTTCAAAATTGTAGAGAAGTCATTCCAAGAAAATGTCCAAGTGTTTCTGTGGAAAAGTGCATTGAGTGAGGTTGAAACCTCTGAGAATTTGACATCAAAACTATTTGCTGACAGAATGCAAGTTAACAGACCATGAGCAACATTTCAGCCTGATTTTTAAAGAGGGTATTTCAAATACTCTGTCTCAGCTGGACTAGCATTGTTTCTTGTAATAGTTTTTAAATTTTCATTAAAATCAAGATCATTAAGAACTAATGGAATCTGGTGAGTAGTCTGYAAAAAATTACATTCTGTCAGCAAATCCTAGCTTGACCTAAAATGGGTTTCTGTGAATCAAACACCAAAGTAAATATGGGAACTTGCAGAACTTTACAAAGTACGTTTTGCATCATCAGAAAAAGTTAGTGTTTTAATCCATGATTCCTTCCTGGTCTATTACTAATGAAAGATTCATTAAATTATCTTCATAAAGGTCAAAATGCTAATTAGGAAATTTTCTTCAATGATAGATCAGAGATGTGGGACAAATTAYTAGATCAACTGTTTCTAGAGTTCAAATATCCATCTCTTCATCTTWAAAACATAATAAAATTCAAAA
The DNA here is from genome assembly GCA_002167245.1 of Sporophila hypoxantha. NCBI lineage: Eukaryota > Metazoa > Chordata > Aves > Passeriformes > Thraupidae > Sporophila > Sporophila hypoxantha. The sequence continues at coordinate 2,973,273 of NDFG01000537.1, forward strand.
TAGAAGCTGAATTTTGGATATTAAATATTTCTTCTTTTTTTAATTGGATAGAAAACTATTTTGAAAGGTTTGAGTTCACAAAAATTGAATTTTAGGTAAATTTATGTACAATTTTACATGTATGGTTACTATTTCATTATTAGCATCAATGCAATACAAATGGTTATAAAATAATTTTAGAAATAACCTTAAAATCAATAAGTGTACTAATAATTTAGGATATGAACATTTAAATCAAATGCATCTTTCTAAGCTAGGAAGAATTAAAATACAGCAATATTTGAGCAAGGGAAAATATAATCTAATTTAAATGACAGAATATAATATCCCTGTTCAATCTGAATTTTAGAAATGAAAAATCAGCCAAGAATTTATAGCAGTAATGATCCATCTATTTTCCTCACATATACAGTAATTAAGAAAACACTTGTAATGCCTCAGGAAACTGAAATACCAGCATTTCTTATTCTTATTGACACACTACTTTAAGTGTAAGTTAGTCAGATATATTGAAGATGTTTATTATTGCACAAAAAGTAATCTTGAATTCYAAAACTGCAAAACACACATAGTAAAAAACATCTTTGGCTTAATTGGAACACCATTTAATACAAGCTTATATTATAAAAGCATTTTTAGTGAAATGACAGGGAAGCAGAGTTAAGTTTTTAYACTGATGGTTCCCATCTCACCTTCAGGATCAAAACTGAGCTATTCATAACCACTAGAAAATTGCCACAAGCTATGAGGATGTCATTCGCTTAATGTGCTCCTGATGACAGACAGTGTGAAAAAAGCTTCCCAAAAAGTTTTTATAATTAGTACAGGATTAAAAYGTCCAGACATGTTAAAAATAAAAAGAAGTACCCAAACTTTAAAGTCAAATTATGATGTAGCCTGGACTGTGCAATCATAGGCTCATCTATTATCAGATGAGGATTTACTCAAGTTCTCATTTTTCATTTCTCCAAGGTATAATGATATATCCAGACATTAACTCAGCTGATAATGAAAGATAATTAATTCATGTTTCTTAATAATTGCAGGATACAGAGTCAAAAAACTTTTATGTAGGTATAGAAAACATGAAAATTTTGCGACATTTTTATTGAAGGCATACGTGTTTTCCCTGACACCAGAGACAAACAAAAAATGTAAAAATTTAATGAAACCTCCTTGTAATTTTTTTTTAATGGAGTTATGTTGGTTAATCTCTGGTTTAGATCGTGGGAAATGAAATGTGAGTATTTAGCCAATATATTCCTGGCCTTGTTTTTGAATCACAGAATCATTTATGTTGGAAAAGACCCTCAAATTCTTAGAGTCKAACCATTAACCCAGAACTAGCAAGTCCACCACAAAACCACATCACCAAGCACCACATCTACAGGGCTTTAATTTCCARGGCTTTGGTAACTAAGGAATCTTGTAAGCAAATATTTCTGCCTTATTGTGAAACCACTGATTTACAGTAATTTCTTGAACGCATATCACCACTAAAGAGATACATATGATCCTTATTGAAGAAAAGGCTTTAGCCTAAAGTCCAGTCACAGAGGAAATGTCTACACTCAGCATCTAATATGGTGAGAATACTTCTATAATGTGTAATGTATTTTATTTAATCTCTTTGTAGGCTGCAGTCCATACAAAGAATGATTATGATTTTAGCTGTTCATAAGAAGAAGTGACACACCCCGCAMTCCAATGAGGACAGCACACAGCCTTGCTGCCTGTGAACAAAGTCCCAGCATTTCTATTACTTTGGCCCAGTTAATTGAAAAAAAACCAATGCCATCAATGTGATATATTGCATAAACTAAAGATAAGACTGTGTAATAGCCAAAGACTCCAGGGAAATTTGGAAAGTGTGAATAAATGTGCAGAAAATTGACTGCTAACAGCTGCTTGTAGGGACTCATCTGGTACCTGCACCAGAAGTAAAAACATACCAGTGCTTTGACTATTGTATTAGCCCAGAAATGATTGCTGTGTAAACAGAACTTTCCCATATTCCTCCTTTTATAGAGTAAAAGTTTCCCAAACAAAAGGTAGACAAGAGGTTAATCTTTTGGGATCTCTGCCCACTGCAAGGAGTAAGAGCCCCTCAATTTAACCTCTGAATCTGTGTCAACAAAAATAGCATCAAACTTAATTCATTTAAAAAAAGTAACAGAACCTTTACATACCTTAAAATGTATAGATGCCATTTATTAGATACTCTGTGTAGTCTGAGACATAAAACTGATGGCAAGATGTAAACTCACAAGCATTACATCACCAGCCCAGTACAAAGGCAGCTTTATGAACCCAGCATTGAGTAGAAGCACGTCACAGCTGTGCCAAACAAATGATCTCTGAAAAGATTTACAAAYGCTGGAGTAAAAATGCAAAACATAAAAAATAAAGACAGGCAAACATTCTAGGTGAAACAGGTTGTGTTAATTCCTCGTTTTTGCTATAGCTACTCATGTCTTTTCTAAGCCAAATGCGAGGTGCCACCAGTGTAACAGAACTTCCTATCAGTAACTCATATTTCTATACCTTAAACCAAATCTCTCCCCATGTTCTGTCAGAATGAATGTCCTGTGGCCTAGAAATTCAGTCTTTAATGGMTAGTGCTGTCTGACATTGATAGCAAATATCTGTTTGGTGGATGGAATCAATATGATTTCAYTGGAACCAGTACAAGGAAAGAACASWGTCTAGTTTTGGTGGTTCTGAAGCTTTCTGGACGTCTTCTGAAAAAGAAACCAAAGACCAAAACCATCCACTGATTGTGTAGCAGGTGTATGACAGGGTATATTCTGGCATTCTTTTTCAATGACCTCTTAAGCTGTAAACCCACAATTTCTTTCTCCTGGAAATTAAAACACTATGGAAAATACTGTACATGTAAATATTCAATGTAGCCACATACTGTACATGTAAATATTCAATGTAGACACATCACCATTACAGTTTTGGAGTCTGAGGAGAGGTTTGCAGCCAACAAATACCTAAAAAACCCTATCTRCCAGGCTGAACTCAAAATTCAAGGATGGTATCAACTGGGAAACAAGACACTTAAATGCACTTAAGGARAACTTGAGAATTACACTTAATCAGACAAAAGGTCTGTCCAGTGTCATGTGTATCCTCAGTAAAAACTACAAAGGGATGCAATAGGATGAACAAGAATAGGCAGGAATACCTGATGTTTCTGCTAAAAGTGTTTCTTACCTCCAGCTATTTTCATTTTATAAAGTTCTTACAGACCAAGAGTAATCTTTCTGATGCAGCAAGTCTTTGCAGATAACTCTTACACATATTTGTCCAACCTCACCCACAATTTTCATCAGTTTAAGCATCCATGTTCCACTATTCTAATAAGTTGCACAGAGTTATAAACTCTGCTATATGAAGAATCATATCTTGTGTGTTTTGCATCCACTCTGACTGGYTTGTTTTGAGTCTCACGGCCTGCATTGAAGGAAATGGGAACAATTAATCCCTATTTCCTAATGCCTCTCAGGATTTTGTATGCTCTGGAATACCTAGTTCTCTCTCTTATGCCTTAGCCATTCCAATATTTCCTCATACAGAAGAGGCTCTTTATCTTTGTTTATGTATCTTTACCAGCTTTCACTGAACATTTTTCTGTTCAGTTATTCTCTTTTAAAGGTGAAGTATGCAAGATATGGAGAATTCCCACACTTTCATATACAAGATATGGACAACCCAGGAATTCCACAGTGTGTTAATAATGTTCTCTCTATTGCTTTTGATGAAGTCTCAGAAAGTCAGAATATTTGATTTTCTCTTTTGAATGCTCCTGTGCATTGAGCTGACATTTTCACAGGATTTTATTCCAYGAAATCAAGTTCTTGTTGAGTAGTAACAGGCAGCTTAAAGCTTTTCATAACATTCACATGTAAAATAAGGACTGGTCATCCCCATGTGTATCACATTTAAACACTCTGAATTTATCCTCCCATTTATTGCCCAGCTACTTGGTGTAGCTATAAGGTGTCTTGAAAACCTTTCAGAGTCAGCACTTGTCCTTAGACTTTTTAATAACTTAATATCATCAGCAATTTTGGTCATTTTAGTACCCTTTCTCTGACTATGAATGTGTTCCACCACAAACCCCCTTGGAACTCCTCAGTTATGAGCCTACCCTTCTATCTGGTTCTACATGAAAAATATCTAAAAAATCAAATTAAGATAAAGGAGGAATAACAGAACAATATATATGTGGAAAGAAATGGGTAAGTAAACCTAGAGAGCATGCCTTATGCTTCCATGGGAATTATTAGTTCTGTTTCTAAGGGTCTGAAAAGGTTTCTATAAAGTCATGAGTTCCTAGGGCTAAAAAGACTTCTGAAATACATGTAAAAATGCAAAGAAACTCCATGTTGTTTCTGTGGCACTGGAAAAACCAAAAATCTCAGATACAGTCAGCACTTACGAGTTCTGTAAAAGTATAAGGGTTTTTGGTACAAAGTCTGGTGCCTCTATTATACAGAAAATTTACAGCTCTTCTTACAGCTCCCTAATCTTAATGCCTCATAAACAAATGCCCTGGAGCAAAAGGAAATTAGTAGCTATCGAGGTTGCCTAAACAGAGATGCTTGGAACTGATTGCATTAAATTAACTGTTTAATTGAATACATTTGCCTGATTGAGTAAAACGACAATTGTGTCAATGTTTCTTCTAATTGTGTTAGTCTGCACGGTTGGTTCACTGCCCTTTCTTGAGCTGATAGTAATCACTAATTTTGTTGCTCATGAAGCTGTGATAACAAGCAGATGAATTGGCATTCACATTGCTGTCCACATAGATTGAGAAGTAAAATGGACCTCCTTCTATCCTTTTAACCTCAAAGCTAGGTGTATCCTATTAAAAATTGACATTGTCGTCCTGCAATACCTGTGGGCATAGGAATGATAAGGAAAGGCTATGCAGGTTGCAGAGGAACAAATTTCACCCATTTTAAAGAGCTCAGAAAACCTTCATACATCAGTGGAAGACATTTTCTCACCCTTCAGACTATCCTAATTTTTTTTTTCATTTTGTTTTATTTTATTTTATTCATTTTCCCTTGGGATGAAATCAAGAGCTCCTAACAAATATTTAGGGGAAAAAAAGGTGGAGGGGGAGGGAAGGATGAAACTTCATGCAGCTGATTCTGTTTTTTCTCTGAGTCCTGATGAAACAGCAGAACTCAAATCCTTCATCTTCACAGCAGGACCTAAACTACATGTGTTGTCATGCCTTAAGCATCTCATAAGCAATAAGTAACTCCTGGGTAGTTGACTARTCTGCAGAGAGAAAAAAGAGATTCTTTTTCTCTCTCCCATTGGAAAGAGTCCCACTCAGACAATTTAATCAGTGAGATTTGGTGTATTTCATTAAGCACATATTAATTAAAACAAACATTTTTACTCCACAGTATAGACAAAAGAATGACTACATCATACATTTAATACCAAAGTTGTGTTCTCTCTTCCTATGCTTACTTAATTAGCATACAGAGAAGCAGATTTGTTCCTTACCACCTCTCTTGCCATCTTTTAAGAGACTCACTGACCTTTCTCTTTCTCTTGTCCTGACAAGAAATGCTCTCCAAACTTCTGTTTGTTAAAGTTGCAGTTATGATGCAAATAAAAAAAAAAAATTCATAAGTTACATGTAATAAAAATGCTTTTTGTGAGAAAAGTCCAGACCAGCTCTCCTTTCACCTAACCTGTGCCAAATAAAATTGATATTCACAACAACTTTATGCCTTTGTAGCAMAAACAAGATAATATCCATTTAGAARGTTGCTGSCATCATACATTACSCACAAAAGCCAGCTATAATAGTTACTCCACATAATTAGGTAAATCCTGTTTCTGAATCAAGACTTAGACAAGCCAATCCATAATCTCACTGCAAATGTAGACACAAAAAACTTCTGAAAACAGGTATCTTGTTCTTAACAGTTCATGTTTATTAGCATGGGATTTATTTGTTTGTACTACTCTTTTTTGTTGTGGAATAATAAATGTTTTTAATATATACGTTGCCCTCTTTGTAAACCACAATTTCTGTAATAGTCTTTCTACTTCTACTGATTAAGTTACCTCCCACATTGGTGATGGAATTGATATACATTTATTGTACCGGGATTTTTCTGGCACTTAATGTTCTAAATAAATAAGCAATGTCAATAACTCATGCCACTACTGCAAATGTACCATTAAAAGTGAGCCTGCTCCCTGCCTTAGTCTACAACATAGAACAAATGAAAAATGATTAAAATTATGCCCAAAGCAATGTCAATTACTTGTTCATCATGTGACTATGAAATCCTGTTTAAAATYTGAGGGGTGTAATGAAATACATTAGCAATTCAGCTGTAACCTCTCCCCAGCATTATTTCTGCAGCTCTCCTTTCTCTTGGTGACACAGCTCAGGACCTGACACAGGGAGACATCTGGTTTTCACCTAGAGGGCAGGTTTTCTTGGTGAAACCCTACCTTTTATTTATTTATTTATACTTTTACTTCTGGAAATTCAGAATACTGTGCAAGAAAACTGACAGGTATTTCTGACCCCATGCAAGACCAGAAGAAAAGGAAAAAAAAGCCCTGACCAAAACCTCAACGACCCACAAACATGACTACTTCCATGATGTTTCTACTTTATCAGACTGCCCACATCTCAGCTATTCTCTAGCTGATGACACAGAAAATGACTAATCTTTTTCTCACCTGTTTTTACCTTTCATTGTGTTTTCAGATTGGCAAACCTTCCTACTGAAATACTGACAAGACTTTTATTCTACCTTTGAATCTAGTGATATGGTGACTTAGTTTTTACATTTTTTTTTTTTCCAGGGACCATGCAACACTCTTTTGATTTAAGCTCAAGTACTGTATATATTCTGGAGATGAGTCATTTCAATGTCTTGTGATAAGTGTACAAAGACTAAGTATAAGTTGTTGAAAAAGTCCAAATTTTGCAGGAAAATCTTATCTAGGCAAATATATAAAGTGTTCAGTGTAAGACAAAAAGAGACAGCAAGGCCATTCAAGCATTTCTATTACACTCATATTATTATCCTATCTTAGAATTTTTTAAAACTTATTTCCTGCAAAATATTTGGAACTTTTTTAAAATTTCTGTTTCACCAGTTCCAAATCTTCTTTTCAGCAAGGTATCAGGTGTCAGACTGCAATGAAAATTTTTTTATTTCTACTGCGTATAAAGGACAAAGGTGCAATGAGCTCTTGCAAAGAGATTCCAGRAAGGCATATTAAAAAGATGCAAGTACCTATATGCATGTGTATGTAGATTTTTGTATACTCTGATTATCCCCATTGGGCCCAATTTCTCATCAATAATAGGGGGCTCAAATATAGGAAGTAAATGTTGTATTCTTCTTTTGATTCTTTATGTGGGTAAGGCAATTCTAGCCCTAAAAAAAAAAAACAAACAAAGGAGTTTCCTCTCACAAATAATTTTAGAAGGGTTTTTTCCTTTTTACCCAATTTTTTTTCTTCCTCCCCTCCCATAATTTTTCTGCTCCAGTGGTACCTCCTCAACTGGAGGGTGTCAGCCCAGGGAATACTGCTAGCTTGTCTGGGATGCGCTTACATTCTCTTCAACATATCTGCAATTTTACATTGTTGGATACAATCTGGACATGAAGACAGGTTGAGACAACATGTCTGAGAGTCAGACAGGAATCCCAATATACCGTATAGACAATATAGCTGCTTCACAGTCCAGAGCAACTAATAAAGCTGAGCTACCAAAATCCTTCAGAAAGTAGCTCGTTCCGTACATCTTTCTGTCAGTGGCAGCAAGCCTGAACAGAAATATAGATTCTCTGGCTTTATAGAGAAAGCAATACATTTTCTCAGTTACATCTTCCCAGCATTTAAGACAAGGGGCCATAATTTCACTGGACAGCCTTTTCTGCCCATATTTTTYCATTGCATCTTTTTACTGGATAGTATTCACAATATCAAATTCTATATCTTATTTCCTGATAACCCACACTTTTGCACCCTACATTGATAACAGTGATGCTAACATGACTGATAGCACTGAAAAGTCTTTGCAAATCTCTTTTTTAAAAAAGAATTTTCATTTCTGCTGATAATGAGATAAGATAAAGTGACTCAAGTCTGAGGTGGGGGATAAGAATACATTCACAAGAGGATTAGAGCCCAGCACCTTTGGGGTGGAGGCCACAGCCCCAGGTTTTTCTGCTGCCAGGCCTGCACAGATCCCTACTCCAAAGGAGGGAAGGAGAAGAGGTTTTGTGTGTGTGGCATGGCCTCTGGCCAGATGCAGTGATCACCCATCCTCCACCAGGCAGACTGGCCCAGCTGTGGGGCCTCCCACCCCTGGAAGGCCACACCTGTGTGAGGGACAACTGAGGGGGTGTCATGGCTCATCAAGGGCCCCCCASCAAAGGGGTCCCCAGACCCTGCCTGTGTGTGATCCTACATGATGCAGCAGATCTGCAGTCTTGCAAGGGACAGTGTCTAACTTGCCCCCCCACCCGCTGGGAGGTACCTGTGTGTTCCCACCTGCCCAAACGTATAATTATCCATTGGATTCTATGCTTTTCAGCAGGGGACCCTCACCACCAAGAAGACAAGATGGAGGGATGCAACAGATGTCGTTGGGACCCTTGGAAGGGTGATATGCTTCTACTTAATCTGTCTCTGTCACTYTCCCTGCTSCCTCCCTCCTTCCCATAACCTTCTTGTGAGTGTATTCTTTTCCCCCAGCTCAGACTTGGGTCACTTTACTGACTCTGTTAACTTGCAGTTGAGATCCTCAGCCAGAAGCTCCATTCAGGGTGTGGTGGTCTTCCATGCACCTTTTGTTATAYACCTTTGCTATAACAGGCAAAAATCCTTCATAAAGATTAAGTTTAAGCCATAAACCAGAACATGTCAGTCTCTGATAGATTCCAGTTTTCAGGCATGTTACCTAGCAAAAAGGACCTGCAGACTATACCAAAACATGGCTTATGTGGTATATCATTATATAGACATATATCTATGTAAATTTATTTTCTCATTTAGTTTCTGAGCACTCCTKAAGAATGTCATTCTGTTTTTCAGAAGGAAAATTATTCCAGGAAAAAAATTCTGCAGAGTTATTATTATAATAAATAAAACTCAGTTGTGTTCACTTCATGGGTTGAAAAAAAATAAAAATACAATCTCTTTGTATTTTGTAAGCAAGTGACCAAGAACTGCCAGTGACAAAACATCAGACTTACTACCAACCTTCACATAAAGTAATACTTAATCCCTAATCAATGAGCCATAAAATTGCTTGGCTGTTTCCAAAATTATCTTAGTCTGCAGTTGTCTCACTACCCTTCCTTTTCTCTCTTTTCCCYTTTGCAGTCACTTGCATCTCTGATTCACTGATCACTCTTCAGTCCTCCTCATAACCTCCTGCACTCCCCTGCCCATCATGCACATCATTTCTTGTTCTTACAGACTTCCCTTTCAGAAGATCAAGACCACAAAYAGAAAATTTCTCCAGAAATACTTCAAAACATATAGAGAAGTTCTCCTGCTCTTCCCCTACCCCCACTTGCTTCTCTGCTCAAAACTCCTTCCATGTCCCATAAGTGTTTTTTTCAAACACAAACCCATCTGTATTTGTCTACAGCGACAAAGCATAAAAAACTACAGCTGGTGAGTACAGCTTGCAAGGATTGCTGGTTTGCAAGAAATTTTTAAAATTTACTTTGTTCCTAATACCGAGAAACATCTTTACTTTACTCAGGATGTCTTCTCATAGTCATGTGTTCAGTAAGCCTCACTCAACTACTTGAGGAAATGAACTATAAAAATACATGCAAAGAGTGCTGTGCAATTCCTGTTACCACTTGTTAAGAAATTAAGAAACACAGAAGAAAAAGAAGTATCTTTTAAAATGAAATGGCTGGGAAAAGATGAATTTGTCTTTAAACCGTAGTTATGCCACCGATTTTTGTAAGATACATTAAAAATGTGTGTAGTCAGAAAGATGCCATTGTTCTTTTGAAAAGACAYACATGTCCATCTCAGGCAAAACTTGATCATCAAAGCTAAGTCTACCTCACTGTTTAAGGTCACTCTACACAGAGATGAGATTCCTCTTAAGATCTAAACCCAGCTGAATCCTACATAGCAGCTTAGCTGAATTTCAGTAACTGAAAGTGTTCATGCATTTGACATGATCTTGTCATGGATTTGGAATTTATTCACACATTTCAAATTCTCTGGCATTTATTACCCATTAGTGCAGTCAAACCTGGGATATACACAACATAGATTTTTTTCTTTTCTATTCTGTAACAGAACAGAGCACAGATAACGAAAAAATTTTCCCAGAATCAGACAATTTTCGGAACTGGTGGTGAAGGGGAAAAATAAAAAGAAATACTTAATTAAGCTTCAACTAATAATGTGTATTCTTTTGGATTCATTTTCCTTACTCTTAAGCTCTCACAGTTTTTTATTGCTTGATGAGAGGTCCTTCCCAAAGCAAAAGGTGAAATATTTGATTTCCATATGTCAAAGTAATATATTGTAATTTTTTTCTGCAAAAAAAAAAAACAGAATAGAGTATCTCAGAACAGAGAATTCTATGTTTAGAAAAACACCCTCCTCTTCCTCACTATTCCAGCTAAAGGGATGGATTGAATCTGCTTTGRTTTTGAGATTTTAAATGGTTTTAAACATCCTACAACTCAAGTTTTTAGTCTTACTACTTTTTACAAGAAAAAGGAACCTGAAAAATGCCAAAATTCTCAACAACAACAAACTAAATAAACAGCCCCCCTCTGATTCCTTGTCTAAGTTTTCARTGCACTTCTGAAGTCTGACCTCAGGTTGAGGTCACCAGAGGTGAAGGGTACACATTGGTTTTTCTTGTCTACCATTAACTCTTGTAATAAGAAAATGAGCTTTGCAAAGAAGCTGTCAAATTTGTCAGATTTGTAGTGCTATTTTTTAGCTTCCAGGCCTCTCTGGACTTGAAAGYAGAAGAACTGCCTAAGGTGCCTTCAAAAGTCAGGTTTGCTGGWTTTTTCATCAGACAGACACCCCACAAAGACTGTACAAATCCTTTTTTTTTTTTTTAAGCAGAATTTATAGCTCTTGAAATGGAGCTTCATGTCTCATTCTCCTACTAAAAAAAAACAACTCAGCTATCTGCAAAGCAATCCAAAGCAGGCAGATCCTGCCTGCTTCCAAAACAGATTGAATTTAGCGTGTTCTTGCTCCTATTTCCCCTCTGTTCCAAATAAACTTTGAGATCTTTGTCATATTGCTGTATTACCAGCCAGCCATGGTTCCAGCAGTGCTCGAGATGTAGATAATTTTTGTAACACAATGTACTACCTTTTYAAGATGAGCTAGAGGAAAACAGACCAAGTTTCTGAGCCCTAAGGTAGTTTTTAGCTTTTCAGTTGAAMCTTTTCCTACAAACACTTCTTTGTGGTATTTAGGGTCCTTAAATATCTGGAGCTTCTGCATTAAACAGAGTYTTAAGGATATCTGTGACAGACATCAGCTTTCAGACTGTTGAATGTTGCATTTATTTTYGGATCAAGGAAGTTTTAAATAAAGCATAAGCAGATTATCAGATCCTATATATTGAATCCTACAAATGTACCAGATGCTCTTTGTTTGGAGTTTCAYTCTTCCTTCTCTAGGTTTCACATTTCATTTAAAGTCCTATAATGTGTAGAAAGGTATTTTGGTGAGACAATGCTTTTATATCTATAGAAAATTCTGTGTTTTCTTCAGAGTTGCCTGTGAACCTTCCTTTTCCTCAGTGGAATCAATTCCAAGATTTGTCCCTTCCTTGCCATCCTCTCCTTCTTCCCACAGTACTTCAGACTAAAATAATGACACAGTAAAAAATTGCAAGATAATAGCTTTTTGTAACAATCTCTCTAAGTAGTTTGGAGTTAGAAGCCTTTGGTTCAGTCGCTCTTCATGATAAAATCTATCCTCAGCTTTCCAAATTTAATAGAGAGGCTGAATTCTTTTGCATATGTATTATCTGCTATCTAGTTAGGATTATCTAATTGTCCAGAGTGACTGAAATACCTCCCTTAGTCCTATCTGGAAAAAAATCTTCAAGGTAATTCATCATAATAATGCAAATCCATTGAAAATCTTTAATATAGATGAGTATAATTTCTTGCAATACATTGTGARAGGATAGGTTGACAGATTACTGACAATTAAGATCTTACTTATCAATTCACATTGCTCAGGCAAAGACCTCAGGCTTACACCCTACAGTAAGCCTTTTGTCACATAAAACCAGATTACTATCTCAATATTATTCATTATCTCATGCTTTATATTTGCTGATTTATGCAATCCATAGTGCAGGATCCTAACATAGAAGCCCACTGAACTTCCTTTTAGGATTTTATTGTTAGGTAAAGTATTGGTATATTTAATAACACCATCAATGCCTGGTTCTGTTTCTAAAAAATATCACAGCAACAATGTGTTACTTCTCAGTGTAATAAAGGAAACTTTATGAGCATTTGCTATAAGTCAGGCGGGAGTTCAGGTCATCATTATTGGATTAAACCTGAAGGAGCTGTGGAAACAAAGGTTTGCTGGTCCATACATGGGACTGGAGGCACATAAAGGTTTTAGATGAGAACATTCAGAATTCCCATCTGCTGTGGCACTTTATGCTGCTTTCTTCTGTTATTTTTATTGCTGTTTTATTTTCCAACACCAGTAAGTGAGTCTGTGAGCTACTCATGACAGTGTAGTCAAGGTTCTTCTGAATACTGTTACTGGTCTTTTTAATTACATTAACTTCAAACACAGGCACTCRTCCTAAACATGTTATTCATGTATCACTCAGCAAAGGCTTAAAATTATTAACATCCAGTCAGAGCTGTTATCAGTGAAGTGCTCAGGAGAACCACTGCTGGGATCCACCAAAGTAACAACATCCCTAGCAGGCAGCAGGTTTGTTTTCTGACAGTCATCTGGTGTCAGTGCTTTAGGAATGTTCTGGGACACTGCCAGACAAAAGAATTTAATGGGTTTACTCTGCTCTGCTAAGAAGCCTGSAAACTAGCTCAATATGCTGGAGGAAGGAAGCCAGAAAGGTTCAGGATTAAAATAATCCTAGGCAGATGAATAAATTCATACACAGCTATTAAACCCACAAAGTTTCCTGAGGAAAGTCAGCAGGAAAAGAAAGCACATGCCACAGTAACCCATGGGATCATGCACAAAATGCTAAGCTTGTCATGTTCATTCTTATAATTGTAACACCTCAGGTATGATAGAGACTCATAAATATTGATATTTTAAAATCTGGGGTTGTTTTCCCTGATGTTAAATATATTGTCAAGACAGCTGTCAGTCACTAAGCCACACTAGTCACATTTATCCCAAGRGATAAAGCACAGATTCCTAAAATACTCATCACCTTGAGGAAGCAAACAATTGCAGGTGTTCAAGAACTACAGGCTGCWGGAACAACTGCAAGATTTCACTCCAGAGAAAGGGAAAAAAACACAGTTTAGACTGTAAAAGTGACAAGAAAAATAATGGAATGAAAACCAAAAAATATAGTTGGATTTTACTGCTGTTTTTCCAATGCACACCACCTGAGAAGTACTTTCAGTTTCTTATCTGTGTCACATAATATTTGTGAAATGTAGTGAGGAAAAGGAAAAAATGTACCACGAACCTTCATTATTGACATACCTATTAAAATAATAATAGTAACCAAAATGTAAATATAGCCTGTTCCCTTAAATTACACTTTATCAGCATCATTTTCAATTTAAGCATGGATTTCAAAAGATTCAGAACTCAGGAAATTAAGTGCAGAATAATGAATTATGTTAACAATTAACTGGGAGTTCTGTGTTTGTGAGTAGTGTGCATGTGTGAATTACTGCATGTTTCTCCCGATGATAAGCAAAGAAACTTCTTTGTCAATTAAAGAACACATATGGTAGCTGTCATCAGCTGCTACTTCTCTTCAAAATTTGTCTTGTAAGTTTTGGTTTTTTTCCTTACTGAGAAAGATATAATATTAGATCATTAACTGAACACAGAAAAAGATAYATGAACATTGGAAATACAATTGGACACATTACATTTTTAGGAAAAAAATTAACAAAGAAAGTTTAAAATTCCCTGTCAATGACAAATTCCTTGTCAGTAAACTGTGCTTAATTGATAGATCAATAGTAAACATGCTCTTTTAGCATTTAGCAGAATGCTGTTGTATTGGTTTTGACTGGGAAAGCTGATTTTGTCCATAGTACCTGGTATGGGGCTGTGTTTTGGACTGGTATGGAAACAGTGTTGATAACACAGGGATGTTTCTRTTATCACTGAGCAGTGTTTGCACAAAGCCAAAGCCATTTCTGTCTCTCAGACTGTTCTACCTGTGAATAGAACAGGGCTGGGAGTGTATTACATCAAAATCCACATGTTCTGTAGGGTCGGTGGTCGGAGATAGGGACAACACACACACACCCCAAAGCTCCACATGACAAACAGGGTGTTTTATTGTTGAGATCTTTCTTATACAGGGAGTTCAAAACTCCTGGGTCTAGACAGCTYATTGGTCTSATCTTTTACACCTCCCAGACCCTGGACCAGTGATATGCCCTCAGCTTAGGATGGGATGTAACTGGCTGAGGTTCCTGTCTTCCATTCCAGAGGCTGGTTTTATGGACCCATCTGGGTAGCCAAATTGATTGCCCAGTACAAGCCAGCTTGTACCATGATATAATGTGGAAACGAGTGCACAAGGCATTGGGAGGGGACAGAGCTGGGACAGCTGACCCCAGCTGACCAATGGGATATTCCAAATCATATAGCATCATGCTCAGAATATAAAATAGAAGGGGGAAAAAGAAGGAAAGGGAGATGCTCAAAGCAATGCTGCCTTCCCAAGTTGCATATAAGGAAACCCTGCTCTCCTGGGAATGGCTGAAAAGCTGCTTACCAGGGGAAACAGAGAATGAATCCCTTCTGTTAATATTGTGCATGGCCTTTGCTTTTCCTATTAAACTGTCTTTATTCCCAYCCATGAGTTTTCTTCCTTTTACCTGGCATGTCTCTTCCCCAGTGAGTGGCTGAGTGGGGCTTAGCTGCCTTCAGGGTTTAAACTGTAACTGCCCATTTAAAGCAAGGTTACTAAAAATTCAGACCATAGTTTAGTCAGCCTGGCAATCTGAGAGCTGGAGAGTTGGATATGGTTAGGGGGTTTCTCTCTCTCTCTCTTTTTTTTTTTTGTTTGTTTGTTTGTTTGGGTTTTTTATTGTTGTTGTTGTTGTTTTTCTTTTCATAGTTTTCTCTAACACCCTGTAAACAGAAAAAAATTAGCAGCTGAGAGGYATATTTAGAGGGCCAAGTGCTTAGTCTTTCAAGAACAGCAGGTGGAAAAGCAAAGAGTAAAGAAAGGAAGAAAATGTCATTTTTATGTGCTTTACCAGTCCCTAATATGAAGTATTTAGATGTGTATAAGAGACAGGTGGAAAAGCAAAGAGTAAAGAAAGGAAGAAAATGTCATTTTTATGTGCTTTACCAGTCCCTAATATGAAGTATTTGATCTGTCAAGTTGCTCTGGAGCTATAATACTTATTATATATCTGGAAACTTGAGGAAATACTTCACCACAGTTTGTGTCTGTCCTCTTGTGTCATCTCAGATAGCACAGGAATCAGAACCACATCACATCTTCTTTCCTGATATTTTAGGTTCAGGAGAAGAGATAGACAATGSGGTAATGAAACATCAGAATTCTGACTCAGTTTTTGATCAGTTTAAGTAGTATTACATGAAGTTTMCATAGGAATTTACTGAAGTAAGATTTAAGTAAGGTGTAGCTAATAGTTATATTTCTAGAGAAAGTCTTAAGGGCCCTATTGTTTTGGACAGATATATGCTAAAGTAAAACAGGAATTACACCACAAAGAGGAAATGGGATACTAAGTAAACTCTTTGGCTGAAATGATCCCTAACACATGACAAGTCTGCTGAAATGAAATGAGCAAGGACGAAATACAGAACTGAGATAAAAGTGCTGTTATCACTGGTAAAAAGTTTCAAGGCTGTATATCAGCACAAGTTATCTCAGAAACTATCTATATTGAATTACTATATTTATGTTGGYTACACATACAAACACACATAAATTAAAATGAACAGGAATGATGGGTACAAATTTCACTTCAGGAAGGAAGAATAGTCACTATAACAAACTAGAAGGAAGCTGTGAGTTTTCCTTTGATGTCCTAAATATACAATAGGCAAACTACATCTCCCTCAAGAGTAATCAAACATTGGTCAGCTTTTAATCTATCCGTTAGCTAAATTAAATGAGATAAAGTTTAACTGACTATAATTTGACTTGAGTTTCTGCCAGAAACTAAACAGTTTTTCTACCTCCTTCATTCATCCTTCCATCTGTAGAAATGTTGATTTAGGACAATTTAAGCCATTATAAAATATGTTGTGTTTTATAAGCCCATTTCTATTTTTTTCTGGTTTTATTTTGGTTAATGGTCTTGTTCTCTTTTTGTATTTGTTTAAATTAAAAGTCTAGATATTTTATTTTTAAAATATTCAAAATAAGAAAAAAAWATCTGCAGCTATTTTTAGCTTTGAAAATTCTTTGGCCTCCTTGAGTTCTATTTTCCATCAAAAGTTACTGTCCATGGAATAGGATCACAGAAGGTCAGAGAAGATAATTCAAGAGCCCCTGYGGCCTTATAATGTTCTGACTTAAGCCCTGTAGTTGAGAACTGAATAGGAAACATATTCACAAACATAGAGAYCAAAGTATTTTGCAGACTATCAAATCTGACCCTCCAAAGCTGATGAAAAGACCTGTATACAAMAACATCACATTTGTTTTGAAAAGCACCTGTGATAAAGAGCATGACTCTTTCTAATGAAAATCAGAATTAAAGAAGGAGTATCTCAGCTGAGATGGATGATACAGGTTGTCTTAGTGCTGATAAGTACCACAGGTTGTGCTGATGGGCTTGTGATTTGCTCTTTTGGGATGCAGCAGTGGAAAAGGAAATCTATCAGAAGTGATTGGGAAAACTGACACAGCTTAGAGGAGAAGAGGAAAATAAATAAGATATTAGATGTCTTTCAGTTAGCCATTACTGTTTTGTATTCTCTCTTATTAATTGAATCTGATTAAAAAAACATAGATGTTAAACAAGCACTGTCTGGAGCTTGTTAGAAATTAAGAAGGTAAAAGGCAAGAAAGACCAAAAATCTTCTTGCAAGAAAGCCATAAACACATTGCAAACTCTGCTTTTTTGCTTTAAAACTTTGCACCAAATCTGGCTCCTAAAGACAAGTGCATTGATAATACAATGTGTAAACATTGAGCTTGCTTTATTCTTACCATTCAGTGATGAACAATATCAGGGAAGTAAGCAGTATTTTCATATCTATATAAACTGGTCAAAATTCCACAATGTTTATGACTGTGGGGTGAGTTGCATCCATTAATCATTTGGAATGAATGGGACTAACTTTTAATTGAATTACCACAGAGTGGCAGCCCTTCTCAAGTTTATTAAAGAATCATCAAAAGAGGGTCTGGAGCTACTGTATGGAGGCTCATGATCTCATCCTTTTCTTATCCTGAAGTTCTGGGTGTTTTAATATATACCTGAGTTCCTGTCATGCACCACTGTGATGGAAGTGCTACTGAGTGAGTTGAATGTCCTTATTTGTTCCAGCAACAAAAAAGCTTTACTTWAATGATRYTTTTAWATAACTGAGGTAAATGTAGTSAAAAMTTATRTTCTRCATTGAGAAAGATGGGATGGYTRCGTGATGAAGAAWTTTTTTCTYYT
>NDFG01000537.1:2991189-3297810 GCA_002167245.1 Sporophila hypoxantha
TTTTKYWYTTTTTTTTTTTTTTTTTTGTCAAACTTCAATTTTAGGTTTATGAAGTCATACATTTTGTATTTTTGGTATCACACTCATGAAAGAAAGGTAACATTTGCTTTCTTGTATTTGTTTATATTAAAGCTCTGAGGAGCACTCTCCACACAAATTCAAGTAACTGTGATTTAGAATTGTCACTGTAAACAGACATGCTCATAAACAGTAACTATATTTTAGTCCTACTGAGTGGGGTATAAAATATGACCCTCATTAATAGACAGGAGCAAAACAGAGCATATTTATGTGTTTAAAATGTGCAACAGGACATCTACCACTTCTGAAATATCTATATAATATTTGTCTCAATTCTGTCACAAATCTGTCACAAACACCCAGAAAAGATCATAAAACCCAATCATATCTGATATATTTATCATATCTGRTATATTTATTTAMCATTGCTGCACACTTGAAATTTATRTAGGTCATACTTGGAATAGTTTCTTTCTGGCTGCAATGGCTACTGAATGTTCAGTTCAGTGTCCAGAGAAACAGCACTGCTTCATCAAGACCAGCACTTCCTCACAGTGTTCTTACTTGTATTTGAAAGTCACTTCTAATCCATTACACTAGGACCTAAGAGATCATAGATTACTCCTACCATGCCACAAAATGTCTTGAAAAGGATTAAAACACTCAATTAATATTTTTGAAAAATCTTGATATTTTGCTAACCACCAGTTAGAACTTATTCAACTAATGTTTTAAGATATCTGAAGACCAAGTTAAAAAAAAAGTAATTTCTTTTTCCTATCAAACATTTTAGAAAATATTATCAGATTAAAAAAAAAATAAATATGTTGATAAGATTTTAATGCCATTAGGGCTATTGCTGCTTTAACAGACTCAGATGACAGATTGGATTTTTCAGACACTTTTTTAACATATTATAATTTTTATTAAGCTCCACTTGCTCATCAAACTTCATTTTTAAAATAAGAAAAACAGTTTGGAACACTAGTGATAGGAGAAACATCTACCTACCAGAGGAATACTAATAAAATTTCTTGATCAATTTTATCAAMATACAGGGAGCTCAATCTTACAGCCTGTTCTAGAACAACTTCTCCACTATGGCAGTTTTTTCTGGACAGCATGAAAAGTGCATGGCCATTAACCACTCATTTAACAAAACTGCTGAAGGAAAGAAATGACAGCAGGATTTGAATAGGATTTCAAAATTTATTGTTTTCTTCCTTTTTTTATCTTTGTAATTCTATCTCATATACTGTAAGCTTCCCTGGGTTTTCTTTGTCCCATTGCATTACCAGAATYAATGTAATATCATTCATCCCTTCCAGACTGCATTTTCTCCTGCTTCTGTSTATGAGAAATGAGGCATTTGGGCTTATGATGATTGAAATGTCCCGAGCTGACAGCAGAGAATTACTTAAAGTGACTGTCTCTCTAGCTCTCCTAACAGTGTCAGGTTATCATTATGATTCCAGGGATACTCATCACAGACAAACTTTGGTACTTGGTATTAAGACACAAGCATCTAGGCTTCCGTTTAAGTCTCCTGTGATTATTTTGGATGCAGTACTGAAAATCAAAATCTGCATCCATATTTAATATTTTTAAAAGGGGTAAATATGGCTGCTTGGGTTGTGCTAGTTAAACCCTTTAAAGTAGACAGATTGTAGTTGTCATGTAAAGAATAAGAGGGACTAGGGAAGAGACACTAGGGAACAGTTGGCACAGGGATATCAGGGCTTTCACTAGTTAGTCACTATCCAAAAAGCTAGGAGAAAAAAATATGTGGGGCTAGTGAAGGGAGGGGGGGAATGGGGGGAGCACAATACAAATAAAAAAGCAAAAATAATGAACACAGTTTGCAGTTTCTGTTCCGGTTTTGCAAGAGTCACAATCTGACTCTTGCAATTTTGGTTCGCTTTTCTGTCTCTTTTATGTCACTACTGTTCAGGTGTTTAAAAATTAAAGATCCTTTATTTTGTGGAGTTTAAGCCCCACCTTTTCTCTGCCCCTCCCATCCTTCCTGACACTGCTATCAGCTTTAAGATAGATGGACTTTAGCAAAAGTCTTCTACCCATTTGAAGAATTTACACTGTTTTATGCCTTATACCACTTAATTTCCCCCATTTCTTATCTAACACTAAAACTGTTCCTTCTCTTTATTCCCAGGAGTTTCATGGGGATACATAACCTASTTCTTCCCATTTAATTGCACATTAGGCCTTATTATCATTTACTATCATTGCTCTGGTGCCTCATATACTTTTAAAATTCCTATTAAATTAAGAAAATAGTATCTGTTAAGTCTGACTACCTTTCTCTAGTTCCATCCCAAAAAGGCACATATTTGTCTTTATGTGTGTTTTCCTAATAGGGAATACTAAGGTTGATGGGGAAAAAAAATCTGACTTCACATTAAAATTGAGTTAAAACCTGATAACTCAGCCTGCCCCTGGCACTCARGAAAGAGGACTATTTCTGCAGGCTGGCTTTCTGTGAAATTGCTGCCTGCCTTGTACACAAATCCAGACCCTGCCACATGCCTGTTGACAGCTTATTCTAAAACAGCAATTCAAAAATGATGATCAGCAAGAGGCAGCCTCTTAATTGCCATTAGAATGAGCAGAGCATCCTCCTCCCAAATGMCTTGGAAAGAAATATTTGATGGCAATAAATATGAGATAATGCACACCATTGTATTGAATTATAATTGCACACTGTCTCAGAGGAGGCAAGAGCAGGGTGCTCCTTGAAGGAAGGTAAACTTGGATTCAATGGCAACTGTGGTGGCAGTGMTCCCACAGCACCAGAGCCAGGCCAGCAGAGCCTGGCAGGGACTGCTGTGGGTCCAGCAAGCACCAGGCAAAGGCAAGATAACAAGCCAAATCCAGGACCAAGCCAGGAAATACTGCAGCCACAGGGCAGGAAGGCCACCTACAACACAGCCAGGGCAGGAATATGAGTAGGGAGGGAGGGGTTTCTGTGAGACAGTCACTGAAATCACCTGGCAGCCTCTGAACACCAAGTGCTTTCTGATYCAAGGTGGAATTCAACTGCAGAAAACACTGTCACCAAATCTGATGGAGAATAAAGGATGTGTGTTCAGAGCAGATTTAGGTGAATTTGTGTATTTAAGTCTTCCAGTAACTATTATAATTGTGACAGCTGGATCATCTGAATTCCCAAATTGCTGATGGTTGAATTACAATACTGGAGTGAAGATCCCTCTACTTATTTTTCTGAAAACATTTACTGTTAGGAAAGTGGTGCCTTGGTTTGGTCCTACATTTTCTTAGAACAGCCTTTGCATTCTTTCAACAGAAATTATGTATGTCATAATGTTAAGAATATGAAAGACCTGATTACAAAATGAAGACATGCACAARGAATATGTATCAACAATTAAGTCAATAAAGCAGATATTAAAAAAAAAAAAGAAAGAAAAAATCAATTTTAAAACTGTCTACCAAATCCTCAAAAACCTTTTAAGAAGTGTAGTCACGTAGTCTTTGTGTGAGAGGATTAAGGAGGACTTATGCTAAAAATTGATGAGGATAAACTGAAAAGATGATAAGAACATTTCCTGGACAGTCTGGAAGAACAWAACTTAGGGTTAAACTTAAGTACTCCTAGAATTGCCCAAAGTTTCACTAATTAGCAGTGACCTTTCACTAAATAGGAAACAAAAAACTCTGTAGGAAACTTCATGGCCAAGGCAGAATATCAGGCAGAATCTGACTGGAGAAAGACTGACTGAAAGAAATGGCCAAGMATCTGCAATAATGCCTTGAAAACAAAACCACATCAACCTTAATTGTTACAGTGCCACAGAAGGAAGATGAGCCAAAAWGTATTGAGCAGCTCAGCAGAGCATTAATGTCACTCGCAGGAAATATTCATAGTAAATTGATATWACAGCAAAGGAAATCTAAGAGAAAAGAAGGTAAGAAAAGAATGTACAGGTGTCAGATAAAGGACATACTGAACACGTTTTGAAGAGTCCTAGGAAGATATATTGAAGTGCAAAATGCTAATCATTATCAACCTGTATGATTCTGAAAAATCTTGTTATTCTTGYAGAAAGTGCACAGAGGAGAATGGTTTGCTGTGGAACATGAATGAAATAAATTACTCTGGTGGGTAAACTTTGGCTAGCAGATAAATATCCACTCAGCCAGTCACTCACTTCACCCCTCAGTGGAATGTGGGCAGAGATAAAGACACGGAGATCACATAACCAAATATCATTGAAGAAAAAGCAGGTTTGCCGTGTGGAAAAATTACTTAGTGTCATGCCAATAAAAATAAATATTGCATTAAGGATTTGGGCAGTGTGGAACTACAGCCTCCTTTCTACCTACACGTGTGCAGCAAGAAAGCAAGTCTATGTTAAACCAGAATATTTTGTCCACTCTCAAGCCAAAACCAATGTATTATTATAAAAAGCAAAACGTGCAAGTATTCTTCCTTGTTGACTWCATTGAGAGAACCAGACTTGAAGGAAAAAGTGTGTAAAACCTTGGAACAGGAGTCAGAACTGTAAACACCTGGATATTAAAGGCTAAATTTTTTCCAGTTTCTGCACTTCTAGAAAGCACAAGRCACAGCTCTAAGGAGACAGAACTATAATTTTGAATATTGCAAAAATTCCATTTGTCATCAATGTTTTGTAACAAATCTTCTGTAAATAAACACTCAGCATTTTGTAATCTACAGAACGTCATAATGATGGGAAATAATCCAAAGGCAGAAAGAAGACAGATTCAGTAGATTATCTTTTATGAACAAGTTACATARGTTTTGGACTGCAGAAATTCTTCAGACAAACCTTCCTGCTTTGTACTAAATATCTATAAGAACAAAAGATGGATAGAACAGGTAATAAATCCAGACGTATATAAAAGACACAGGAGCATATCCATTGCTAAATTTCTGTTATGGAAAAGACAGATGAAATGGTTTGGGAATGTCCAAAGAATAGAAGCACAAGTAGTCCCTATGACACCAAATGCTGCAACAGTGAACCATCACAGAGTGCYAAGGTTCAGAAGGGAGTGCTGAGGATCACATGGCACAACACTCGGGTCAAGAACAGCCACCGGGAGCCAATTTCCCAGACTATATCCAGATGACTTTTGAATGTCTCAAACCGTGGAGACTCCACAACCTTTCTGGTTGACCTCAAAGATATATAGAAAACAAGATAGAAAGTTAGGAGTCAGATCAAAAAGAATGATAGCTTAAACATTTGAAGGATTAATTTATTTGTTTTAAAAACCCACGATTGTTTTCTTTTCATAGAATTCAAGGAAAAAAAAATAGAGAATTGCAGTATTGTTTAAATTTTTAATTAATTATTTAAAGTTATATCATGATGTCATTGAAATATTTGCATATCTAGTTATATGGAGGGAWTACAAGACCTTGAATTTGGCTATTACCTCTCCAGCTAAAGTTCAGAAGCATGATAGAATCTCACTGATTGTAAGACATTTTTGCACAGTAAAAAATCATTATTTTAAAAAACTTGAMGTAATTTATGGAGATTAAATATATTTTTAGATCAAATAGAAGAGGAAACAAAATCAACAGACTTCAAAGCTGAAGTTTTAATCCTTTTTTTTTTTAAAGCCTTGCCACTGAATTGAAAGAACATTATGAGGTAGGTTTGTAATTAAATGGAGAAAATGCTGAATGTATATGTTGATGTAAAACAGCAAGATGCCGATAGCAAAGTACAAAATGCATTTCCCTAAATCTTCTTCAGCTTCTTTTTGTCTCCTAGAGACACACATTCTAGTTAACTTGAAGTTATTATTTCTCAACCTTTATGACATGCCTCTGGCACTGTGCAAGGTGATCAGGCAAATGCAGGTGCTCAGGGAAAGTTATGGGTGCTTTAGATCTTCCACTAATAGCAAAAAGCACACCATTTTTATGTGTTCTGTATTACATGATACAGTTCTTGTCACAAGCTGAGGGGRAAATAATGGAATATTGGTGAAGAGGGTTGTAAACATCCTTGAGTGACTTGCAGAAAGGGTTTTGAGAAACACACAGATCATACAAATTTTTATTTGGCCTTGTCTGTGGAACAAGAACAAAATCTCTGTTTAGATAACATGTGATAGAATTGGAGGCACCCCATGGAACATGCTTGAGATTTCTGCCCTGCTGTGGGAAAGATCAAAGCAGAGTGGTAAATCACACCTGCAGGAGCCCCTGATGCACAGGTGAAAACAGCAGGTTCACTCACCCTCCAGCATGGGCTGGAGCTCCTCCAGCAAGAGCTCTGTGGTGTCTGTGTGGGTGGGCTCACACTTGTGTGCCACTGCCCAGCTACTGCTTCAGGGAAGACCTGCTTGGTAAGGCAATGAAAATAAATTTATTCTCGGTATTTCATCTGTGCTTGTGCCTGCATCCTGCCTGTTCCTGCTAACACACAGACATTTAGCTTTTATACAGAATCACAGAACCATTAAGGTTGGAAAAGACCTCAAAGATCATCAAGACCAACCTTTGATGGATGGATCATCACCTTGCTAACTGGACCATGAGACTGAGTGCCACATTAGTCATTTCTTGAACACCTCCAGGGATGGTGACTCCACCACCTCCCTGGGCAGCCCATTCCAGTGCTTGACAACCCTTTCCATGAATAAATTCTTCCTGATGTSCAATCTGAATCTCCCCTGGAACAACGTGAGGCTGTTTCCTCTTTTCCTGTTGTTTGTTGCCAGGGAAAACAGCCTGACCCCCATCTGGCTGCAACCTCCTTTCAGGGAGTTGTAGAAATAGATAAGGTCCCTCCTGAGCCTCATTTTCTCCAGGCTAAACAATGCTAGCTGCTCCTCCCCAGCCTTGTGCTCCAGACCCTACTCCACCTCTGTTGCCCTTCTCTGGACATGCCCCTTATCGCTGGCTGGGGTCTGTGTACAAATCACGAATGGGACGGGACTGATGTGGAATCTTGAGCTCTTTTATTTTCCAGCATCAGTCTCATTACATGGTTATGACAATGGGAAGATGCCAGCAGCTCACATCCCAGGCAGCAGACCAAGAACTTAATGTTAGAACTCACTTTATAAGTTTTTTGACCAATCACACAAAGCAAAAGCACATTGACAGCAGTTCTATCCAACCACTATAAGCACACACACCTTTGGTTAAAGCAATGCTTGCTTATTTCAAATACAATGCCTGCTTGTAAGCCTTAAAACACAATGCACAGAGCTCCATTATTAAGCTTAAAACTTCCTAATATCTCACTAGATTGACTTTTCTGTAGCTTAGGGAGTTATGCTAGACAAGCATTAATACACAGACCATTGTTCTATTTGTCCTTACTTTTCTACGTCTTACATAATTTTTCTGCTGACCTATCTCATGGCTACTGCTCAGCTCTAATCACAGTTCTGCTGTCTCTGAGGCCTGCCTTTTGCAGCTTTCCCAAAACCCTCTGATTTTATGGATCCCCACACCCCTCAATGTCCTTCTTGCAGTGAGGGGCCCAAAACTGGACACATGATTGAAAATGTGGTTTCACCAGTACCAAGTACAAGGGGAAAATAATTTCCCTTGTCAAACACCATTAGCAAATACCCCACACAAAGGTTTTTTTTATTTCTTTACATTGGGGACACCTATTTCCTTGGGATATTCTGAATTTTTATAACCCTGAGGAAAGTAAACACAACAGAAGATACCTTAGATGATGCCTACGGAAGTGAAATAYCACTTAAATTACAGAGATGTACAGTTTGAATTTTTCTGTTCTTACATTAAGTGAACACTGATTTTGCTTACCCAAATAACCATCTCCTTCATGCTTCATTAAACTCTGAGTCCTCTTCACTAAGTCATATTTTGCCAGCAAAGTTTTTAATAGCAAGGTATCAATGTCTTCTCAATTTATTAAAAATGCTTTAGAGTCTCAATGGATTAAACCATACTTTATGCAGAAAAAAGGCAGTAATTCTTCGCATTACCATCAAATCAACACTGCAGATTTGTGTTCCAAAAAGATGATGAGRAACTTGCAAAGATTGCAGAAAAAGATTAAATCTCTAAGGAGTTCAAAATTGAGTTGAATGAAAGTAAATGGATTCCCACCCATGGAAAAAATTACATTAAATTCTATTCGCATATACGATTTGTGAAACCCTATCTTTTAGACATACCTGCAGACAAAGAAACCATTAACTAGTACAAGGATCATGAGCAAGAAAATGTCCTCTTGATGGCATGACTGGCCCAGAAAACTSATCTGTTGCCCAAAGTAGCAAAAAGGTGTCTTTTCTCTGGGCATGAGGAAGGGAAAGTGCTTGTTAAACCTAACCTGCATATTGCAGAGACCATCTTTTTTTAAGTACAAGGAGCAGCAAACTGTGTGTTTGTACATGGAAGTTCCCTGGGGCAAAGAAAACTTTTGGGTTTTTCATGGGAGATTTGTYTTATAGGGTATCCTCTAGCCAGAAGCTGAGCCTTGTTGGCCCTGGTATGATTTAAGAGAATTTCCAATAGTGCCCCAGCAACCTGCAACTGCAAAATGAGAGGTGCCTCTCCACTTTTACACTGGTGCTCTTGCTGGCAAAGTGAGACCGTCAGTGCCATGAGTTTGCAGAGAGATTCAGGGTGGCAGGGCACATCACAGACCCAGTGATGTGTGTCCCTTCTGCCTCCCTTCTCACCAAGACTCCCAACTTCTGTTTGTAACGAATGAGTGTTTTATGCTACTTGTAGAATCCCTGGGAAAGGTATCAGCAAAAGAAGGTTTCATATCAAAATCAAAGTTAATTGGCCCAATTCACTCTAGGCTTACCAGACAGTTAAAGCACACAGAAAAATCAGACTAAAATCTAAATTCAGTCATTCTAAAACTAAAATCAGTGTAAAATGATCTRCACAGAGGCTGGAGTTGGAAAAAGGGTAAGGATGAGAAAGGACAAATACAAAAAGGGATAAGGGGGACCCTCACAAGGTTCAGGATAGATTCCCTTGCCAAACTTCTCTCCAGACTTGACCAACAACCTTATAACACAGATCTCTTATTCCTTCTGTAATAACATTTATATTTTACCACTTTCTGTAAGACTRAAGGGATATTGTAACAATATTTAAATAAAGACYAATAGCTGAAAAATATTACTAATWGTACATCTCTTAAATACYTATTGTGACAGAGTGCTTAGAAAGAAGTGAAAATCTATATAAATTATGTAGATATACTRAAGAAAATGTAAGAGATTACTSTTTCCTCTTGGCAAAGTTAAAATTWAAAAAGAAGAAAATCAAGCCTACTAAGAAAKAGTGGCAAAGAAAAAACTTCAAGGTGTCACTTAAAAAAGACAAAATGATTCTCCAGACTAAGGATTTTTCTTGGATAAAAATCTTAATAAGCTTCTTAAATGTACGTATGATCAGTTGATATAACTAAAATATCATAAGTCCCTTTAAAAGTTTTGTTTGTTTTTCATAGATATCTGCTAGCTGTTATTTATCAAATGTATTAAAAGTGAAGAGCTTGATTTTAAGCATGGAGCCCCAGAAGTATTTTCCAATTCAATACTCAAGAGAGCTGAAGCAAGTGAAAGTTAAAGGCAATAGAAATAGCCAACATGTGCAACAATATGCTTGTCATTCTTTGTAAAGGAAGAGGTTTTGATTTAAATTCAGGTTGGTGAAACTAAGCAAACAATAAGGAATGAMGGTTGCCTCTAAAAAAATATCTTCCTGAAGTTTTTGGAAATATCATGAAAGGGTGTAAGATTGTAGAAACTACACTGTGCACTCACTGGAATAAATATACTTAGAATATTCCTCTTTTTTTTTCTGATCTCAGCTGTTACTTCCCACAGCACCATAAAGTCAGGAAATATAAAAAGTTATCAAGGACCTCTTTACATTCCAGAATGTCAACAGTTGAGCATTACCAGGAGGGCAGTACCAAATAAACTCGACTTGTATCTACAGCCATCCTGAAAAATATGCAATTTCATTTTGACCTWTTTTCTGTTTTCTTTGCCAAAACAACTGCATTTGTTCAGGAAGAGCAGATCTATCCTATGAGGACAGACATTTTTTTCTTTTCTTTTTTAACTCTATTCAGATGATACAAGGCCTCTTCAGAAATTAGCATGACTTTCAGTCCTKTCTTCAACAAATTAAAGTTTCTAATACATCTTTCTGTCTTGTGTTTCTGGAGTAAGAATCAAAAAGCTTAAAAGACATGGGTAATTAGGAATACCCTCATTTAGATAAACCTCCAACAAAATGTCTTCTTCTGATCTCACAATAATATAGAGATGAGTAAGGGGTATGATTTGACTTCTTCATGATTATTATTAGATATTTAAACTTGTGTTTCAGACAATTAAAAGTTATGTTCTCAGTAGAGGACAAACAGGACACATCTGGAGTTCACAGTGAATGATCTGGACTTATTATCTATTAACAAGCARCCCTATGGACAATAAAGGTACCATATTTTTGCAGACATGATTTCAAATCAAATCAAGAATAGCAGTCATGCACCTGTGATAAGATGCATTTCTATTAGAAGATTGGGATAATGAGTTCTCATCATCTATGAAAAGTCCCATTATCTGGTGACTAAACAGCCCATTATCAGTGAAATAAAAAATTACAAAAATGAACTCATCCTAATTTAGCMTGAAAACATTATTGTCAAGTGTATTTTCAGGTAGAATTTCCTTTTAGGAAGTTTATAAAAGAAAATAAATTCTTTCATGAAATATAATAAGGAACTGTCTTAATAAACTCTAAAAGCTCCAAACAAGGTGTCAAAATAACTCATACGACTGAAAATCACCATATAAAAAGTGGACATGAGAGGGATGATTGAAACTGGTTATGTTCCTAAGCAACATGTTAAATCTCATTATGTTAATGGAAAATATGATTTGTTCAATTTCACTGCTCTGTTACTTCACTGTTCCCAGAACACCACCCCTCCTTACACTAGGGCTGCCATTGCAAGGAGTCAAGGAATAAAAACCAAGGCATTGCTTTGAGTAGGAAAAGTCCTCCATTATCTTCATTCATTCTATAAACTCACTAATAAGGACTATGTAGCAAAAATTTCCTTTAGAGTCTAAAAAAATGTAACTTTCTAATTTCTGAAATATTAYAATTAAAACCAGAAAGCTACAACATAAATGGACCTGGAAGATCCATTTAATCTATATAACTAGAAATATTGTAACAAGCACAGAAATACTGGGGCAGTTAATATTTATCCTGCAAATCTGTTAATCTCCCAGATTTTCTGAGGTACTTTACTTTCACAAATCAAGCCATAGGTGAGGGAAATAGTACTTTCTACCTTCTATGCTGTTATTTCAAGCATATTTTATGGATAAACAGTGTTCATCTTGGTRTGAGAACATTGCAATACAAAGAGTCACAGAATCACAGAATACAGTCATACCTGATGTACCTGTGGGAGGTAGCTCTTCTTGTTCCTTTCACATTCAACACTAGATGGTTTTTGGCTTTCCTAATCCCAAAACTGCATATTCAGACAATTTTTTCCTCCTGGGTCTACATCTCTTGGATACAATTGAGAAATTTATGCTAATTATGTGCACACAGCAAATAAGAAAGTTCAAAAAACATTTTGTTTTGACTGGTAACAGATTTGGGTTGGGTCTTTTTATTATTATTGGTTGGTTGGAGTTTTGGGAGGTTTATATTTGCTTGCTTTGGTTTTGGTTTTATTTTCAGTCAGAAGCTGTGCTTACATATATCACATGTATGATCTTTCATATATAATGACACTGGGTACAATTCCTGCCTGATCAGTTTTTTATAAATATATAAACAACTGTGTAAAGCTTCCCAATGAGCCTTAAATGACAGTAGTGCTGCTCACTATAAAATTTGGATGAAAAGAGAGCATTCGTTCTCTGTGACACAGAACAGTAACAATTCACAAATCTTGGTTGGATGTCAAAAATKCTTGCAAAACATACAACAGGACATTATGTTCTTGGAATTTCTTCCCACCAAGGCAAGASACCTAGAGATTTGAGCTTTGCTAAGAGAGTTACTTGCTCATAGCCAATAGTGATAGTTTTGTTGTGGGTAGGAGGAACACACAGCACAGCAAACAGATAAAAATACTTGAAGGGGCAAAGTTACTTCCCATAGCTCATTTTAGTTTCATAAGAATGAACGTGTGGAAAAATTTCTGCCACAGTTAGCCTGTCAATAGGATTCAGTCAGGAATGCCACAGTCTTTCTTATAAGGATATGTTGTATTCCAGTAAGGAGCTTTTAGAAGGGTTGGACAACATCACCTCTTATACAATTTCTTTCTTGTTTTGTCAATGGTAATTTTAGTCTGGTGAGACTTCTGACTTCACACCTTTTTTGCTATTCCTTACTGTTGAAAGTTTCCTGGAACTTTTCCAGTTTTCACACATTTATTAATGGCATGCCTATTGATATAACAGCTGAAAATTCAAACACATTGCTTTGTGCTTGAGACAAAAGAAAACTAAAATGATATAGCATTAGACCCCTGWGGAAATTTGAACTTAGCTTATAAGAAATGCATTACTCATCAAATACAGAGTTGTAATYTGGTGTTTCACCCATGGGAAAACTCCATTCCTGAACAGCCATCCTCTGCAGTGACAGYTTGTGGCCCTTCTTGTGTGTGAACCATGATTCCCAAACTCCCACTAAGTCCATGAGTCATTAGGAGTGCAAAAGCCAACACCACCAGCACCGCTGAAGGAAGATATTTTTTGTAAGGGTTTTGTGGCTGTTTCCAGTTACATAATGGGAGATTTGATTTGTGAGAAAAGGACACGTTAGACTGACCCATCTGACAGGGCAAGAGCTCCTGCAGAGCATTGAACTCAGGGGAGCCAAGAGAGGCTGTGTGAGAGAGAAGAAAGCCCTGGTCAAACAGCTGCTCCTGGCCTTGCTGCTGCTCCCAGCTCCGATGGAGCTGCTTCAAGCAGTGTTGTTGACCTGGGAGTCACTGTTTCAAACAAGATGAAGTTACTCACTGCAGTACAAGACAGCCTGAAGTCAACGGGATCAGGAGTTACTGCCTCACAGGGAGCAGCATATTTGTGCAAGGCAGCTGTTTCTGGATCTGTCTGAGCTTCTGCAGCTGTCCGAGATGTATCTTTTTCTTAAAAAATTGTAGCATAGTTTATCCAATCACAATTAAAATTTAAGCAGGTCGCACCTCAAAAATGTGGAATACAGGGTATAATCTGATCCCACCCCCACCAAAAGGTCCATGTCATGAATAATATTAGTGCCATTAATAAGTAAAAAGGACAATATATCAATAGTGTAACTATGATCTTAGCTCAGATATTCCCATTTTTCTAAATAAGAAATAAAGAACAGGACATTCTTATTATCATGCTTCTACTCATCATTCACTTATGCTATACATGGCATAATTAATATTTACTAATCACTATACATGCACTAGTAATTGATATAGATGAAGTTACATACACTGAATATGTTATACTAATACTTCAAAGTTTTTAGTCTTCAGGACTTGCAGAGAGAAGCCACTGTAAATTATAACTAGATAAGTGAACCACAGATTTACAGACTTTAAATGCATCTTAATTTCTACAYACACTTAAATGTAAGATATGGCCAAACTTCAAGAATACTGGATCTAAACATCCAGCAAATTGTTATTTTCCAGTTATTCTACCACATCTTCAATTACAATTTAAAACCATTTTGAGCTGACAGAACAAGACAAGTTCTTTTTGACTAACCTGCTCTTCTTTGGCAAAGTGACCAACCAAGTGGATGAGGGAAAGGCTGTGGATATCTGTCTGGGCTGTAGTAAAGCCCTTGGCACCATTTCTCACAGCATTCTCCCGGAGAAACTGGATGCTCATGGCTTGGACAGGTGCACTCTTCTCYAGATAAAACATCTGTCTGGATGGCCAGSCCCAGAGAGTGGTGGTGAACAGAGATAAATCCAGTTTGCTGCTGGTCACAAGTGAGATTCCCCAGAGCTCAATATTGGGACAAAAAGTTTAATTTTTATCAGCAACTTGAATGAAGAGATCAAGAGCATCTCCAGTCAATTGCAGATGACACCAGGTTGGGTGTGAGTGTTGATCTGTCTGCTGGAGGGTAGGAAGGCTCTGAAGGGGGATGTGGAAAGGCTGGATCARTGGGCTGAGGTCAATGGGCTGAGGTTGGCCAACAGGGCCAAGGCCTGGGTTCTGCACTTGGTTCCCCCCTGCACTGTGGGCAGAGCATGTGGAAAGCTGCCAGGATGGAAAAGTCCTGGGGACCTTGGTCAACTGCAGCTGAACATGAGGCACTGTGTGTGCCCAGGTGGCCAAGAAGGCCAGTGGCACCTGGCCTGTGCCAGCCATGGTGTGACAGAAGGACCAGGGCAGGGATTGTCCCCYGTAATGGACACAGGGGAGGCCACACCTTAAATCCTGTGTCCAGCTATTGGCCCCTCAAGACAGAAAGGACATTGAGGGGCTGGAGTGTGTCCACAGAAGGGCAGTGGAGCTGGGAAAGGGTCTGGAGCACAAGGCTGGTGAGGAGCAGCTGAGGGAGCTGTGGGGGCTCAGCTGGAGAAAAACAGGCTTAGGAGGGACCTCATCACTCTCTACAACTCCTGAAAGGAGGTTGCAGTCAGGTGAGGGTTGAGCTCTGCTCCCAAGGAACAAGAGACTGTACAAGAGGAAATGGCCTCAAGTTGCACCAGAGGAGTGTTAGATGGAGGGAGTATTAGGGAAAATTTCTTCACTCAAGCATTGGAATTAGGTGCCAAGGGAAATGGTGGAATCACCATCCTTGGAAATATTCAGAAATTGTCTACGTGTGGAACTTGGGGACATGCTTTAGTGGTGGAAATGACAGCRCTTGGTTAGACTTGATGATCTTAAAGGCCCCTTTTTCCAGCCTTCTATGCTCATTTAATACCTTGGTGCTCTGATGTATTTTGAACTGTTGTGAAATGCTCAGTCATCACCAACATATCTGGTTTTTAAGATGATAAAACCAAATATAGCATCATTAGGTCTCTAACTATTACAACTAGTGTCAAAGTATCAAAGATTAAGTGAATATGTTTGATTTTAGGACAGGTCTCAGCTGATTAGTCTTTTGAGACCCTATGTTAAAAATACATAGATGTGAAAAACTTTAGAGGAAATGTATAAGACTAGAAGGGGAAAAAAGTGGTGCTACTTTTCCTACCTGAAGGTCCACTGTTTTTATATCTTCCAAATTTGACATGGTCAATCACATTCATTAACTGGGAAAGAAATCTATAGTTCCTCCAGATGTGAAAGCTTGTTCAGCTTTCTGGTTAGAAAGTGGGCATTAATTATTCTATTGTTGTGTTTTCATCACTTACATTAGGGTGTGGTGACTGCAAGGAAAAAGAGAGTTGCTGAAAATTGGTTTAGGCTTTTCTATGAGCATGCTAATCAGAGCATTGCAGAAGCTAAAATTCCTGATTTCAYTGGACATTATCTGACCACCGTTATTTCACCATTATTTCACCCTAAACCAGGATGTGGTACACTAGTACAATATCAAATGAAGGGCAAACATTGCAGACAAAAAAGGACTGTGCCTTCAGACTGGAGCTGTTTATAGATCTGTATCTAGGTTTAAAAGGACAGCACAGTCAACCACTCTCTCTTTTAGTTGATAGAAAATTCTCTTGTAATTATTCAGGTGAAATTTCTTTCAGATTAGACTACAAAGTGAGATCCCTATTAAAAGATTAAGGGAAAAGTTAACTTGTTTAAGAGCAACACATAATTAGAAAAATCAGCTTATCAAAATGACAGAAAAATGTTTGCTGAAAAGCTTGGCTTTTTCATAACATTTATATTAACATTTCAGCTTAGCCTCTTTTGAAAACCTATATATAAACTGATGTAGCCAGGGTGACTAATGAAATGCAAAGTTCATCATACCTTTTTAAGCAATATAAAAGGCTCTGTCTTTAAAAAAAGCATTACATAACAAATTACTTTTAAAAATAGTAGTRTCATGAATCCTTTCCAGACTTAATTTATGCCTCCTTTTAACAAATATTATTGCAGAACCTTAAATACAGAAACACATACTTCTTTTTAGTTTTTTCCTTTTTTTCCCCTAGATTTTCTGCAAATAAGAGAAAATAAAATTGGAGACAAAAAGTCCAGTCAAACCCACAGGAGCTACCATACATATTCCAGCATCTCCTGATGGATSATGAGTGGAGTCCTAGGCATATTTCACACTGAACAATCCTGGGAACCTTCAGGAGCAGGTTCCACAGGTACCAGTTCCACAGGTAACATCCAGAGGTACCACAACTAAAGRAGAATGAAGTCTGTGTTTTGACAGTAGTTTTCATTTATATTTACTGACAGGACAAAGCAATTTGTCCAGCCCCTTGTAATTCTAAGTCCCTTGCTCTAGGTCCAATTCAAGTCTTGTGTAGCMTTTTCTCCCTTCTCACCCAGAATAATTTTTTATCAGTTCTCCATTCCCAGTCCTACAGCTGAAAATACCAAATCACTWCCCCAAAGCACTGACTGAGAGAGGAATACACCTGAAAGCCAGCCCTAGATTAAACTACAAAACAGACACAAGTGTTAAATTAGCACTAATTCTCACTGATGATTGTGGCTCATAAATAATATAAAATTGTAGTATTTTTGGCTTGCTCAATATTCCTAGATGAACTACACATGCATACCTGCATATTTCTATCCTTTATAGGTGTATATACACAAAACCACAGAAGACCTCCCTCCTTCCCACAGTCTTGAAGTAAATACCTGTTGTTCCTTGTGCACTGTAGGTGACCACCTTGAATGTGAAAACACATACAAAACCAGGTCTAAAGAAGATATTACACTCTTAGCTTGCTGGAGATACATGCACACTTATAAAATACWCCATAATTTTTTTTAGCCATCTAGATTTCATGTAACATACAGAATTATGAACAAATTATGTATATTAACTCCTTTATTCTATTAAATAAAAAAAATCCTATTAAAAGTCTATTTTATGAAGTCARAATCTGACATAAAACTTTGGCAAATAATAGTCAAGAGAGTTATCAATGAAATGTGTTTATGCAACTTATAAAATAGGATAATAATAATAATAACATGTTTCCAAAGACCTTCTCTGGCCACATTTTGATACAAGTTTGGAGTTTAAACCTTTGCTGAATATCAATACCACATAATCTGTGAAAAGTTCTTGCTCATTGTTAGGTTTAAGGGCTGTATGAAGTATTCTTGACTTACTGAACAGTTGCTAATACAAGGGAAAGTTAATATTTTTTTCCAAATTATCATTAGTCTCATATATTTCAATGAACTCAAATGGTAAAAATTCTCTTTTTTAAAGGTTATTGGCTTTTAATTTTTAAATTTCTCAATCATCCCAGCTACTAACATATATAGTTAATCTGAGAACAGACCATTCKAAATCAATAATTGCCAAAATGCTGATTTTTTGAAGAGTAGTTCAATAGAAATATTGATTTTAAGGAATGATTCAGATTTCACTAAGCTCTATCATAAAGTATTTTWAAAAGCCTACCTTCAGCTTTTCCTTCCATTATGAATGGTTCAAGGTTACTTTTAAACATCTGGAAAATACTTTAAGACCTTACAGGTTTTGTACTATTTTTCAGCGAATGTGTATCAAGAATCCTGCTACCAAAATCACATTAGATTTACACTGGCATAAGAGTTAAAGAAAATCAGGGTTAAGCTCCATAGGTTTCTTTGGGGTTTGGTTTTTTGGTTTTTTTAAGTGATTCTGATACATTTCCTTTTATGATTGACAGTATAGAGAAAAAGAGAATAAGAAAGGAGAGATTTTTAAAGTAATTTGCAATATATGGGGAAAAATGCTGACTGCTTTTCTTGAGTAGGAGTGTGAGAGTTCAATACTAGTTTTTGAGAGACGGKGCGGGGGTTAAGCTTAGGAGAAGACTTTCTTTTGTACAAAACTATGCTGTTACATGATTGCACTATTCTTCTGTGCTATCAATCCTGAATTGCACTTTTGATAAGGCCATGCCTTAAGAAATAAATACAGCATACCCAAAGTCACAGCCTGCAATTATGCTTAGAAATAATAATACCAACTCCTGATATCCTTTTTTCTCTGTAAAACAAAATAATTCAAGAGAGTACACTTAGAAAACTTGCCATCTTTTCARGTCATGTGAAAATACTCATCCCTGAATTCTGTGTGGAGATTGGAAAAGTTGTTGCAACATTGACTGAGTTACTTGCAACCAGTTTTGGGTTACATCCATTATTTAGTTTCCACTGTAATGAACAATAGTTTTAGCTGACTTTGAGGGTGATCTCCAGCTATGATGAATATAAAGGCCAAAGGCAGATCTAGAAAAGAATTTGTCTTTTATTTGTATCAGATTAATTTTACCAAACTAGTTCTTATTCGGTGTCCTGAAGTCACTGATACATTTCAAACTCTCTGCTAACCAAATTTAAAAGCCTTAAAAGCATGAGGTTAAACAGAAGGTCTATCTGCCTGACCAAAAGTGAGCAGCAAGGAGGAAAACTACTTTGTTATATTCCTGAGAGGACCAAGTACTTTGTGAGATTCCTTCCTGCTGCCCAGGAAGGACTGTGTAATGTGGCTCCTGGAAGAATCTTGTTTGTTTCTGTCAATACCACACAAACTTCAGCTGATTGTGTGAACACTGCTAGCATCCAAAAGAAGAGGGAAGAGGACAGGCAGGAAAAAGAAGAATCAATAGCTTCCTTATTACTCTGGCATCCTTATCACTCTTTCCCACTAATCTGCATCCTCATATCTCCTCAATTTACCAAGCTGACTCATCATTCTTTACTCTCCTATGTTTAACAGGCAGATATTTTAACACTGTGTATTAACTACTTTCCCCYTTTTAACTTCTAACTCCAGAATTCTTCCTGACTTTTTGCCTTCTTGGTTCATCTGTTTCCCCCAGGATTCAYCAGGTCTTTTCTGCCTTTTCTACCTACTGTAGGCTGACTGCCTCCTCATCTGTAACCCATTTGCATCTGCTTAGAAACTTCTGTTTTATAATAGGGCCATGCTTACAGCTTACTAAGCCTGTGCACATACAGCACATGTTTATTTTATCACCTTATGCAGACCAGCACCAGCCAGGGGAGTCTCTCCCCTTCCTCCCTAGTGAGAAATGAGCCTCCTRTGTATCCATGTGTACATCTTTCCCATTTTGAATCATCTACATCTTCTCTTTTATGACTTGTCCAAATAGACTTTGCTCTTATGAAGGGGGGTGAAAGGGGAAAAATATACCAGCAAAGACACACAGAAACTGAGGGAAAAGCAAAGTCAAACAAGCAAAATCATGTAAAATACATGGTCAGGGATTGCTACTGTGCCCTCAGACTAACAGCRTTCTCACTGCTCTATCTTCTGTGCTAACAGAACAGTCCCTGTTGATTCATATTTCTGTCCATTTAATGTAATGATCTACTTAATCCCATTGGTGTAGTGAAGTCATTCTATGTATTTATCTTTATCCTTTCGTACTTTCCCTTCCCATTTTTTTTTTTTTTGCCAATGAGATGTCATGGTTTCACCCCAGACAACAGCCAGGCCCCACACAGCCACCCACCCACTCCCCCACAAATGGGATCAGGGTGAGAACTGGAAGGTAGAAGGTGGAAAACACATGGGTTGAGATAAACACAGTTTAATAGGGAAAGCAAAAGCTGCCCATACAAGCAAATCAAAACAAGGAACCAATTCACTCCTTCCCAAGGGCAGGCAGGTATTCAGCATCCCCCAAATGGAGAGAGGAGAGCAGGGCCCTGTTGTGCATAAGTGGTTACCTGGGAAGACAAATGTCATCACTCCAGCCATTCCCCACTTTCCTTCTTCTCCTCCCAGCTCTCTATACTGAGCATGATGCCTCGTGGTCTGGAATATCCCTTGGGTCAGTTTGGGTCACCTCTCCTGGCTGTGTCCCCTCCCAAACTCCCAAGCACCCTCCCCAGTGGGGCAATATGAAAAGCAGAAAAGGCTTTGGCTCCATGCAATCCCTGCTCAGCAACAACAAAARCATCTCTGTATTATCACCCCTGTGTTCACCCTGTTTGTTCCACCCCACAACAGCCTCTGGGAAGAAAATTAACTCTGCCCCAGCCAAAATCAGCACAGGAGGGTGAACAGCAGTGCCACCAGCCTCAAAGACAAAGGTGCAGCAAAGACCTCAAGTGAAGCATTTTGCTGTTTATATTCAGTGCTCCATTATTTCCTGCCTACCTTCCCTATTTATTTGAATTAGGTTTTTTTTTTTCCCTTGCTGGTAGCTGAATATTGAGTTCATGTTTTCATAGAATTTATCACCTCTGACTGAGATAATTTTCCTGACTGGTAGTGGCTAATTTGAAGCCTATCAAAGCAAATAGGGCAGTTTTGTCCACAAGCATTAATTTGTGTTTACTGGCACTAGATTTCATCTCCATCCTGTGTCTSGTCCACTCAGCATCCCGCTGAAACTCCTCACTGCTGGATTTGTGTTCTGCCCTGAATAACTGCAAACCATTTAGAAACTGTTGCCCTTTCTGGGGGGATTTCACAGGTTTCCAAACATATGAAAAGACATAAAATACTCTTCCCAGGTGTGACCTAAAGATAAACACCAGAAATTTCATTAGATTTCAGCTTCAAATAGTCCTTTGGCAACTCAAATRTGATGCTTTCTAAGCTTATGTGTGGGTCTTTATTTTTCTGCCAATATATGTAACAAATGATCTATTGAGGGATATAGCTAATAGCATATACTTTTAAACCTTTTTTTCTTGAGAAATAACTGATTTMTCAAAACTATGGCATGGTGTTAGCAAAAATTAAAATATTCTTGTCGATTATTATCGAAGTCATACATCAGTCGTTGGAGCTACAGACTGAGTTTCACTTGACTCAGAGAGAACAGTTACAGAATGTTTTGTGAATTCATGGCACATTTCCCTTTTTGCTTGTTAGCTTGCAACACAGAAACTTGTTTTCAGAACACAAAAACTATGTTTTCATACTAAAATATTGTATTAATGGGCAAATTAGGAGGAAGAACAMAATTAAGGAATTATTCCTGAGTCACCTGGAAAGGATGCTAAAACAGGAAAAGGATAAAGGGGCTTTGGGGTAATCTAACCCAGCTTTATATATTTGTTTCATTGCCATTTAGCATTCAMTAGTACTGAGAATGCAATCCACAAAGAATTGTACTATATTTCCACCTTCATTGGATAATTGTGGTCTCTGAGKGCCTTTGTTATTAGAATAAATAATGAATACCTGCATATTAAATATTTAGCTTTGAAAAGTCCTAAAGGMCAATGTATATACATTGGTATAATTTTGGCTTTTTATTATCAGAACTTCTGRTGATGCTTATTCAGTATGTGGTACAGAAGATGGCAATGAAATAAATGGACCACAATACAAGTTATTTAAATTTTCTCTTGAAGCTTTTGTTGTTACCATATACAATATAAATRCCTCTGTATCAGTCACCTAAACATTTCTCCAAGCCACCCCAGCTGCTAAGTTGTTCTGCATGACAGAATCAATATATGAGTTTGCAACACAGACTTTTCAGGTATTTCTTAGTTTCTGACTATAAATTAGCTCCCCTACCCCACTATCTAAACTATCTTTAGTTCCATTTTTGGCTACAAAAGACATTACACATTATATCTTGTYGAAATAGATTTCTTTCTAGAGCATGAGGTGAGGAATTGCATTAAAAATCTATATAAAGAAGTTTGAAGAATGCTGCTGGAGGTTATAAGCAAACTTTCCAATAGTTGGTAATCTCTTTTGAGAGAAATGAGTGTGGGCATTTTAGCCACTTARCAATCTAAAGTTTAGATTCAAAGTAAGGTATTTAGTTTACTACTGAGGTTTTTAGCTTTCCAGTTGCACCAGACTTTAAAGGTATTTAAACCCCAACAGTTTTGGTGACTGTATCTTGAATCCTCATTTATGAACCCATTTGCAACGGATTATTTRTTTCTTGAATGGTGAAAATGTCAGCTGGCAGTTCCTTACAGTCTGGGAGCACATAAAAAGCAACACAAAACTCCAGTCCAGGACTACTAGCMAAAAATTTTCAATATATGAATCACAACAGTGAAATTTTATGTTACACACTTATATTAAGACAACCTACTAAAATCACAGTGCTTGGATCAAAATAACTCTGAAAGGGCAGCATGAAGCAGGAATGTCTGGATGATATCTGGAATATAGAAAGTCTTTAAAAATGTGTTGACATGTTTTAAAGGGCACTTTCCCTCCCTCTACTTCTTTTATCCTCACTATCTGGCTCTTATCATAGAATCATACAATGCCTTGTGTTGGGAGGGACCTTAAAGRTCCTCTAATTTCAACYCYTCTGCYATGGACAGCTACAYTTTYATTTTCTTTGTGCAAGTAAAAGCTTTAATCAGACAACTAAAGAAAGACAAACTAGATCAAGAAATCAGTTTAAGCTGAATTTAAAGGTTTTGTTATATTTAAAAGGGAAAATTCAACTCAAATCAATTCTGCAAATTGTTAACAGCCACAAGCAAAAGTGGCATAGGAGAGAGAAAGGTGTAATTCTCTGTTGATGGCATTGATACATGAACACAACCAGTGAACTACCATAGAAATAATCACAGTGWAATCTCAAAATTTCAATAATATTTTGCTCAAGAAAAAATGAAAAACATTACAGTGTCTTCCTAACAAACATGGCCTGACATTGTAGGCACACCAACAACTGCATTCAACAGTAATATTTCTATATTCCATAGTCATTCAGCTAAACTCCAAGTGGAAGTTATTTTCAGATAGATTTTGTTGTTTTCAGAATTCAAAAAAACATTTGCCCTTTCCCTATCAGGAAGCCACAGCTGCTTTTAAAGAGATGCATAGGGATAGRTCCTAAACAGACATAAAATTCTAATTGAGAAAATAAATAAATAAGTCAGTATCATGGAATTGCAACATGACCAGAAGGAAATACATGAAAGAAACTGCATGAAAATTTGACATGAAAAAGGCAGGAACAATTTGAAATAAATATACAAGAAAGAAAAATATACAAATCTAAATAATAAAGAAAATCCTGGATCACATATCCTGCTTAAGATATCTTTTATGATCTTAAGATATCTCTTGTTATGAAATGCATGAGGCATTTCATAACAAAGAATCCACACAATTAATATTATTAAAAAGAAAAACGTGGGATATATTTATATAGAGAGGCAGAGAATAAAAGACATCTATAACAAAGCATACAAACAAATATATATCAAAGAGTAGTGCCAAATAATTTACTCAGATTATCCCAATTTGTAACTAGAACAAAAAAACTGAAGTGAGAGAAAATAAGTAAAATTAAAATATTCCTCTATCACAAAACTGAATTTTAACTAATTTTGTTTCATCTATGGGCATGAGGTGTCTTCTTTCCTTTAGGTGTTTGAAAACTACTTTTAGGGGTTGGAAGTTGAACATCAAAATATCACAATAAAATACCCTTTTGTTTTTTTTAATTTAGACAATTTGAAAAAAAAAAATCTACATTTAGATTATTGCTACATTTGCCAGTACAGTTGCTCAGTATGTCTATTTATTCCATTTAGATCCATTCAAGGCAATGAAAGGAAATAAGAGATGCTGGCTACACTTGCCTCCACTGGCTTCTTATATTTGGTTTCCAAGGATTTGTATGGATAATATCTCTAACCATAAAAGGGGGTAACAAAGATTGGAAGGGCTGAAGGCCAAGCACCTGAGCTCTTCCACAAAACTTTTCCATTAGAAACTTKCTGCCCTAAGCACATTTATTTGTCAGGGTAACCTACATGTAAACTTTTCCACACTATACCAACACACACATACTTTTAGTGTGGGAAGAAGCATTTAGAAAGACATAGTGAAATAGATCTTTCTGTTAATATCTTTCCCTACCTTTTTTTGGTTTGTTGGCTGTCATGGTTGCAGCTACCTTATAGCTGCCAAATCATGTCAGACCTTCAACCTCGCTCAGCYTAGAGGTAAAACRGGTCCTCAGATGGGGCAGGGATAGGTTGGATTCAAACTTACACAGGGACTTTGCCCAGGATGGATGAGCTGCAGGCATTTCACTGTTCCAGGAGCTGAGTTGTGTGAGAATCAGACCAATGAGCTGTCTAGACCCAGGAGYRTTGARCTCCCTRTTATATAAGAGGGYTTAGAACAATAGAACCCGCTGCTGTCGCATGGGGCTCTGAGGTGTGTGTGTCGTCCCTGTCTCTGACCACCAACTCAAGGAAACACATGGATTCCCACATAATTGTTGGTTTGCTGTGGCAGTACCAGTTGTYRKTTTTTCTGGGTCTGGATTGAAGGCACTTGAGACAGTAATTCACATTTGGACTCAAGTGTTTATTATTTCTTATCAGTAAAACAGTCTCACCACTGTGAGTTCGTCAGCTTTTCATTAGAAGGCACAAAATGGCCAACAATCTCTTGTTACAAGGTCTTTTAAGACTAAACTATCCAGTTAAGAACTGACACCTGGATTATTTTCCCTTTTATCCCAATAACTGATCCCAAAGAGCTGCAATGCGGACTTTKCTGCCCAATTACAAAATGCCACCCAAACCCATGAAGAAGAAGGMAGAAGAAGCATGAAGAAGAAACCCAGGATGACACCCTGTGCTCYTCGTCTTGCTKCCATCCACAACATACTAAAAAYCCCAAAACCTMAATTTCTCMCCAAGTGATACACCTACACTACTCTCKATAATCTATTTCACACTTTWKTGGATTCTAGTCTATCTTGAAGTCTRGGAAACTTTCTCCATGARTGAGGGYCAAAGTCAGTGCTCCCCTGGGGGTCAKGGCASCCCAGAGCAGACARKGAAATATTCCYKGTGCCCTGGGTTTCCACAGTYTGCTTAATTTTTGTGTTGCTGGTGGGGTTTTTTTRGTTGGTTTGTTGGCTGGTTGGTTGTGGGTTTTTGGGTTTCTTTGAGATTTTWTGGRGTTTTGTTTGKTTGGTTTTGGTTTTTTGTTGTTGTTRTTTGGGTTTTGTTTTGGKTTTTGTTTGTGTKTTTCTGTTTGTTTGTTTTTATAATTRTTTGGGKTTTTTTAACTGTTTCCTCATACMGACACAACCTTGGCAGATATTCAGTTCACCAGGAACCACACCCAGAGAAAACATATCTCCCCTCGAGAAAAGCTCAAAGACTGACCAGAAAAGCTGTTAACTTATTGATATTTTTAGGCATCCACATATTATTTTATTTTGCAGAAGTGTAAAGAAAAAGGTGAAAACAAGAGATACAAATGAACAATGATTTTGTCTTAATTTGTGGAGATCCAAAGGATAATAATGAAAATAATTTTTTTTTTCAATGGGTGTTAATTCCAAATATATTTGTGACATTAAAAGCAACAACTTGAGACTTTTCATAAGATAAAAACAGAAATAAGAAAAATCATTTGCACATTAGAAACATGGACATAATTGTAATGAAATAACCTCATTTTTCTTTCAGTTAC
This sequence comes from Sporophila hypoxantha, assembly GCA_002167245.1. Taxonomy (NCBI): domain Eukaryota; kingdom Metazoa; phylum Chordata; class Aves; order Passeriformes; family Thraupidae; genus Sporophila; species Sporophila hypoxantha. The sequence continues at coordinate 3,016,808 of NDFG01000537.1, forward strand.
AGGACATAACTATTATACTGAAAGATATCTTTCAGGAAGCAAAGAATACTATGACTTCCACTACAAAATATTGTTCGATGTTCTAATAGTTAAGGATAAGCTTAAACTTCACAACATTTTTAATATACYTTTTACATTACTATTTCTAGGTTYTGCTGTTACAGCTCTAGATTATAATTTTGATTATTTCACTGCTCCATAAAACATACAATATCTTGGTTTTGGAGGTAGCTTTGAGTGATTTAAGGCTAAACCCTTACACTGGACTAATAGCAGCATCACTGATTCAGCTGGGAGCAACCAAGGGGATGAAAATCTTAAASTCTAATTTTCTTTCCAACATCAGGGGAACAAAGACATTCAATAAAGACAAATATTAAAAGATTGCACAATGGAGCTCCAGCCTAAACCCTTAATMACTGCATTAGTTTCATTATTGAGCAATTGCATGGTGATGAACAGGTTTTCCTCTCATTTTGATACCMAAATCAGCACCAGCAGATACATTGCTTAGGTCATTTGCCTGTTTTTTTGGGAGAATTTTTCAGCAGGGTAATTGTTGACAGTCCAAATATGTATAATGAAGTAAATTGCTAATATATGGATATGATATAACAGTGATCTCAGCARAACTAGGGAGAGCATTACACTGCCAGGGTCATACTACTCCACTTAGTGAATATTACTCAAATACAAACACCTTGGAACAAAAGATAGTCACCAAAATCAAACCTATGTGAAAAGCAGTTCCTTCAGCAGGATTTGGAGTGTACAGAATCCCTGAGCACAGAATCACTAAAGAGTATTTGTTGGTAGAAAACTTAAAGTTCATTATTTCCAACCACACAGTTGTAGGCAGGGACATCTCCCATTTGACCATGTTGTTCAGAGCTCCATCCAACCTGGCCTTGAAAAYTTCCAGGATGGGATGGSATACCCACAGCTTCTCTCAGTACCATGTTCCAAAATCTCATCACCCTCACTCTAAAGAATTTTTTCCTAATATCTAATCTAAATCTACTCTCATTCAGTTTGAAGTCATTCCCTCTTGTCCTGTCACTCCAGGCCCTTGCAAATAGTCCCTCTGCAGATTCATTTTAAAGCCTCCTTTAGGTACTGGGAGGGGTTTTAAGCTCTCTCCAGAGCCTGCTCTTCTTCAGGCTGAACAATCCCAKYTCTCTCAGCCTTTCCTCCCAGCAGAGCTGCTCCATCCCTCTGATCCCCTTGGTGCCTCCTCTGGCCTGGCTCCAGCAGGTCCCTGTCCTTGCTGTGCTGGGAGCCCAGGGCTGGATGCAGCCCTGCAGGTGGAGTGTCACAAAAGCAGAGCAGGAAAATCACCTCCCTAAACCTGCTGATCACAAGAGGACCAGAAAGAGAAAAAGGGKAAAAATCCCCCACAAAACCAACCAACCAAAAATACTTTCCACGAAAACAAAGGCACAAACAAAAAACACCAGACATTACCACTGAAAAGAAAACCTTTGGATGACTGATCCTTTCTTAGACAGAGGAAAGGAAATTAAAAGCTAGGCTTTCTAAGTGGACCCACTCAAGGAACAAACAAACAGCACGTAGCAAACATGCTGAAAGATAACTTAGAAAAGCCTTATGTCCAAATCAGAGAGAGCAAAAGGGATAAAATGGATGTAAAGGGATGTCTTGGCTATCTAGGGTATTTCTTTAGCCAGCAGAAGTGCAGTGTTACCAGGCCTTGGAAAGTTATAAAATTCTTATTTTTCCTGCTTCAAATACCGTGTGTCATTAAAAAGACAAGAAGACAAGGTGGCAGAAAGCCTCACAGAAAGCAWGTGAGGAGAAAAGGCAGGGTTGCATGGCACCCAGAGGTCCAATGAAGGCAGGCTGTCTATGGAACAGCAGGCAGGCTCTTTTTGGGTTCAGTGTGCGTGAGCTGGAGCTGAAAAGAGCATTGCAACAAATGTGGTCTGTAAAAATRAAAACTTTTTTTAAGAAGAAGGAATAAGAATGCATTAAAATAGCAACTGATGTGTTGCAGGATGAAAAAGAAAATGGAACAGCTTGGTAAATTTACTGCAGAAGAGAATATTAATCTGATAGAAAGGATTAGTATTTGAGGAAAATATGTATTCTTATCTCAAGGCCAGACATTTATTTCACATCCACAGTGCAGACCGATTGCCCTATTTATACTAGAAATGTATAGTAGTGGAAGTAGTGCTGGACATCAGTGACAGTGTTTATTACCTCTAATAAAATTACAAATGGCAAAGATGTGTTTCCTATCTGCAAGCTTGTCAATGCACAAAATGGCCACCTAATTTAATGTTCTATAGCACCCATAATAGCTCTTCATCACAAAATAAAATGTCCTCATCTTTAAAGTACTGCAGTAAAGAAAGTTCTTTTGCTTTAGTTTTAATGAGAAAAAAGAAAAAGTTGTTAGTATGAAACAGTGATTCAGAGCWAAATTGTGTCTGTGAATGGGAGCTTTGTGAGTTATCAGTTCCTGCTTCTAATGACCATTTTACAAATCCTTARACCAGCTTTCACCAGTAAAGCTGCAACAGCATCCTCTTCCTTATAGAATCATGGRSTGACCCTGTTTGGASCTTCAAGATCATCTGGTTCCARCCCTCTGCCATGGGCAGGGACACCTTCCATCAGACCAAGTGGCTCAGACCCCATCCAGCCTGGCCTTGRACACTTCCAGGGATGGRGCAGCCACAGCTTCTCTGGGCAACCTGTGCCAGGGCCTCACCACCCTCACAGTAAAGAATTTCTTYTTAATATCCAATCTAAAYCTACTSTCTGCCAGTTTGAAGCCATTCTCCCTTGTCAACTCATGCTGTTACACACAACAGTCCTGCCTSAAGCATGACTTGGTAACACCAGAATTGTCACACAGCAGYTTTAACTACAAGGTCACATTCCATRCACTTGGCTTTTCATGCCTTTGCTTTAAGTATGGATGCTTTAAAAGCTTTTCTATATYATTGCATTAATAARAGGACTCTAGAAATTTGTTAGTAASTACAGAACACAACAGAAAGCTTTCCAAATATGAACTTAAAGAAAAAAAAGCCTGAAGGTTTTAGTTTCAGAGCACTAATAAATACYTGCAGAGTGTGAAATATTGTCAAAGTGTTAGTTGCATCTAAGGAAAGCAGCACCTTTTGAAGTGGTAGGACACGTTTGCCCGTGCTCCCCACTGTGGTTTGTGCTGCATATCTGCACCCTAGTGGTTAGGTTTTGGCAGACACTGYCACAGAATACACTCAGGAGCCCTAAAAGCCAAATGAAACTTGCACAGATTGCTGTGCCTAGATTCCAGTCTGCTGCCCTTCTTTCTCTTTAAATATACTCTGAAATTAGAATTTCTTAAAATTGTCTAATACCCTTTCAAGTTATGCACAACAGGTTGTGAAATATTGGCTTGATTGTTCACATTTATTAAGAAGAGATCTCTTGAAMCACAAAAGGTGAAATTTATACCATTCTGATTATGCACCACCTATCAATATAATGGTTTAATTTTACTGTAGGTTTTAGTTTATCTCAAACTGTGGAGAAATTTCTCTGCTCCTAATTTAATATTTGTCATCATAGATAACCCCAAATACATGTTTCAGTTACTGATATTCAGCTCAACACTTAGAATATGGTCAAGCAGAAACAAGGAGGAAGGTGACAAACTGCATTAGTTAAACACCCCTTTGCTCCCATGTGAGAAGGAGAAACCAGAAAGAGTTTTCTGACTTCGTTCTTTAAGGTCTCAGCATCACCAGTCCATAGCAAAATCTTAATCCTTGCAAATGGTTATTGTGGTTTATTCTTTTGAGACAACATCAACTTTCAGAACAGCAATCTTTTAAAATATCTCTCCTCTTTATACAGTAATTAAAAAAAAAATATTGTGAAAAGGAAATTTCTACTTACTTTTAAAGGATACCTGAATGGCCAGCTGTCATTCAAAGTAAGAGATTGGTCTAACAGAAGAAAGAAAAATCAGAAATTCTTCCTAAATACTATGCAGTGTGAATGAATGCTCATTGAGCTGCAAAACCAATTATCCAGTTTATTCTGAAAAGCAGATACTCATATATGATGCCTTAGCTAGATGGCTGAATGCAGGGAAATACCTGCCTTCAGAGATATCAACAGAACTGTTGGAATTCACTGAGCCTCTGAAAAAAAAAAGGCTTTAATAAATACCAGTAAAGGAAAGTTAATCCAGCATATTTCATTTCTACAGTTTTATTTTACAGTCCCAGAAACACCAACAACCATGTTATCTCAGGATGTGTTTGTGCAATGGTACRAGTCTAAAGGTGTCTTCCAGGAATTCAGCAGATGGACAAAACTTTAGGTGTTGAACACTAACAGTTCCCTATTGAATTTAGGGGAAGATCTGTGCCCTCTGTAGCCCTGTAAATMGGCCACCTTCTCAGTGCTTAGGCAAGAATTGGATTCCTAGCTTTAGCTATTTAATGTGACAGCAAGAGCAGACTACCAAATAGAACATAAATCCCTTAAACAGTGAGATCTTGTAKCTAAGACATGAGAAATAATTCAAATACCAAATACAGCATTTCAGGGTTTCATTGGAAGAAAATCTTGGGTGTATGTACTACACAAGGTCACAGCTCTTGGCTGTGAACCAGCTAATCTATTTATCCCAAAAAAGCAAACTCCAAGGCATGATGTTCCCACTGAGCTGAATGCAGAAGAAGCTCGCGTGAATGAGCGCATCCACCTCAATCACTTATCTATCTGATTCACGAGGTTGCAAGAGTTCAGGTTCCTCAAAACACAACCTCCTGAATGACAGCCAAATGCAAATAGCAAGTCAGCACTGCTGTGCAGCCACCCAGCAAGTGGGTGGTTTCACCCAGCTCCTCTGGAGTATGACTGGTTTTTAAAGAGGTTTGAGGCAGAGCTTAGAGGTCATAATTATATGTGAAATGTGGTGATTCTATGTGGTGACTGAGAAGGGAAGCTAATTAAAGCAGATTTATGTATACAAAATGGAAAAGTTTCAAGACTAGCTAAGCAAAAAATAWTTTCAGAGCATAAAATGAAACTGAAGATTGTGAGCTGGGTGTAGAAATGCCCTTAGGAAGAAGTCAGATGCAGAGTTCTCCCACCCTGGATGGTCACTCTTATGCTAAAATAGAGAAAGTACGGATGCAGTGTTTTTTTACCAAAGGCAGTTCTYTATTTTTCTTTCTTTGCAAGGTAAAAATTTTTGTTACCAGATGTTTTTTTTTTTGGTTTTTTTTTTTTTTTAATATGAACAAATTTTGTCAAAAATTTGAAAGAAAGCAGTATTTTAGTCTAATTATCTTTGTTTCCCACTCCAGTGTTCAGTTTCTCAGTAAGTAAACCAACTGTAAAATGTTATTAAAGCACTTCTCCAGCAGATATTTCATTAAAGCTCTAGGAATTTTCTTCCTAGTTATACAGCTTCTTCTATTATTTCCCTCTAATATTTTCTTCCTACTAGAGAACATCATCCACAGCTGCAGTCAGAATAAAGGAGACATTATAAACATTCTTTGGGGAATTTTTTTTTGATGGTATTTGTTCTGGAATTGTTTCTATTCATTATTTTTTAAATTTGTTTTGTCTGARGTTTTTTTTTGCATTGGACTCTTGAGGAACACTGCGGAGTACTAAGGAGGAGGGAAGGTACTTATGTGGCTTTTAATTTTGACCTCTACTCTTCTTAATTAAACAGAAGGTCAAGAAAGATACTTTATAAAATAAAGCTGCAGGCACCTGGAGTCTTACACACACACACACACATATGTATGTTTAAAATGTATTTTCTTTTCCCCCCATATGTAATCCCCTACAAAACAATGAGCCAAGCAGGGAAAACAAAATTAATTTCATGTCCGGTTCTCCAGGGGGAAGCAAATACTGAAGTATTTAAATATAGGAAAATAATGAAATTGCATAGAGGGTCAACAGTTYTGAATAGAGCACTATTTTCTACTCTGTGATCTTCTTAATTTTCATTCCCAAGGTCAAGTTGCAGCCATCTCCCACCTCTATCTCCAGTGCTGGCAATCAAGCAGATTGAGATCTTTGTTYCTTTAGTGCCTCACCTTGGCCTCAGTACAGTAAGAGCTCAACATTCAGTGCCCTCCTGGGAGTAACATCTCCTACAAATGCCTCAATTTTTTCCTTCTGTTAATTCCCTTGAAGGTCCATTCTTAAATGTCTGAACTCCTTGATTTGGTTGCTGATTCTGCCAATCTCCTATTCTGCTAATCTCYTCAAGTGAAAGTAAATAACAGTCTTTTTTCTCTCACTTGTTGCATGGATAGCCATAAGAAATCATACAAACTATTTTCCAGTACATTACAAGAGTTTAAAGCCGACAAAATAGCAGAAAAGCAAAATATGTATGCAACTGAACAGGGTGAAGGTAAATTTAATAAGCAACTAAAGATTTATTCACTATCCTAGTGAATTTTACCTCATGTGAACTCCCTCTGAGAGGATTACTTGGATCTGTCCTAAGGCCACAAGTTCTGCAGTTTCAACATTTCAGGTGGCATCAGCCTTTCAGGATTCTCATGTTTTTATCCTTTCCTGGACTAGAAGCTATCCATATTGGAAAACTGAACACAAAGACATTGCCACTCCTCAAGACAAGATGCTGTGTGTGAAGCAATGGTATCTATCAAAATAATGGTTCCAGATTCCCAATAACTTCACACCATGAAAGGAAGCAGAACTCCTTGTTGGCCTTAGCTTTCTTAACTCATGCTGGCTTTCAGATTTCAGTTCTACTTTATACCTACTTTCAGCTGGTCAAAGTTTGCTGGCAAAATGTGCTCAAGCCTTCCAGTGTAAGTTGATAGCTGTAGTATCATGACACCACTGGCTCTTTTGATACCAGTTCAGAACAATATCTAAGAAATATGCTTTCAAGAAGAGTACAAACTACTCAATTAAACKATCTCTTTCTGCATGCAGGATGACAATGTTTATTCACATTTAATTATTGAGGTTTCCTTAAGGTTGCTGGTGATGTTTGGAAATATCYATGGGAGAGAGACATTTATAGTCATGTCTAAAGCAGATGAACAAATGAAAGGCCAGTTGAATAAGCTATAGAGTTTTCTTTCTGAGAAATGCAGGCTGATATTTAGTTTGTATGAGGATATTCAAAAAAGGAAAAAAATCAGAGTCAAGGAKGCAACCTTAAGAGAGTCGAGAAACATCTAAATTCTGTGTAGCAAAATAAAATAGAAAATATAAAAGACTATCTCTATGTGCCCCAGTATTCCAAATTGTATGTGGGGAGCTCTCAAGGGTTTCATCTATTTTATTCTGCTGTCAGATTCTTCAACAGCCTTTGTTTGCACTGTTTTGCTCTTTTATGTCAAGTCTCCTTTGTCCTTCTCTTTCTACACCTTCCCTGAATTTTTTCTGCTGGTGTAGACAAACAGAATTTCTCATGAGCAAAGGTATTTCAATAACACTTGGGCAATATTCAGATACCTTAGACAACTATTTCATAAGTTTCAAATTTATACCCACATGTGGGGAACATGCAGATCAAGGTGAAAGTTAAAAAGGATACCAGAAACATATTCAGAGTAAAAATGACAGCACGTTTCATTGTTATAAATGAAACATATTAATGGTTCTTTAAAAATTAACAGCACTATGAATAAAACAAAAGACTAATGTACAAGTGCCATCCATGCTTGTGGATGTTAGAAAAGCCACCCAACCTCCTGTCAATCCTTCCAAATTCTAACTTTCATCACCTCTTTGTTTTCCTCTTTTATTTCCATTCCTGAGCCAGTGATGATTATACGAATTGAATTATTTTCCCTGTAGAGCAGCTGTTTGTCAGCAGCTGTCCTCCTCAGCAAGCAAAGTGCTTTGTGTTACCTTGCCTACCAGAAGATTTTCCATTTATCAGTGGCCATARCTTAGATAAAACACAGTTGCACATGGCTCTGAATTCAGTGTCTGCAGTATGTGAGAAGCATGACATCCATGTTTTCAGCTTGTTACTTATCCAGCACTCAGTAACTTACCCCTGGTGCTTTCAACAGCTACCTGGATCATCTCAAAAAATAATACAAAAGCTACCCATAGCTGGATAGTTGCAGTGGTGTTTGGATTCAAGAGCTGCAATGGAAATGTCTGGGTCTATTAAATTTTAAAACATTTTATTACAGAAATCATTAATAGAATTTCTTCACACAGCATTTGGAACCACAGCAAAGTTCAAGGTCCAAGTCCAGGCCGAGACATTTAACTAGACAAGGACAACACAGTTAGAGTTCTGATGTACACTTGAAATGAAAAAGAAATGTAATTAGAACCAGATAACTATTCTCCAAAACTCAATTCTACTCTACCATGGTTATCTGCAGCATAAAATTGATTACCTGCTATGTCCTCTTCTTCATTTATGACTCTTTCATAAAATGCATCTGATGCTTCAGGAGGTAGAAACAGACAACYCCATCTTTAAATTTTTTGCCCTAAGGACTCCTAAAATTATACCCAGTTTCTCTTTGAGGACATACCAGATATTGCCAGTTTGGAAGTGGATYACTGTTGTCTTAAGCAGCCTTGACCATCACAGTAAAATTATTTAACTGTATTTAAATTTGTTTCACTCTAGTGAAATAAAACAAAAGAAGGCCGAAAATATGATCATACTTTTAAGAAGCTGTTGACATGTCATGTCTCTWAAAAAGAAAAAAAGTTATTCTTCAAAATAAGGGATAATTTTATAGATTCTAATAATTTCTGACCTTTGACTGCCTGTCGGAAATACTAAGCCACTTACATTTATTCATGTCAGTTACACCAACCTACAAGAGACAGCCTATACCATCATTTTGCTATTAAAAATGGCTTCAGTAGCCTATCAGAGAATGTTTTAAAGTCCTGTATTATCCCCAAAATTAGAATAAGTTTGTGTAGGATACATGAAAGCCTTTTGAAAAGAAGGAATAAGACCTAAATAATAATGTTCCAATCAATTTTGTTAAAAGTTGAAAGACTAGTGATGACATCTGTTAAAGCTGTTCAAAATTCTGCAAAGATTACARCTTCTGACAAGACAGCAGCTTATCCAGGTAGAAAGCAAATAAGACAAAATACCTGCCACCCACATACTGCTGACCATATAGTAATTATATAACAAGTCTACACATTAAAATGATCTGTACTTCTGTACATAGTTTCAATAAAAATATAATCACAAAACCAAAAGAAAACAAACACAACAACAACCAAAAAAAAACCAACAAAAACTTAAAACCAATTTTTTATATATGCCTTCTCATGCTCATGCAATGATATTTATAAAATAGTCAAGTAATCTTAGAGAGAAAACTGTAGCTCTGTTGAGAGCAAGACTGGTTAAGGTATGAAGGTGTTCCCAACAGTTAAATCACATGATTTCAAAAGCAGTTTTCTCTTTCCATCATAAAATACTGAAATTTCTTCCCTGTTCAGCAGCTCAGTGAATCTGAGTTACCTCTGCTTACATAAGATGTTGAGTGGTTCTTCTGAAAAAAAATTACCATATAAGCCTCAAACAAAACAGGACACCAGGACCAAATTAGCTGCTGTGGTAGAGACTGTTCAAGGCAGGAAAGCCAAGAGCATCTGTTAGTGTCACAGCAATTTTATTTTTTCAAGTTTCAGACATAATTGAAAAGTTTCTGAATGCTCAGAAAATTCCATGTGTCATTTCCCTGGTTTTGAGAGGTTGGGAGAAAAAACACAAAGAACAAGTCTACAATGTTCAGCTGTAGGAGTTTGCTCAARTGAAGTAAGATGACAAAATAATTTAATCAATCAAGAAAATGTACTCTCCCAGAGCTATTTAAAGTCAGAGTTACCAGTAATTCTCCTCTGTATTGTCAAAAAATAGAAGTTCATATAAACAAATTGGAAAAATATCACTTTATAAGGTCAGTATATAACCATAATTCTTGTTTTTACAGGTTTACAATGCAAACCCTGCATATACTGCATATACTAAGTCCATCCAATGATGGAAGTAATTAAAAGCACTAGCTAATTTCAATTAAAAAAAAAAACCCAACTTCATACCATATTCTATTGTCTTCATTACTAGTGATGTAGCTTTTCTCCTTATGTCACATGACTTCTCTTGAAAAAGTTCCAGATTTTTTGAGGGTTTTTAGTGTAAACCACAGTTTTCATTAGGAAAGATTTTAATGCTAGGGATCTCAGATTGTCTCTTCTTTTTCCTTCTTTTCTAATACAGTGAGTTCTACCACCCATCATGATACTGTGCCAGATTGTTCTGGAAAAAATACATTGTTGAACATAATTCAAATTGAAATGTTAGTAGTTTACTCCGTCTGTAGTTTTGACCTAAACTTCAAATCCCAGAAGAAAAAGTAGGAGTAATATCAGATTTCCTGAAATCTAAGCCTACATATAATCCTGAGTCTATRTGGAGATAACCTAGGAAAGTAGGATTACAGGAGCCTATATTTCAAGAAAAAAACCTAAAAAAACCACATACATTTAAAGTCATATTGGTATGAAGTGTAGGTTATCCAAATTGCTCAAGGAATTCTCTTCATCTCTGCAGCCAATTTGGCACTTATAAAGAGAGTAACAATTTTATAGGTATTAATACTTCTCTGTAAAATAGGACTGAAAAGCATTCTATTGTTAATCTGTTGTTCAATACTAGAATTCAGTAACAAATAGAGGAAAGGTTGTTAATATCAAAAACACTGTTATAAAGCAACCCAAATTACTCCAAGGAAGTTATGGTTCATGAATATACTCMAAAAAATAAGAATTTAAAATAAACTATTAGCCACTGGAGCCACAGCCTTAGTCAGCAGGAGTCTAATTTCAAGGCACCCTTCTACTTAGATATTCCAGACACACAGTTTGAGGTATTTTTGCCTGTTTGAGCAATCTTTGTCAGGTAAGCATGTCATGCACTGTCTGAAATGGCAGACAAGAAAGGATKTTTTCCTGGAAATACTCATCCAACTTGCTGGTTTTGTCTATGGCTTGGGCCACGATGCAGCACCTTMTTGTCATGGAGAACAAAAGGTCTGTCCTGTCCTTGGGAATTCCATACAGTATCTATTTGTAAAGTTCTCAAACCCAACTGAACACAAGTTTTCATGCTCTAAAAGAGAAAATTCCCCACTATGAACCCTACTCAAAGAAATTACTGGATTTCCCTCCCAAATTAAGGGAGTTGCCTTTAATTTACAGCATTGCATGCTGCACCACATGGAAATCTGAAGAGAGAATAAATTCAAGAAATACAGAAAAGAAAATGTAATCAAGATTYTGTTCAGAAGCATATTGCCATTAAAAAATAATTTTATCTTTACTCATGATACAACATATGCAAGGAAACTTCTCAAAATTTGTGTTTGCAACTAACAGAGATGGATGTTAAAATCAACAATCTATTCTGTTATCTTTACAGCAGTCATAAAATATCAAGACATGCAGAAAAGGGCTTTATTTTTAGGTTAAAATGTATGTGTCAAAAGCATTTTTGTTTGCCAAGCACAGTCTCAAACGCTGGGAAACACCACATAAAGCAGTGCTGCTCCAGATGACTAAGGCAGGGGCATCCCACTGATTTCTGGAATTTCTGGACCACAGCAAGAATGAGGCAGAGAGYCCATTAAAAAAACCATGCAACTGTATAATTTAAGTGTCCATTGTAATGCTTGTGTGCAAGATGGAAAAATTAAGTTTGAAGGGTGTTAAGTACCTTTTAAATGCCAAACCATATGGCAAATCAAAATGGTCATGCAAAACCAGAGGCACCCCTCAGATTTCTGAGGATTTTCACTAATCTTCTTGGGTTATGGAATTATGAATATGCCACTACAGTATAATGACTGCAATTAGTGCTAGCAAGAAACAAAATTATGATTGATAGAACACTGTAATTGTCTGTATATTATATACTGGGTTTACTCCAACAGTCCTTGCTCATGTAGGAGTCCAAGATCTATGGAATCAGATGAAAARACAGAAAATTTAACATTCATCTCAGTAGTATGAGTGTCTTTTAAATCCACACAGGTTCTATTTATACACAGTGTAGAACAACTTACAGCAGGCTTACAGAAGCTACCAAAATTCAATATCTAGAAATAGGGCACCTAAAACAAAGGAAGAAAAAAATAGTATTTTTGCTCACAGAATGATTCAAATTTCAGACTAAAGACATATATATAGATAATATTACATATTCTTTTTTTCCCAGAGGAAACTTGGTTGTACATTGAAACAGAGAAAAAAAAATTCTCATTCATAGCGACACATTTTCAAAATCTAGAATTCAATTAAATTAATATCCAGGTAATGTATTTGCATCATATAAATTTTCAGACGAGATATTTCAACATAGCTGAAAGAAAAGTGAAGACAATGATGACCTAAGTTAGTTTCTTAAGACYTGGGGGCTTTTTGCTGGTTTTAATAATTCAAAACTGAAACGAAAAAAAAATAAAAAAATGAACACTACCCAGATAAATAATAACTGTAATTGCAGAGTAGTTCCATTTAGTGGCACTGATTCCAGTAAGTGAAAGGTAGCAAGCAAGACAAAAAAGTGTTTTTGTGTCAAAAGGTTTATGTCAGAACCACAAATGACATTTAAATACAACAGGCATTGCCATAAAAAGGATGATTTCTACTGTGGCATTAACAATATAATAGCATTTAAAAAAACCTAAAATCTATCTATAATTTTATATTTTTTTAATATAAAAATTGTATAAAACACAATAGTTTCTTCATAGTACCCACAGGCAGAAATTGTGGATTTTTAGTTAGCTTATATATTGTTAATGCTTATCTAGATGTGTATAAGAGACAGACATAATAGTTTCTTGAGAGTACCCACAGGCAGAAATTGTGGATTTTTAGTTAGCTTATATATTGTTAATGCTTTAGTAAGTGTTGTAGTTTTTATGCCAGCATGCATTTTTGATGACTGACAAACACATTATCATCCCAGTCCTACATTTTGGTTTTATCATATTTTATCTTATCAGAAGAGTTTGTATGCATGGTTTTCTGTAGTAAGAGCTGGTACCCGAAGAAAACATGYRTGCTGCCACATATATTAAAGAAAAACTTATAACCWGCAGGCACATTGATCAAGAATGAGTTGAGATATATGTGCACAAACAAAAAAAGAAGAAAAGGTCTTTCTTTCTTTCTTTTTGATTTCCCCTTTGTTGTATTTTAAAGAGAAGAGGATCAAAAAAAGATAATTCTTGGGCTAAAGGTATTATGCAAGGATACATTTGAATTCGGGTTTCTGATCCCACAAACCTACTGACAGACATTGAGGTCAAAATAGGCTGCTTTTGAACCTTGCAGCTGAGAGTAAGGCCCATCCCACAGCAATCCAATTTCATGATGGGCCTTTAAAGAGAACCCCACAGAGCAGGTGACCTACATCCCAACAACAAACGAATCAATGCACCTTACGACAGCTAGCAAAACCTACAAAAGATTTAAATTGGACTGTAAAGCACAAGACTTCTTTTTCACTTTCAAGGGCAAACCTTCTGCTAACTGACTGTGAAACAAAGCAACTTCCCTGGTGAGCAGGTTATTCCAAACTTGTCCATCAGTTCACCCTTCTGATGTCACCATCTGTCACACTAGTTCAGCACTGCTGTGTGTCTGAGCTACCCTGGTAATCACCACATTCAGTGGCTGCACCAAATTACATCTGTATTTTGGATTATATTCAGTCAGTATCCCTCAATTTGATGGTGCAAATGCAAATTGAAAGAGATATTGTAAGAAGAACATGAAGACAAAATTGTGTGCTTTGGTGTGCAGTGCACATGATCAATTAATTGCAAGCACCCATGGTCACATGCTGACCACCCCAAATATTTGATTGTTGATGTTTTAAGGAGGATAAACTGGGGACAAAATTTGGTGGGGTGGGAGAGTTATGTTGCACGTTTTGGTTGGTTCAGCCAACATAAACTTGATTCTTCCCATTTATTGAACACTCTCTGGAACAGACAGCTCTCTAAAAGTCTTCCAAGGTGGTAAGCAGAGCAAGCTAGATCAGTCTTGTCTTCAGGTCTTGATCTGATAATAAAATACCAAGTCACCCTCACTGCTATCTAGTACTTCCTGTGAGGTGCTCACATGGTGTTAAGTCTTACTATGAAACCTGCTGGACTTTGGACAGATATCCAAGAGGAAGTTTTAGATGCAATGAATTCAGTGGGGAAAAAACCCAACAAAACATTAAAAAAAAGTTAACATTTGCTAGCAAAACTAGCATGGAAGCACAAAACCAGTGTTGAAGTAGGTCTGGAGGGTTGCCCATGGTAAAATTCGAACTTCTCCTAAGTCCTAGAAAACTCTTGTGATCAAGTATTATATGACTGACACAGAAGATAGAAAGCACAGGGAAAATAAATACATTTTTCCATCAATGTTGTAAACTACTGACATAAAGGGATGTGGCTCAAAGGACTCCCTTAGTTCCTAAAYCTCCACCAGACCATCAGATGACTGGTTTCAGGTGGGATAAAGTTCTAGCTTGGGAAGTAAGTATATAATTTTATTCTTTCATAAACAAGAAAAAAATAATAAAGCTAATGGTTAAGGACAAACAATGGAKTTTTTGACACATCTGATTAAAATTAAAATAGACAATCTTGACAATTGTATCTATTTACACAAATAATTAACCTACCCCTCTCTTCTACACCTGTTGAAGATCTTTCTAGCCCAGTATTCTGACTGTATTATACCTCTCTCCTTCCACTTCTTGTTCTGCCTTTATTTTATTTAACAGACTTACTTGTCTTTATTTCAAAGACATCTCTGGTTTACCAGCAAAGAAAAGTCAACAGGGAAAGCCTAGATAACTTGCTGCCAGAATGGAGATAGCATGAGGCCACTATCTACAGAATCAGTCACTACAGCTGCCTATCTCTGTAGCAGTTCCCAGGCAAAGAGGAGTTATATCAGCTCCTGTGCATCTTTAAGGAAATGTATACAGAAGGGAATAAAGCAGCACTGGTTAGAGACAGGTAAATCAGTGGCCTTGGAATGAGTTCTTAAAATGTATCTGAGGAGGCAGATAAGAAAGAAMTAATATGGAAGAGGAATTCAAGGGCCTGGTGTTTGCCCTGGGTACAATGCAAGAACTCCAAAGTCATAATTAAAGCATGTAAGTTCATTTTAATCCTGTTTAAGAAAGACTGTTTTAAGTCAGAGATAAGCACACTACAGCAACAATAAAGTCAGCTTGGTGACCTTAAACCTACTGTGACTTGCAAATGTTCTGACTCCTGTGGATGCACATCCGTCCTGAAACCACTTACTCTGTCAGTCATGGCAGGGTAACTATCCTGTCTATAGCTACAGTCTGCTGAAACAAAACTCTTAAATGAATTCACTTTTCTGATGAAGCATCATGGAGGGCACCTTGAACTTAATGGCAGTTTGGTTGTGCTTGCAGAGTGTGAAGAAAGTGCAAGTCTCTGAGCTAATATAGCTCCAAGATTAATTTCTAGCCTTAATGATTTTGTGGAACAGCCTTTTGAAATCATTGTGATCATACCAATTAGCTATAAAGTCCTTGTAACAATGTGCCCCCTCTTTCACAAAATACTTCTCAAGCTGCAATGAGGTCTTATTTTTATTAATGTGTRTTTTGCTAAGTATATCAATAAAGTCTTTGTTAATAGCATACTTGTGTGAATTTTACCAGAGTACAGCAYTTCCAAGAGACTAAATTTAACAGCAGTACATGTCTGAGGATCTGAAACATCATCAAAAAAAAAAAAAGAAGTGCTGAACTATTCAAATACATATCCTTTACCTCTTTCTTTTCTGGTATAGGGTGTAAAAAAATAGATTCAGCACATATTTAGCTTTAAGGAAAGCTACATAAGATGCAGGAAAAATAGAAATGGACTATTAAAAAAAATAAACAGAGATATATGGCAACACTTGCAATGACAGGGAAKGTAGAGAGTTGCTGTATACATTGTTTTAGTATGAATTTATTTTCATATTTTAGAATATACAACTATATTCTAGAATAACAGCACTYGGTATGACACTTTTCACTTTTAGAAACATACTGAGCTATTTGGAGGCTTTTACCTTGGTTTTGCTACATTAAAAGGCTTCTCTTGCTCCTACAGTGCATAAAGGTCAGTAACATAAATGCTTATTTGTGTACACATGCAACCACAGTAAATGAAACACAGCATCTGGACATATTTAATTCARAAATCACTGAACCAAAGGAATTGGAAATCAAAGCCAAGAGAACAGGCAACAGGAACTGTCATGGTCTGGCGGGGATAGCATCAACAACATACGCTGCACTCCCCCCACAGCACACTTAGACAAGGACAAAATCCTGACAGCATTTGGTAGGGGAGCAGGCTCTGGGTGCAGCGGGGTCCTCAGACCCAGTTTGGCAAAGCTGGTAGCCAAAGAGCTGACAACTTCCCTTAAATTATGTTGATCTGTGCCTGGGGGAGTGCAGACCAGGACTGGTAGCTCCCCCCACAGAGCTGTGGCGCACAGTGACCTCAGCAGTGTCTGCATCCAGCTGCTGATGGGCTCTTCAGGATCAGAACACAATGCTCACTTGGGCAGACAGAAACCTAAAAAGGCTCAACAAGGCATGTGTAGTGTCCTGCCCTCAGGGGGGAATAACCTCAAGTACCAGCTCAGGCTGGGACTGACCTGCTAGAGAGCAGCTCTGCTGAGAAGGACACGGGAGTCTTGGCGGGTGACAGGCTGACCATGAGCCAAAGCCCTAAAATATTAACTAATGTTAAAAAAAAAAAAAGAAAAAAGAAAAAGGGAGAGCATGAAGTATTCTTCTATTGCCATGCATATGAAAAGGTCTACATAGCATATATCTGTCTTTATATAAACATATATATATKTATGAATCTGTTAGAAATCWTAAATGTATGATWCACAACASAGTTACTTTTCTGAACTACATCTGCTTTCAAGGCTGAGTTAGTGAAGCATGTGGAAAAAGGTCACTCTGAAATAATTCTTGCCATAATACTACAATAAGTAGATTACAGCAACTACTTGCTGGGAAGAGCAGTTGCACTGTCTGGCTGAGATAGAGTTAATTTTCTTCAGAGCAGGTGGTGTGATGCTGYGTTTTGGATTTGTGGCCAAACAGTGATGATCACACTCTGGTGTTGYAGCTTAAATATGTTTGCACAGCACCAAGTCCCTCCTGGTTTCTCACTCGACACCTCCAGTGAATGCATCAGGGGGTGCACAGGAGGCTGGGGGGATGCAAACAGGAACATGACTTGAATTAACTGAGGAGATAAAAAGTCATGATCAGGGATAGGAGGGGAAAATAAAGGGATTTAGGCAGGTTAGCCATCTATTGCTTAGAAACTGGCTGGGCATAACTCCACTTATGGGAGATGATGGAAATTATATTTGCATCATTTTTATTTTATTTTTGTGTTCTCTTCTATTTTTCCTTCAGTTATTAAACCATTTTACCTTGACCGTCAAGTTTTCCTGCTTTTACTCTTCCTTTTCTCTGCCCCCATCCCAYTAGGCAGAAGGAGGGATGGAGCAGCTATGTGTACTTAGGTGTCTACCAGGATTAACTCACAGTGACAAACATATTAAAACTAATTTTATTTTGCAACCAGTGAAATCATCAACATTATTATGCTCCCTGGTTTAACCAAAGTAACATATATAAATTCCTTTCTATTTTCTGCTATAAAGTTGAGGTCTACAAAAGATTATTTTCTACTAAGTTTTCCATTTTTTTGTTTCTTTTAAACCCTCTAATAATCTAATTTTTGAGAGAAACTCATGGAATGGTTAGGGCTACAAGGRACCTTAAAGRTCATCTAATTCCAACCTCTCTTATTTACACCTTCTCCTACTAAGGCTGTGAAAGAAGTGCACAAGACAGTTCTTCTTGCATTTTTTTCAAGAAATTACAGGTCTGCAACAAGGAAGGTAAAGGCTAGACATGTTTTCAGCTGGAGAAGGGGCTGCTGCCACTACTTACCTAACAAGAGGGGCTTGAACATCCCAGGGTGGATCTATGCTAARAGACATAACAGGGAGGCCGTGGACCAGGCCCACACATCACATTCACAATTGTGCAACATTTTTCAAAAGTTCATGTTCATATGTATGCTTAAGGAGTAAATATATTTCCATAATACAAATGTTGCACAATGTAAAACCTCCACACAATAATGGAGGAAGCACTCTGGAAATRAACAGCTTTAAATTTTCAAAACTCTGGCTGCTGCCTGAAGAACACTTTGTTGTCAGCAAATGTATCCAAATCCAGCCTCTTTGACACTGCAAATCTTTGATTGTACAGACACAAGGATTACTTGAGCACTCTGAATGTGAGTCTTCTTCAAACATTGACTCTGGCTTCAAGTGTTCACCAGTTTTCTACCATAAATATGTTCAGAATTGCAGGAAAATTATGTAGGTAAATGTATTTGTCTCTAAATGTTCTTATTTGTAGTTGTAKTGAAATGGGTAGTGCCCACAGACACTACAGAAGCTTCCCCTGTGGATTTCCACTATTTGTGGAAGAGATGGCTTTTAGGAGAGCTTGAGTGAGRGCTTATAAACCAAACCTCCTTATTTACTATTTTCAATTTAATTTTCAGTAAATTTTTACTTGTTTGTTTGTTTGTTTTAAWCCCTCTAGAAATGCTAATCTTTGAAAGAGTCTTCAATTTTTTTCATTTTGGAGTTTTTTAAATAAAAAATGGTGTCAGTATATTTAGACACAAATCTTTTTCACTTTRGTTGGACAATGCAAAGTAAATGAAAAAATGAACCAGTGTGAAGATTTAACACCACATTCTCTCAGCACCTCCCATTCCTCATGTCTGCTGACCGAGGTGTTTGTGTAATCCAGTTGTGAMCAAGGTTTTGGGCTTTGAAATGTGAAGCCTTAAAAACTCTGAAGATACTGAACAAGAAGTAACAAAGTCAATTTGCTATGAGGTAACATGAGATGAGATGAGATTAATACTTTGAATTATCAAAGCATTGAGACACAATAAAACCAGTTGTTTGCTTTTTCTACTGTCGCTCACTCCTCACATGACTTCACCAAGGTTTATCCGGTTAAAAGTGAAGCTTAAAGATTATTMATCAGTCAAATTCTCTTGAGTAACATTTCCAAAACCAAAAGATGTCATTGCATCATTCTGACATTAGAATGTCATAATTAGGTTTTGTTTTAAAAATAAATTTCACACCATGTACCAAAATATAAGAGGATAAACATGAGTAAAAATCTCTTAAAAATTACTGTCTATAATCAACAAGGCATATGTGAACTTAGAAACTTCATGCCAATTCCAGAAACCAACAGGAAAATAATTTCAAATGAAAACTCATTGCTTTAGCCTACACACCTTAAAATTTCTA
The DNA here is from genome assembly GCA_002167245.1 of Sporophila hypoxantha. NCBI lineage: Eukaryota > Metazoa > Chordata > Aves > Passeriformes > Thraupidae > Sporophila > Sporophila hypoxantha. Next base: position 3,036,272 of record NDFG01000537.1, read on the forward strand.
GTATTTTTGTTTCTTTACCAATAATTTTCACATTACATATTGCAATATCAAAAGTTCATAAAAATAAATTTCTATGTACTATACTGTTTTTTCAGTAATTGTATTTCTTTTTTTTTTAAATTGAAATACTCCAGACTCTCATCCTGAAAGGTTTTCAGTCACAGTTTATTCAAGAGGGTATTTTCCATTCAGTACTACTTACAGCTAGCATTCCACAACTCAACATGGACTCAAGAATTCAGGATTTAGCAGACCAAAAGCCTTCCAACAATACAGTGCAGGCACACTCAGTTATTTTTGTGTTTCCAGGAGTAGGTACAAAAGAATTGTACCTCAGAACTTAAGAGTAGAACAAAATAAAAGGCTCCCACACATGCCTCTGAGGAGAGGGAAGATAATGTAGCTGCACAAGCACAGAGCTTAAATTTTAAGTTTATTTACAGTTTTCTAAGACTCTTTCAGAAATTGAACTCCACAGTGTCTTACATAGTGTTGTGTGTTACACAACTGCTATTAAAATACTTAATTTGGTGTTGTACACAGAGTGCTATCTTGAGGAACAGGCAGGTTAAGAATCCCTCATTTGCCAGAAAATAAGCATTATTGCTATTATCAGCATTTCCTAGAAGTGGGACCTRGCCCTTTTTATACTCAGTCCAGATAAAGAGGCACAACCTTACATTTGTTTTAGCTGAAAGGCTGACATCCACCTTAAATTTTTATGTAGCACATTCAATTTAAAATACATCTTCCAATGTGCAAGAAATAATTCAAAATTAAATAAAAATGAGARCAAAGTATGTATGTGACTCTGGTCTAATTGCACGGTACAATTCTGGAAGAGAAGTTGAAGCTCTTCATCCTTCATCCAAGAATTTTATTTGGATTTTCTCCAGAGAGCATTACACATCATACCATCACAATCTGAGAACAAGTATTTATATTTCATCCCAGATTTGTTAAACATGACTGTCTGTTTCTGTAGGTTTAAACTAAACCCTTAAGAACTAGTAACTCACCCATAGCACAGTCCTGACTCCAGTCCCCTCTGAAAGGTTAATGGCACAGTAAAGGTCCCATGGAAAACAGAAGAAGAAAGAAAAATAAACAATAAATAGGCATGCTTTTAGTAACATGGGCAGACCTCAGATATATGGTGCTTTCCACATTTTTAGAAAATTGCAGCTGTCTGGCACAACCATATCTTCTTCTTTCTCAGTAAGCCACTTTTGATAAGTATTTAGAGATGCAGTACAAGCTACAAAAATGAGCTTCTCCTCTGCACCCTGGCCTGACCAAGAACAGCCACCAGGCTGCTCACAAGCACTCTCTAACCTGTTTATTTGAGATAGCAGATTACTTAGACTTTAACTCTTCTTTTCTAATGAACCAGCAGAGGCACAACATTTGCCCATCAAATGACATCAGCTCTGTAAGTAATTACCTTCTCCAGTGGTGTATCTATCCCATCACCAGCTATGCTACAGCCTTAAACAAAGATGTTTTTAACACCTGTATCACTTCAGGAAGTGAAATTAGCTGAAACTCAGTGGTGGTTGAGTTCTTCCTTCTAGCCCTGCACATATCTGCCTCTCCAAGGCAGCTCTAGGAAAAAGTCACTGTATACTCAGACAAGTTCCTCATGTCAGAAATATTAGATATGAAGCTGACCTATTATGATAACAGAGAGGAGGACTTAAAAAGCAGTGATGGTCAAAGGCAGTTTAAAAAAAGAAGCCAGAGGAGATTAAGACTTCTGGCTATATGTTATCAGTGAAACTACTTTGGGACTCATGATGCCTTTAGCTGAATCAGTGAAGCTGATCCTCTGTCTCACTGGAATAAATGTAAGCCTGGAAGCCCTCAGCTGTGTTTTCAGTCAATGACATTTCATTTCATATTGGTCAATATTTAACCTTTAATGATTTTCTGACTAGACATGTGCTTGCTGAGTCACTGCTTTGGATAAATGCTGAAGAAATCTCTAGCAGAAACAGTATAACACCACTGAGACAATCTTTGCCCTTTGGTTTCCTGTAACCCCTCCCCAACCTCTGATTCTCTGTAGTGTTTGTGATTTGTAGCCCAGCAATAGTCAAGTTTTCAYTTACTTCATGCATATGCACTAAATTAAGCCATTTCCCTCCCACCCATATGGTGGTCTGATATGCACAGATGTTACTACAGTGTTCTGTGCCACATAAAATCCCAGCTGTAATAGTAAAAAAAAAAAAAAAAGCAAAACCAAAAACAACAAAAAACCCTCACCAAAGATAAAAAGCTCTTCTATTCCTCTTTCAAAAAGGCAAAATAATAGAATATAAGCCCATAAGGAACTGAATAAACATAAACAGRCCTGTGCAACATCTGACAGTGACACAGATAAGGGAGAGAACGTGGAACACAAAAGAAAAGAAAGATTAATATCAAATTATTTCAGACAGTGACAATAATTAATTTAAAAATGCTAATCTTTATAAAATTGCAGGTGACAAAATACTTTTGACAGTCCTCTGAAACACAAGAACACTTATTTGCTATGGCTTCTCAAAATTCTAGGTTGCAGTATTTTTTAAACTGGATTGAAGGAGTGTAAATTTCAGGAACTCTGTTCTATRGGGCAAAGAAACTAATTGTGAAAAACATTTTTTTTGCAAATTCTCTCAGTATTTTGCAACTAACAGGTGCCTTCCCCTTTTTGATCAAACAYCCATGCTTCCAGAACATTCACAATAAGCCTAAAACCATAGCTCCTAAACCCAAGTTCATCTCAGAGGAAGGTGTTTTTTCTCTTCAGTACTGGTTTTAATTTTGCTACACTGATATATTAATCAAATCTTGCAAATCACCGTGTATAGTTCCTGATAGCCTGAAGAATCACACAGCACTCATGCTAGATTGTCAACATTTACTCTAGTCRTCCACATAATTTGGTACCTTAGTGACAGTAGTTCCAGTAGTTCATGTAGCTTTTTTTTTCTTTTTTTGCCTGTTTGGTGTTTGCTGGTTTTTTTTACAGACCTAAAATTAAAAGTGTTCTTTGCTTTGTAATTGAAATTGTAATTATTGTCTGATTACAACTTCAAGTGGTATGTGGCTGCTGGACATCAAGTTGATAAAAGCAAAGTACCTACACCTAAGGTGTGCATGTGCAGGCACTTGGGATTCTTTTCAGTGACTTATGCGATTGCAGATATTACAGAACAGCACAAATACACTCAAAGCTGGATGAYTCACTGTKGTGAATGAGTGTTTTAAGATCACTCCAAGAATCACTGGCATAGTAATCATCAAAAGMAGGTTTAACACAAAACTAAAAGCATGACAAAGATCATTGGCAAGGTTGAACCAGATAGTTAAAGCATACAGAGAAAAATCAGACTAAAATCTAAAATCAACCAACCTAAACCCAAAATCAMAACAAAAATTATCTATGTGGAAGCTTCAGTGGTAGAGAGGATGAGTAAAGGGTAAGTATAGGAAAAGATAAAGGATAAAGATAAAAAGAAATAAGGGACACCACCTGTTCTGTCACAAGGTGGAAACCCACCCCCTCCCCTGCCAAACATAGCCCCAGGCTTAACTACCAGTTTAGCCCTAAAAGTTTAACAGCACTTAAGCTTAACAGCACTGAATCAATAGCTTAAGATAAATAACTTAACAATAGATTCTATGGAATTTCCTGTAAGCAYAAGAGTAACTCACTTATAGGCCTSACCTTCTTATGAATATAATGTACTTAAGAGTCACAGAGAGTAACACTCACAGCACATTTGCTATAGCACACACCCACTTGCACACACACAGACCTAAAGAGCACATACAAGGTATATTCCTGTGAAAAATTCCCCACAGGGGAAGTGGAAGACTCACATTGGATGGTTGTGCATCTTCTCAGTGGGCAAAGGGTTGAGCCTTGGGGAGTGTGGGGATATCAGCCRCTGTGTCCCAGGAGAGCTCAAAGAATTCCACCTAGGACCACTGCTTACAGGGTCACACGGCTTTAGCCAGAATAATCTTCCATCCTGCTGCAATGATGATTGGAAACTTTCTCTGAATGATTGATAAGAAAAATGTTGTTCCACCTGTGTTGTTATTCAGGCAAGGAAACTAAGTTTCCAAGGCTTTTGGTTAAAACCCAGGAGATTCTTAGACAGCATAAATTCCTGTGGGCAGGCAGTTTTTCTGATAAGCCCAYGAGAAGCTGACCCCAGGTGCTGTTTATCAGGGCCAAGGACTAACAAGCATCTCTGGGATCACAGTGCTGCCCAAAAGTGGGAAAGGGAGGATTCACCCCCACACCCACTTACACTAGAGTCCCAGAAAAGGGGGTGGAGATGCCCCTGGCTGTGTGTGCACTGTGTGMGAGAGACAAGGAACTCTCTGGGATTTGGGTATTTATTAACATCTTGTAAGCAGCCAGGATGGAAAGTTTATTCGTTCTGTAACTTATATTGATCCTAGAGGCATAGCTCACTGTTTGCCAGCTAATTGCACGTCATTAGTAAATCAATAAAACCACTTTGATCCTGGTTTGCTTTAATTATGTAAAATGAGCAGCTTTTCCCTGTGATAGCTGAGCTAAGGTATCTTAAACTCACATATTTGTAGATCAGTTAGGAAATCCTAAACAAAGACAAAAAAGAAATTCAAACTGAGGCCAAAAGTCTAGACTAAGTATTTTGGGCACCTACATCATTGGTCTCTTTTTCCTAGATATTCTTTTTCCTGGAGCTATTTCACAGCCTGCTACTGGAGTACAATGTTCTTGTTGTAAAATCCTAGAAGTCAACAATATAAAACAGAAGTTTACTCTATGATTCCGGAACAAAAATAAAAAAAATTTGAATTAATAAAGGAAGAATTAYGGGGTCCTGATCTTGAAACTGCTACCCTTACTACAAGTAAGAAAATGAAACCCAAAAAAAGCAAAAAAAAAACAAAACAAAACAAAACAAAAAAAACCACACACACACACACAAAAAAAAAACCTAAACAGAAGAAATAAACCCTGCAATTAATGGTTCCTAAGATCAGGATTCTTAAATTTCATAGCACTGCAAGAAATTAGATTTTTGAAATAAAGAATACATAGAACAAGAGGTGGCAAAGCAAAGTCGAGGGTTTGGAGCTGCAGAAGATCCAACACCATGGTTTAACAAAGTCTGGTTTTCACTTAGGGGGGTGGGTGGTGCCCTGTGGGGACCTGCTGGAGTCAATCAACTGGCTAGTTTTGGAAGAGTCAGTCACCTGGCTAAGTTTGAAGATTGACACCTGGTTAAACCACTCTAAAGGGTTGAACACGCCCCTGCGGGAAAGCATATCTAAAAACTAAAAAATCCAGGGAAAAACTCCATAAAAAYTGTTTCAGTTRATAAAGCTTGAGAAYAAACAAACCTATGAGCAYCAATTCTCTTCCAAGTCAAGAAAAGAAAAGGGTGAAGATGCGTAGAGACAACAACATGGGACTCTGAGGTCAGTGAAGGAGTCAAATTCCAGATGGGAGGGGATTGAGGAGATRTCTTAAGCTGAAATTCTTTTTGTAAGGCCATGGTGAAGATATATTTAATATATCAGACTTTGTTTTCCCCTGAAACTCATGGAAATGCATTGGGTGATGTAGTGTTCTAACACAACTGTGAGCCAAGGCACCAGTATTGAAGCAAGTAGATCTTGCTGTAATCCAATGAGAGACYTGAACAGAGAGAGATGAGACAGGTGAGAAAATTTGCCCCAGAGATAGTAATAGAAATGGATGGATGAAGAGAACTTTGTTTTATGCTAGAACAGCTCATCCTTAAAATAGCACCCCAATAAGTTGACATGGCCCATGAAAGCAGATTTAGGMAAGCTGCAAAGCATGGGAGGGCTTTTCACACTGCAAACCGATTCTCCTCTCCTGGGGGGCTGATTTGCTGTGACATTGAAACCACAAGAGAGCTGTTTCCTGTAGAAAAGTCTCCATGGCATGGCAAGAGAGACTACTCTCCCTAAGTAGACTGAAGAAAGATTRTTCTAAAGGTGGTAAACTGACAAAGTCCCAGGTTTTGTCTCTTTACATTGTCAGTGGGAAAGAAAAGAGGGTGTAGAGCAAGGAGAAGTGTTCTGAAAATTTATTCTGGTTTTTTTAATATTATTTTTTCTACTAATTCTATTAATAAAGTTTTCTTTATACCTTTTAAAGTTTGAGCCTGTTTTGCCTTCCTCCTAAAACTTATCTCACAGCAGAAAATGAATAAATAATTCTAGTGGGYGCCTGGCAATTTAGCCAGTGCTAAACCCTCTACATCCATCTATATTCCACTTCATTTTGTACCCCCAGGACAAGTATGAACTGTTTCAGCTGAAGCTAAGCTAAGAAAAATCAATGGCAAAAAAAATAATGCTGCAATTTTACCATATTTTTCCCCTGARCAACTGTCTTTTAACTTTTGGTCCCTTAACCACAGGGTAAAATAACCTTTCCTTGTGACAAATTGCGAAAATTTCTAGGATAAAGGCACATGTTAATATGAAGATAATTTTTTTTTAACTATCCATCATTTCCTTTATGGACTCAGATGTTACACGGCTGCACTACAGTGTAAGTGAATTCTACTGAATTGTAATCATTCAAGCAATGTTCAGCTGAAATTTAGATGTGCACAGTTTCTTTATTACTACCATGTAGTGTTTTCATAGAGAGAGAAAGCAATTCATACATTTTGTGTGCCAAAATATGGATAACCAAGAGGACATTTGCTCCAGAGATTCTATAACATAAGGTATTTAATAAGTCAACTAAATCAGTTTGCAACCCTCAGATACAAGCCTTTTTTTTTTTCACTATCACAAACACACTTTTCACTGGACTCCTTCAGTTTCATAACTTGTGGGTTTGGATCTGCAAAGATACATGGAATATCTGAACTCCAGAAATAACATTTGCACCCTTAAAGAAGTAATAAAGTCCATGAGTTATTGAGAGGGGTGTATAAACAACATCRCAAGTAAGCTGGGAAAGATTAGTGTTTGGAAAATAAAAGACTCCAAGAAGGAAATATGTTGTGATGTTTCTTTATAGAGATCACCAATGAGAGCAATTGCTGCTGAAGCACACAAACCAAGAGAAACACTTGTTTTATTATTAAATTTTAWTATAAATTAATTTATTAATTTATCCTTCTACTTTTTCATCACTCTGCTTTAAACAAAGTTTTAGCCCTTAAAACCCATCCATAATATTAAGGTGTTCTGTATGTAAAGATRTGATGCTTGATATAACAGGACCCTGGGTCACTCTTGCAGAATCTATTTCTCCAGGACATTATTCTTGGAAATCCTCTGCATTAACAAAAAGCATTACTCCYACAGAAGATGCACAGGCTGGAAAACAGAAGGCAGAAGTCCACCATGGTTTCCTTTCCTATTTTTAGCACATGAGCTAGCTGCCTATTCTCCTACCAATTGCATCTCAGAGGGGTTCCAGAGTCCTAAACCTGGGACTTGGTACCATTTGTGAGAAGGCAGCCAGGAAGACCAGTGGAGAAGYAAAGATCAGATATTCTCTGATTCCTTCTTGAAATAACCAGCTGAGATGGAATTATCCATTGTGTTCACACTGAAAGTTAGCTGTCCATAAATCCCAAATATTCTGTTCCAGGSACCGCCAATAACAGAAAATTATTCGCAACTTCAGCATCAGGAAATTAAAAAACTAATGAAAACTCACCATGTGGGGCACAGAAAAACCCAGAACACCACAGGCTGAAAAGGCCAACAAACAAGCAAAGCAATAGTTTAACCCCCTTCCTTTGTATTGTGACTTTGAATAAAATGAGAAGAATTCTGACACAAGTGTATTCAATGTGATAATTTCTCTGTTATACCCAAATACAAATGGGTGAACAAACTAGGATAGCTTGAATGTTTCCATAAACCCAACTTAAATGTTCAAAAGGAAGAATAGGAAAAGTGTCCCTGCACTAAATTGATTCTCATAAGAATTTACAAAACAGAAGGATTTTTCTGAAATATAAAATGGTCACCAAGAGACAAAACTTCATCAAATATGCATTCTTCTCAGAAAAGAAAATTGATGTCTTCCAAGGGGAATAAAATAAAATAATAAAAAATAAACTCAAAAACAAACAAACACACGCCAAAACAACAACAAAACACTAAAGTAGAAAACTCTTTAGCTGAATCAGGTGCTTTCCATACCTTAAAACAACTTCAAAATAGCAAACATAGGTATATAGCTATCTCTTTCTGATACTTTTAGTCTCACTTCTCTTTAAATAACAAACAGAAAATGAACAGTATAAGCCCAACACTYCAATTGTATTATCAGAGCATTGCAAGATATTTTAAATTTAAATACATATCTTCAATCTCTTCTAAAAAAAATACTTTCAGTCTATTGAAAGAAATGTTGAAACCCAGACAAAAGAAATTAAAAAGGACCAGGGGAAAGATAAGAAAATTAATCTGATAAGAACATGGAAGGCAGCAAACACAGCCTGGACCAGCCAATGGGATCAGTGAGGTGAAAGACAATCTCATTACAAATCCCTAGTCCCCTATTAGGATTTATGTCAGATTTGGACAGGTTTCTTAAATAAGTCATGCCTCAGTTCTCCATTCCTTAAATGAGAAAATAAATGCCTTCATTTCAGGGATTAAAAAAGTTAGGATAATATAATTAATACTGTGGAAGTACTTGGAAGTTACCGAGCTACGCAAAGCATTGCTATCTTTAACATGCCACAGCAGCCCATTAGAATGCAATACAAACTACCTGCTGTGACAATAGGAGAATGGGGAATAACAAACAGAACTGGGGACAAACTGCTATGATGATAAATATGACTAAATCAGCTAAATAAATAATAACAAAATGAAGGTAGTATAAATCAGTAAGCAAAGTGAGCAGGGATCRTTTAGAGAGACATTAAGATGCTACTACCCACCTCTTCCTCCCCCCTTCCTCCAAAATTGTCTTAAAGCACAGGCACACTGACACTTCCAGTCATGAGGCAGACTCATGTATCTCATGACTACAACCTACATGTGAAAATAAAAGCAAATAGCCATACTTTACTTATTAGCAAAGTACTTTAAGAGTAAAAGGCACTCAGGTTTGTCAGAGGAARGGGGTATCTTCCATAAATCAAAGGTAGAATCAGTCTCATGTGTGTGTTGGCTTCTTTGTGCCACRCAGTGTTTTGACTAATACACCTTTCAGTGCAGGTGCAAAACCATCTGTCAGTGAATGATAAACAATTTGGGATCTATTTCAAATAAATAACTGACTAAATAACCTGAGAGGCATAATAGCAGGTAACCTCAAGGTTACCTCTGGAGGAGAGCTTAAGGCATATTGCATATATGTCCTGACTCTTTTGTTTCAGAAACAAAGGACAGGTCAACGTAGCATTTCCCATCTGACTTCTAAGATCCCCTCTATTACAGTTTTATTCCATACTAAGTTGGTAAAACTTAGTATTTTGAGAAAGAAAGTGATATTAAAGATGCCTTACATGTATCACTTTCCATGAGGAGTTTTAAACAATGTCTCAGAAGTTCAGACCTAGAGAAGATGATAAAAAACKAACAGTTATGTTAAAAAAAGAAGAAAAAATCCAGTCTGTTAGTATACATTATACTGCAAAGATTAATACAGCTATGGTTTAAGAGTGACTGTCAGATTTCCACATAATGCTTTGGCCTACTTTCTAAAGAACTTTATCTGGCCACAGAGAGACTCTGAGATTTGAGCTGTCTTGAAAATCTGACTCAATACGGTTGCTCTCAGCCCGAAAAACATAAACAAGATTAACTTATTTACAGTCTGAAACAAACTGCAATCAAATGCAAAGTGAGAGATCTGTTCATTACSACTGAACTGCATTCACTTTCATTATATCTGAATTCACCTAATTGCTTGTATAATCCCATTGTTCAAAGATAAGTAGATTTAAAAGGTTGAAATATAAGCATTAAGAGAGGCAAAGACTTTTATGCTATAAATAAGAAAAATCCARTGGAGCTGTACATCAGACCAAATTTTTCATATCACACTAGAAAATTGCTTTCATCTGTTGTTTAAAAAAAATGCTGTTAAGTTTGTTTCCTCACTAAAGACAGATAATGGAATAGATGTATCTTTTTCAATTTTCATTTTTATACTCAAGGAAGCATTTCCTTAACAATGCTGTGCCTGTACCAGAACAAATGAATAGCACAGAATACCACTCAGACTTTTTGCTATCTCAAGCACTACTCCCTTAACAAACTCCAGACACAGTCTCAAGAAATTATTGAGGCCAGTGCTTCTTCCTTCATGTTTTGTGGAAGTATCAATTGACTTGTAAAGATAACAGGCCTGAAGAAAGTAAAGGTACAACACAAACTTACTATTCACACTCCAGAGAGTTTTAAAGCATTTAGCATGTTGTTAGTTTATGCAGAAGCAGGAGTAATTGAAGTGTCAGTAGTGGAGGGGCTCAGGTGATAAAGYGGCAGCATGAATAGAAACACAAATAAAGAATTAGAGGTTACTAATATTCTGTTGGTTTTAGTGAACTCGTTTGGATTTTTGATGGATTTCATGTCCATTTTAGGCCCTGTTTTTCATAAACAGTAAGTCTGTCTCCAGCTTGAACTCTGAATACAGCCAATTCTGGTTGTTAACTATCTAGCCTAGCCTATTCTTTTGCCAAAGAGAGCGAGAGTGAAGATGCAAGTGARTAGTCTTTTCACAGTTTAATTGAAGTAAATTCTCCTTAATTCAAGCCCTTTGTCAGAGCTGCACTAATTAACTGCAGAAACAGACACAAAGTGGAAAAACCAGTTTGGTTGTATGGAACACAAATCTAAGTTTTCTCTGCTTTTCCTTTAAGCTGTGTTTGTCTGTTTCTCCCCTGCTGTCTCTGCACCCACTCTTGTTGGGTAGCCCAAAGGAATTTTTCAGTCCAGCCGTCAGTTTGTAGGACTAGGACACATTAACTTGTCAGCAAGTTTCCACAGATTCCTCCAGCAGCAGGTTTTAAATGCACAGGCCACATGAGTTACTACCACTGAATATAATTGCACTTCTGTTAGGCTGATCTCACTTGAATGATTTCAACTCAGAGATTTTTTTTTTCCTCTTTGACTAAGTAGCATTTACCAAACAGATTTTAATATTTTAAAATTTTCTTGCTACCTCTTATACACTTATATGTGTTATTATAATCTGGGATACCTTTGATTGTCTTGCTCATCTCAGACGTAGTGATTCATTATGAGTACATAATTTATGTGAGTACATAAGTTTATGTGAGTATATTGCTATGATACGTGTTGTAACTGGAGATGAGTGTTACCAGTCAGAGGCATCAGGCTTGGTTGTGATTCCTTTTCATTGAACTATTCTGGGTTTTGCAGTTTAGAGATTAACAAACTGCAAAGATCGATACTGCAGCCTAGTGACTTCCACTTTTTTTTTCAAAAGTTGCAATATATATAATTGAATTCAGAATAATTTCCTACTAATTCCATCGTTTGTAGCTATAACTAAGTTCTAGTCATGTTAAGCCCTACAGGCTTCATTCACTCTTAAAATTAGAATATAATAAAAACCTCATGAAATACACATATTTGCCTTTATAAACTTCGTTCCTTCTTAGTAAGAATTGGAGCCTCAGACAAAGCATGCACTTGTCTGTACTCTTAATCCAAACTATATTTCAAATACTTTAAAAAATAAGTGGGACAAATGTAGCAAGAGCTAATAAAACCTCTCTGTTACACAAACTGATTTGAAACTTTTTGCTGATATTTAGTGTTCTAAGGTATCTCTACAGAATAACATAATTAATAGAAATTAATAAATTACATTGATTTCTTCTTAAAACCTTATGCACTTTTATTAGCAGAAATTCTATAAATAGGATCTCCCTCACATGCTGTCTCTTTCACAAGCTGAGTAACTTATTCTCTTTTTCTCTACATAGAATCCTCACTTGAATTTCTGAGTTATTTTTCCATTTCTGATTTTCACAGTTCCAAAGTATCTGTTTCCTCCACTACTGAAGGTCAAAATATTCTTTTTAAAACTTGCTAACACAATAAATTGAGTTTTAACATTGCAAAAGGCCAGACTTCCTGGAATTGAAGCTTTTTGCCTTTTACTTTCCAGGAAGGCAAATCATTACACTGCATCAACATCCAGTGCATTTGCAGTTCCCTTACTCTCTCACTTTAGTGATATTCTCTGCTAAATGGAGGCACAAAAGCTCAGTGCTGAAAATTTCTACAAAAACACTCCCACAGAGGGGAAGAGGAGGGACAGATAGAGATATTCTCACTGTCATGACAGGACTCCAGGAGCTGGACTTGATGACACTTGTGAGTACCTTCCAACTCRGCTTATTCTATGATTCTGTGATTCTGTGACATTKGGAAAGGTTTGGYTTGGATATCATGAGAAAACTTTTCATGCAGAGGGTGTTTGRGCATGGAAACAAGTGCCCCAGGGAATGGTCACAGCCCCAAGCCTGACAGAGCTCACAAAATGTTTGGACTACGTTCTCAGAACATGGTGGGATTGCTCTCAGACTCATCGTGGGATTCTTGGGCTGTTCTGTGCAGGGACAGGAGTTGGACTCCATGGTGCTTGTGGATCCCTTCCAACTCAGCATAGTCTGTGATTCTGTGATATTTGCACTGCTGGGAGCAGGCATTGGGCTGTGTGGGGTCCCAGGGGTGTCTGGACTGTCCCTTGTCCTCAGGGGACCCGTGGCTGACTGCCCACTGCCCACCCTGTCTGAGCTCCAGCTCTGGGTAAGCTGCCAGGGAAGGGGCTGGCTACTGCAGGACAAGGAGCCTCCAAAGGTACTGGATTTCTTTAGGGCAGCAAACCCTCCCTGAATTTCTGGGTTTTTGATGCCTGTCACTGTCACCACCCCAGTCCCACACAGGGCTGTGGGCAGAGGGCCCAGCTCAACTTACATCAGGTCACCCTGGAGAGCATCCCACTCCCTCTGCTCCCTGATGGTATCCTCCCAACCCAAGTATTTCTCTGCTGTCTGCCTTTCACCCTCGCAGTACGCTGAGGAAACTGTTCAGTGTTCAAAGGCTGTTGCACATTTACAGAGATTAGAAGCATTTCACARCTCCCAGCTATGGAACCAGCTCTCAGTTTTTGGGCAGCACTTCCCAAGATGGAGGTGATGGCAGTGGCAAATGGAGTTGCCAGCCCGGCAGGAACTGAATGGTTTGTGTCAAATTGCAGAGCTGATTAGAGTAATACATATAATAGAACAGAAGGGAAGTGGTTTCTGTRGAGTGTGATGGTTTTCATTCTGGAGACCCTCTGTTCAAAACTGAGTTCACAAGAAGAATGACAGCTATTTTCACAAATATGTGRAATGGGGTATTTCTATTTCTATTTCATCCTCTAACTAATCTCATCTCTACTGCTTGGTTACTGTTCCTTCTCTTAAATGAAACTCTCCCATGCAGGTGAAGCTTTGGTCCCCTTGGAATAAGAGCTCTGCTCACTTGTCTCTATTTGGTGTACCTACTAAATTAACTATTTCCTTTTACAGTACCAATATTGTTGGTTACTCCAGGTTCAGCCTGCTAAATTGAAGAGTTTATTGTCATAAATGCACTCTGCTCATGGGGAAAAAAAATCACTTGGAAAGRTATCTGTGTTCAACTTCTTATCTATAAATCTGTAATGCTGTCACTGTGGGCTTTGAGGCTTTGGCTTAGCAGGTCCCAGAGAGTTACCTACCACAYCTTTTACAGACACTGCCTTGGAGAGCACTGCTGGTTTATATCACAGTGCTGTCAGTGCTACCAAGCAACCTGACTTAGTAAGTGGTGCAAGACATCTTTTTTTAATTCCATGTAACTTTGCCAGGCACAAGCTAACACAAACCTGAATCAGCCACAGACTGGTAGACTTACAAAGCCATGAAGACATGACACAGAGCAGGAAGGACCTAACACTGATCCTGAAAGTAGCTTTATAATCTGCTCATAGATGAGCAGCTATGCATGCATAGAGAAGATGTCTTTAGAGAAACACCAACTTATTCAGCAGAGTCATCCAGAATTTTAGGTTTCCTCAGATTTAAGATAACAACAAAGCAGGACCTAAGCATTGATGTCCCCTGAAAGAAGCATTGGCATGATCAAGCTACTTGTTATTCTAGGTCTGCCTCCATTTCATAAAAGTTAAGGTAGTTTTGGGTTTGTCCTGTTGTAGAAAGAATGATGCTTAAATGCATGGAATGAATTTTTMCATTTAGGATAAATACTTCCCTTCTCTAACTCTGCTGGATACAAAATACCTGTTGATATTCATTAAAGAAATGCTTAATGGAAAGACATTAAACTGCTGAGGAGATTAACAGGATAATGGTTCTACAACTGGAACCTCTTACTATTTGAAGAAACATAGTTAATGTCACACATCATCCCAAAAAATTCTGTCAGTTCATTAAATAATCTAGTTGTCAAAAACCCTGAGTAGAAAATGTAGCACAACTGAAACACTTTAGCTTCTTACTTGCAATACTCAATATTCCATTAGGACTCATGAGAAATTTGCTGAGATTTCATCAGAGGTGGAATTTCATACAAGTTTTGCCCAACCCTGATCTTTCTAGATGAGCATATATACCTATTGTTCAGTGTGCCCTGCTCCCTCTCTGAAGAGGCTGATTGTTTACTTGATGTTGAACCTTTTCTTTCTAAATGGTAATGAATAACTGCCCTGGAGACTGAGATTATTCAAGAAATGGAATTTAGTACAGAAAATGTAATGAGAGTCTGCAATGTCCCACGATGTTTGTAAAAGATGTTCTATAGCTAATTCTCTAAGCAAACCTCTCAGTTTATAAATTTAGAACATTACCATTYCCTCAAAATGTGCACACATCAATTTCTTTGGAGAGCATGCTATTACTATAACATGTATTCTATGTGAGTTTTTAATTGAAAATGTAATAGAAGTTTTAATATTCTGAATGCATAAAAATCTCAACATTAAAATGCGATCAGTGACACTTACAAGCCTCTGGCCAAAACGCTGTAGTCACATCCCTTCCTATCTTCCTTTCCCTAATTTCTTTTCTCTCTCTTACAATGTAGTGTAAAGATAAGCTAATATTAATTTACAATGGAACATTTCTGTATTAGAGATAATTTGCATTCATTTGCTTGCCCTGATTTGCGTTCACATCTTCTTGCACTTTATGCCAATGGYCTTTATGGATCATAGCTACATTGGAAAATTCATACAGTACAAAAGTGAGAGGTTTCTGGCACATTAAAGTCAGAGTGATTCCTCCTGCTCTATCTATAGGTCAAAGGCAAGTAGGAAAAAGAGCGTGACATACAATTAAATTGGAGTCAGACAGAGGGCAGTCAGAAACTACTGCAAAATTTTGCCATGGGAAGTGAAATATATTCTTTAAACTATCATTAAGTAATTCTTTTCAAGCCCATCCTACTGCATACTTAGCAGTATGCACACCCAAAAAAATGTATGCTTAATTATATCTGTCATGTTTCCTTGGGTCAACTAGTTTTTAATTGTACCCTTAACATTTCCAGTAATTCTACTGCACCCTCCTTTTCTCARGCTTCATACATTATAGCTTTTCTCCTTGTAAAAGTTTAAAAGTTCAGCAACAATTTCCTGATGAACTACTTTAATTATTACCTTATGTCCCTTGGTTTTATGAAGTATTGACTTTCAATCAGAGGTTCAATTATAATATGATTCTATAAAATATCCTGAAGTGGAAAAAGAAGGCTAAAATAAGATCCTTTTCTAGGAATTTAAAATTTCATTTATATTCACATATTTACATGTTCCTATTTTTCACCTTAAACAGAAGACGTTTTTGTATTTGCTGGTGAAAGAATCTCAGTGGTAGAGACAAAGTCAAGGTGAGCAAGGTAGGTGTTGGTCTCTTCTCCGAAGTACCAAGTGATAGGAAAAGAAGAGAAGGCCTCATGATGTGCCACAGAAGGTTTAAGGTTGAATATTAGGAAAAATTATTCCACCAAAAGGTTTTTTCAAGATTTGTCACAGGCTTTCCAGGGAAGAGGTAGAGTCACCATTCCTTGAGGCACTTAAAGACAGGTAGGTGTGGCACTTAAGGACATGATTTAACAATGGTTTTGTCAGTGCTCTGCTAATAGGTGGTCTTGATGATCTTAAGAGGTCTTTTCCAATTTAAATAATCTGCAATATTATTCTAGAGTTCTCTGAACTACTCAATAAGGTCAAAGCACAAGCAGTAGAGAAAAAAGTCTTGTAAGAAAAAAAGATGTCAGGGATGTTAAAACCTGAATGCCTTTGGGAGCTGGTTGATATCACTCTGCCAAAAGAAGTCCTGAAGGTTCAGCTGKGTCACTTCAAGTTGCTGCTGCACCAGGTTGTCTTCTCTCTTCCTGGTCAGAGACTACTGTCCATCACCCAGCTGTGMCTGGTCCATCTCATGGTGAACCTTAAAAGCTTTTGGCATTATTGGGATCTCTGGGGAGAGCACATTACAAGACTGAAGAGGTCAGAAATGCAGTAAAGTAAGAGATGGACAGGCATCTCTGCCATGGAAACCAGTTCTTTCCTGATRGTCTGCAGCTGCCACAAGATTTCTGCAATAGATTTTGCACTTTCTCATGATCCTCTGACTGACAAGACTTGGCTTTTGTGCTTTGCTTTTCTGAGTGCATCTTTTGCAGTTTAGTGAGGAGAAAACCTGCAGAGCTTGTTAGTCATCACACTGTGCTGAATAAAAGACACACTTCCATTAATTTTACACTTTTGTTTTATGTCTATCATATCCCATGGAGTGGGAKGTGAGTATTTGTCAGATTAACCCAGATTCATTCATAGTACCAAACAAGATTTGGATAGAAAATAAGATAAATCCAGTCTGGTAAAATGTAAAATCAAATAACTAATTAACATATTTATGTTGCATRTAGGTAAAGCCTTATAAAATAAGGGCCTTGTTACACCTGTAAAATCATGGCTCAGGCCTGCTACTTTGGCTAAGTAGAACTATGGGAGGGTGACTCAGTTGGAGCAGGTGTAGAGAGATGTGAGAGACGTGCTGTGTGACTGCTGCGTGCCCACATCGTGGTGTATGATGGTTGCATGACTTGGGCTTGTTCTGCCTTAAAGCTGTGTAAACTGTGATAACCAGCTAACTGCTTAAAAAGGCCTGGTTTTTGCAATAAAGCAAAAACCTCCTTTGCACTGCCTGGGGACTCTGTGTCGCTCTGCTTCATGCAGATTTAGAATAAAATACAGAAAGAATTTTAGGGTTTGTATTTTTAAGTGATTTCCAGCATATCTTCTGTAGTTAATTGAGTTAAGGACTGACAAGGACAGGTCTATATTCTTAGACCTGCMTGCCAATTCTGAAATGGGAATCTCTAATTTGGAGAAACTTACTTATGAACTCCTTCATAACAAGTATTCTACTGTTCATGAAGCACCCTGGGGACTTCCTGTAACCTAGAGTATTCATAATTTCTTTTAATTAGACTACTAACTTATGTTCCTTTTATGAATGTAATGCTGTTCTGCTATGGCATAGATTTTGCAGAGCAGAGAGGTTTCTAAAATGCCATCTAAATCTTCAGAGGACAAATAGTGTTAGCACCCCACTAATTAGACATAAAAAATAGCCTCTTTTTGATAAATGCGCTGCTGAGAAAGAATTGTATCATATCTGATTTCATCCAAGTTCAAGGTTTATTTCTTCCCTATTTAACGTTAGAAGCAGTGACACAAAATGTCAAAGATAAGTGGAAAGTTGAGTTTTTGTTTCCTGGTGATTGGCTGACTGCATCAGATAATCAGACAAGCCTGTTCAGAGCAGGCTTGTGGAGGTGTGKGGTGTAAGAAGACCTCTCTTGCAGCAGGCAGGTCTCAAATGAAACACTGGAAAAACATTCTTGAGGGATCACCATCACTGAGCTAAATCAAAGCACAAAAAAGCCCTAGAGAGGTTTTACCAAGTAGCTGGGAGTTAGTTTTGCCAGTGATTACAGCTCTGGACCTCCTCCAAGCAGAGGCTGATTACCAGCTAAGGGATGTCAGTGTCTGAGAGGGTGTGGAATGTCTTGGAAATTAATTGAATCCAGAGCTTTGCAATCAAACTCACTTTCTCTTCAGTTGTTATCAGCATSACTGAAAGGCCAGGTTGCTTTCTACATTGTGTTACCTACTGACTGCTCTATCAAAAGCAAAAGATTATGATGCAAAGCCAGAACTCTAATATTGTAGCTGCATTATCTGTACTTCAGGTTAGGAACAAACTATATGATACAGCTGATCACACAGATCAGATTGCAATCAGCAACTATTTGATGAAATTCTGAGGATATTTTAATTTATTATACAAACCCCATAATTTCCTCACCAAATAGGCAAGGCATGTGCACCAAGGAACAAGCTAAAGAACGTATATTCCTGAGAGCAGTTTTTACTTTAAGCGATCAAACCATGGGTCAGTTGGAAGTGGTGTTCTCACAGGCTTCATAAAGTGCCTTGTTAAGCAATTTTTTGACAAGTTGCTTAAATACATTTATGCTTTCTGATGAAATCATACACTTTATGACAGTAACAAAATAGGGAGTACATTTTCCTTTTGACCAGAATTGAACTTAAAATGTTAGTCCAACACATAATCCACCCTGAGGTCCCTGGTTTTTTTGTAGAAGTAACAGGTATGTCAGGCATCATTGATATTTATGGTTCTGCAGATTATGCTAGATAGCAGTAATATAATGCTCAATGGTTTTGACAGGATGAAATCCATAATTGTAACAAGATGTTAAAAAACATGACCAGTTTAAATCCATCAGGAACCTGATGGAATGAAAAACAACTGGGGAGATATAGTTCTGAGTTGCATATATCTTGTTATAAAGAGATACTCCATATTATAACTTCATGTCTCTGAGGAATACCTACATTTATTCTGGTGGAAGAAATTTTATTTTCATAGTATTTAACAGCTTCAGAAAGTTAAAATGGCAGAATTGAAGTAAAATGGAAAATAATGGTCACAGTTACACTTTCCTGCCTTGACATAAACGAGTAGCAAATGATAGTAAGGTCTAAAAGACCACTGTAAGTGAAAGGAAATATGGAAATGCTGATATGACAACYTGTARCCACAATGTGAGCCAAAAGGAAATYRTTMTTTTTATTATTATTATTATTTATTGCTAGGTAGCATGAGTTCAAAAATTATTAAGCAAAATATTAGCRAGATATTTTCATTAAAAACCTAATATTGAAGTCAGGTGTTGGAAACYGAGAGGCAAACTGTGTGTGGGAGAAGGCAGGTGAGTTCCCTCTCTGGAAGGTAGGCTGAGAGAGCTGCAAAGGGTCTGTAGTCTTTGCAAACTTGGCCAAGAGGTCACAAGCACACAAAATGGAATTTAGGAAGGGGCTCTTTTCTGTTAAGTATAAGTGGCAGATGCTGTGGGGGAAATAATGTGACATRCAGGGAGGTAAGGAGGACAGTGAACTTGAAGAACAATTCTGCAACTATTACATTGCCCTGGCAATGTAAGAGAGAAAAATGCACAGTTGTTGACAACAAAATAGAAGTAATTGTCATAATAGGGACAAAACAGACAAAATGAGATCAATTTAGTTATTATACACTAAATAGAMTTGTAATTTCTGGCCAAGGACTTAAATCAACAACCTTCCAAAATGGAAAAGAAGGTTAGAGTTATATTAGTATAATATTTGCAAACAGTATTGTACCACACTCACAAATACTGATTACAAAAAATGGAAAAACATGAATGTTGGGTTAAAACTTATACTCTCAGCAAATATATAAAATTGTATATAGCATGTATATGGCAATGCATTCGGGTCTGTACAGGCAATCACAACAGCCAAAAAAGGATCAGATGAGAACTTTCAAAAATAATGTTGCATTCCTGCACACATATAATTAATTACTTGTCCAAAATGTGACACCAGTGAAATCAAAATCTGCCAGACAAGCACCAAATCAATGTCTTTCAGAACACCTGTGGAAAAAGGACAAGTATGATTAAATCTAGAGTTCTCACATGCTAGGTAACCAGAATCTCATTTTTGTCTAAAGATGGGAAGATGAAAGTTCAAAGATGCTCTTATGTCCTTTGTGGTCTCAACTCTCCAGCCTTTTCTTCACTACACTACTTTACAGGAAAGACTCAGTTTACCCGTTATTTTTAGCAAGGGCATGTCCCAACCTAGAAAGAATTACATATATCTGGCAAGGCAGAGAAATACTGAGATTTTCAGAAATGGCTTTGCCAACGTTCTTTTTCTCATAAAAAAAAACCTAATTCTTCCAAACTGAGGTAAACTGAAAATAGATTTTTGGTATAAAAGACAGTGTGGAAGATAATATAAAAAATAGGCATCTTTTGAAGACATTATTTTTTCAAAATATTCATTCAGCATTAATTAGAGCTCAAGCTGTTGGCTTCCAATCTTGAGTTCAGACTCTTTCTCTCCCTTTGCCACCCACTGWGGCCTGTTATTCCCATTATAAACACCCATAAATCTCACCAAGTCTAATGGGCTTATTGCAGTCCTGCATATGCATCAAGGGGAGGATAAATGTCTCTACTTGTGCCTTTAGATACCCATAATTGTTTAGTAACATAATGAGATAATGTTTCTAAAACAGCAAAAATCAGTGGGTGTTTTTCTACACCCTTTAACATGATTTAGAGAGCTTCTCAGATTAAATCATTGTAGATTTCAACTGTGGTTACTAGTTTCTGCAGGCAAAGTAAAGGCAAACTTGCTCCTGAAGACAGTAGAGGTAGGAAATAAGGGAGAGCATAAAGGAACTTTYTCCCCATTTTGCTGAAGAACCACAAAAAATGCTCTGTCACCAATAAAGTGAGCAAATAAATGGGTCAGTGAATTTGAAGATGAAAAGGCACAGAAAAGGATGATCCAGAAAGTATTTTCTTTCCTCATGAAAAATGAACAAAAGGACTTGTTTCATTAGATTAGAAAAGTGAAGGATGAGGAGGAATAGGATTGCTGTCTTTAGACACAACAGGGAAATGAACACAAGGRAGAGAAAACAACCATTTGAGCTAAAGGAGTACTTTGGCACAAGAACAAATATACATAAGCTGAACATGAATAAATTTAGATTTAATTTAGAAATGGGCTCTGAACCTTCCTGCCTATCAGATTTGGAAAAGGTCTTTCATTGAAAAAATGCAGACAAAAAGAACTTCAATACTTATAAGAAAAATGAGTACATTTTTTAAAGAATTGAATAGCATAGTGCTGCAAGAGATTGATTTCATAACCTAGAAGCCTCTTCCTCAGCTTCTTTGTGTTCCTGTTTCTTCCTTTTTCTCTACTCACCATGGAGAATTCACAAAATGAAGATATAAACCCAGAAAGAAAAATACCCCCAAAAAACCCTAGAATTTAGTGAGACAAGCATAATTATTAGGGATAATGGCACCATGTTTGCTATAAAAGTGCTATGAATTAATAACATTTCAACTTGACCTGAATATAAATCTGGGAAAAAAACATAAAATGTGTACATCTTGATGATTSTCTTGGTATCAATTGACACTGTCTCATTCTCAGTCCATGACAAACATTGACCTGCTAACTGAAAAAATTACTTTCAAGGTCAGTAGGATCTGGCCCAGTGCTATTAAAGCAGCGAGTGCATCTCTTTATACATTTATAAGCAGATCAAAAGAAGCAGGGCATTTTGTTGGCAATAGTTCCACTTACTGGATGTCATCAAATTGCTGATATTTACCATTTAAAGGACATTAAAATAATGACAGGAGTTAAAAGTGTTCTCTAAGTACTTAGTGTTAGCYCCATGCTATAGCTGCTCAAAAAGACACAAATACCATTAAAACCCACCAACAAAACCATTATAAATTACTGCTGAGTGTAGAACAACGCTCAAGTTAATTGACTTTGCATTTTCAGCAAGCACTTTGCCAAGTAATTATTATTTATCTAACAATGGTTTCAATGCAAATTGATGGTGCATGTTTGCTATTAATCTGAAGTCGTTGCAAAATACAAACAACAATTACTTTCTGAAATTACCACAGAAAACAAAGAGAACATAGTTTTGTCACTGGTTTACACATTTAATTTATAAAAAGAGAAACAAAGAAACAACCCTAAATATTACAGTTTCTCAGCCCTTAGTGCTAAATTGCTATGTTAAAAAATAATGAAGCTAAGCCAAAGGAAAAAACTTTTAAGTGTGTACCTTGCTACTAAAACAGATGCATCAAAGATCCATATGTGCTAGAGTATCATAGTTTTYCCTCATGCTTCTCAGGAATAATCCTGGGAAAGCTGCCAGATATCAGAATGTTGTACTTCCCAGACAAGAGGATCACCAGACCATGGAACACCAAACCTTATTTAGAGGAGACAAATACATTTAGAATATTAATTGCTTCTCTATAGAGAATTACATTTAAAATATCTAGGGGAAAGATTTTAAATATTGTTGGGAATGATTGTTTCATATTACTAAAATGTTTGCTGGGAGACTACACTTTATAATCAGCACTTATTKGGTATAATCTTTCAAGAGTATTGAAGGTGAAGTATAGAGATGGAGCTCTTGGTCTACACCCTTTGAGTTACTCCAGCTTCACAAATTACACTGATCCCCACCAAAACTCAGCTGTGATACATACTAGCCAAGAATAAAATTTAGATGGGGAGTGAATAATGTCATGGAATCAAAATTAACAGTAGGGAGAGAAACCTCATCCTTAAAAYAATGTTATAGGTAAATAACTTCACTATAGTGAGATACTCGTTATATAGGGACACCCCTAAAGTAAGAAGACACATTCCATTGCATTTTTAACAGATCAGTGACCTAAACAGAAATTCTTAGAATTCCTTTTGGTCCAGCCTACGAAACTGGGAGCAGGAGTGTCAATGGTAAAACTCACACTGCTGTCGACACAGCCACAGGGACTCAAAGGAAAGCTGTGCCCAGATTCACCTCAGTACTGTGGGAGCACCCCTCTGTGATCCTACACACTTCAGGCTGGTACACCTGCCTGCTCCTGCTGGAAAGAGCAGACCCACACTGATCCATCCACCCCTGTGATTCTCTTTCAGCCAGGCCAGGAACTGTGCCTTGAGCAAATTCAGGGAATTACCCCAGTGAAAAACCTTTTCTTCATTATTTATTTATTAATTTTCTGCTTAGCCATCAGCTGTCTCCCTTCTCAGTGCACCTGCTCTGACCTCACTCATCCTACAGATACACCACATACTACAAACCTTCTTGGATAGCACAAGAGAAATTCAGTCTTGCTCTTTCCGTGAATCATTTTTAAACAACTTTTTTGCCACTTCAAAGCCTTTTTTATATTTGAAAAAATTCTAACTTACTTTAAATCTTCCATGGAAAATAAAATRGAAAAARRGAAARGAAAAAAAATTAATAAGAAAGAAAGACTCTATCTCATCTGTATCAGAGGTCTGACCAAATAGCTACTTTTTCTGTAGTACCCTGAGTGATAACTTCATGTTACCTAGTTAGCAAAGATATAGATTCATTCCACAATGCAACGATGATCTCCAAAACTACATTTGGAAAGTAAAATATTTGAGGGATAGATAAGTCAAGATATATACCAAAATCTAATTTAGGGATTTCAGTGTACTAGATAAATCTTTTGAAGAAGGAAAAAATAGGTGCACTAAAGTCTTGAGTAGYAATTTTCTATCAATATATCCAGAATGTAATATTTATTAGTGGTGCAATTCATGCTTGACATTACATTGTTGAAGTAGCTTTGAATTTGGCTTTTATATACAAATATACAGATATACACAATTGTACACAAACCAGGCTGAATTCACCACTCCATGCAAAATAATAAGCGCATAGACTAGGTGTGYAAACAGAAACATCTTTTGTGAGATAAAATAAACATTTTCAGCCACAGAAAACTAAAATTCTCTGTATGGGGGTATCCTAGTGCTTCACTAGGAAGACACATTCTACTGCCATTGGTTGCATTGCTTTGCCAGATATAATCCAACCATTCTTTGAAAAAAACCCCAAGCAGAACACAGACCATGACATGCAAGATACTAAAGTAGTATATGAATTCTATTAGACTTTTAGCTGGCATTGGAGACAAGGTATTGATTAAACTCCTGTTTTCTCCCTGAAACAACAACAGGATGTATCTCAGTATTGGTACTTCATTAACATTTCTGATGAGTTGGCTAATTGAACAACAACCAGAGGGGAAAAGAGGATGCTTCCCTCCCTTTCTCTTGTGTCTATACATGCAGGATTGGATGTGGGMTGTTAAAATTCTGTTTGAAAGGATGCTTCCACAAGCTGGAAATAATTTCTCTTTTCTTGGCTTTTTCATGTTGTGCAGTATTTAGTAATTTCATCCTGGAAAAAGGTTACTCTCATCTGGAAACCTTCAGACAAGTGTGCTTTGAATCCTCAGCCAAACTCATTGCATGAAAAGCTTGGAAGAGAGGTTTGTTTTCTTCTACAAGTTTATTTGTTTGTTTGTATTTCCTGAATAGCAAATACATAGTACTAACACGAAGTGCTGGATGATCTCCTTGGTATTAATATATACAGTGCCTATCCACCTGTGTGTTAACTAAAATATTCAGCCCAGATTAACTTCTACTGTGCAGACCCTGGATATATTTAAGCAACATGAAAGGAATGCTGATGTACATTGTGGCCCATTAGAGGCTATAGGTGGTAGGAATTGCATCATATCAAAGAAAAAAACAATGACTTTTTTTTTTTACTGTTTCAAAAACTAAAGGATGAATGCAAATTTTCCTTCTGCACTGAAATTAGTTTTTTGTCATAAAATATTATGTGAATTATTTTAGGAAAACAATGGCATTATATATAAGTATACATGGTAATTTAAGCTTTGTCTAAAACCCTATAAGCTTAAAAAATCCGTTATAAAGTCAAAGCACTGGGACTTGGCTATTGCTGTAACAAGGACTAATTTTTAATCATAATCGGTGCTGTGTTTCTGGGGTGATTTATTTCAATTTCAGCATTATGGAGAGAGATATGACTTGGACATCAGACTTTTTCAGGCTACTCCCAGGAAGGTCTAAAAGACTGAGGACAAAAAGCAATGAGATTCTCAATCTGAACATATGTTTGCATTCTGTTTAGGGTTTTTTTTTTTGCACCATTTTGAGCATACTTGAATAAAGAGCACAATGGTGTAAGGCAGAAGCAGAGTGCTGAGCTAATATTYTGAATAACCCACTATGCTTTTCTGTCAGTGTTTCAGCTTTGCTTCACCGAAGCACAGGGCAGATTTCTGATTTGTTGATAGCAGGATTGAACCACGGGAATACTACCTGTAAAACAGGTGTTCAGATGTCCTTCTAAACTTCCAGAGAARGGGTACCATTCAATTTCTTAGGAATTACATAGCTCCACTTCATAGTTGCTGTTGAAGCAAACTCTATACTGCACAAATATAAATAGTGTATCTCTCCTGAGCTTGTGATGAGCTGAGACATCATCAGCTGTTTGTGAAACAGAAATCTCTGGACTGTACCCAAAGCAAGCCAAATCCTGTGCCTTGCTTCTTGTAGCATTTTTATTTTTCCTCCTGCGGATATTATTTGGCAAATCCACAAATCTAAAATTAAATCTTATTTTTGCAAGTAGAGCTATTTTATGCTAAAATAAGCTGAAATTATGTTAGGTGATTATCCCTGGGTTTGTTTGGTTTTTTGTTTGTCTGTGAAACACAAGCATTGGTTTAACACATTTTTGTTCCACCTTCATTCTCAGGATGTGGTTAACAGTGATGGGCCAGCTGGCTCGCCCTCAGTGAAAAATTTCTGTACAGATTCAGAACCAAGCCCCATTTTAACAGCTCCTGTACCACTTCTACCAGTTTTAGAGGTTTCCACTGAGTCTTTCTCACCAGGGTATCCTGCCACACGCCCTACACATCTGTGTTTGCAGAAAAATCAGTCTCTAGGCACAGATACTCCTGGCTCCTGGTTTAGCACATCATCTCTCCCTCATATCAGGTTTTCCTGCAGTAAACACCTACATCTGAGGGGAGCCATGGCAGATAGCCATAAACTCCTCTAAAGGAACAATGAGAAATGAGAACTGTGTGTTTTATGAGGCTCAGCATGATAACTCTGGGCAGATCTCATGTACTCCACATAAAAGTCATCCTCACCCCATGCTTCTCATCCTTTTGACCCAGTGGCATTAAATGGAGAAATATAAYTCATACATATTTCTCTGACAGGAAAAGTTTGTGAAGAGCTTGTACTATGGYCCAAAACCCTATAAATCACATTAACACTGAGACAGACATATGGCACAAGGCATTTATATTCATGTGTTGGTTTCTTTTTCTTTAGAAATGTTTATTTTTTTAATGAAATCCAACTAGAAAACATACTTTTCCTTTTGGGATGATATCTACTAGTTCCAGAAAGATTTGAGTGCAAGATGTAGGATGAGTGTTTCAATATGTTTTATGTTGTCATGGTGTGCCTTTATATATATCTCTGCGTATATATATATATATTTATATATTTATTTATATATTTATGCAAGCACACAAGCATATACATTTAAAATATTCTTTGTCAATTTCATAAGAAATAGATTCAAAAAAAGCCTCTTCTTTTTTTGCTCTTTTTCTCTCTGAAAAAAATCTAAGGGCAGAGAAGCATGGCCAGGATTGAATTAAAATTGGGACCTGCAGGAAGAATGAATGCAGGMAAACTAAAGCCTTAAGAACCATTGTGCTTACAGGAGACAACCAGGTTGGAGGTAGGAGTGTCCTTGATGGGCTTAGCTGTCATGATGCTGCATGATGGCTTTAGACATAACCAGCTTTTTCTAGAAGGCAATTTAGTTGTTTCTGCACAGAAATCAAGCTGCTTTCTGAGCTCAGATTTCATGATGTGTTCTCACCAGGACAAGTTAAGTGGACCAGCCCTAAGTGCCTTTCACCATCATGGAGAAAGACTGCACACTCAAGGAGATTATTTGCTGCTTGAGGGTTTTTTCCATCAGAAGGTCACACCACAAAGCAGATGCTCTGATGATCTAAACATCTTCAGCTGTTAAAAGTAATTAATGAAGACTTAAATTACAATGGCACAATTTTTATCCCTTTCCTATAGATCTGCATCACAGCAAGTGRCATATCTGCAATGAGTAACTCAACCTGTCACACAACTGCTTAACTTCATCTGGATATTATATCCTGCACGTTAMAGGAATGATCCCAGCCTTTAAGATTCAAAATATAAAATCAGATTTACCTGATTTGTGATCCTTTGTACCACAGTGTCCATGGAAGTTTAGAAATGAGCCAGAATGGTGCTCGGTTTCCAGTTTTGTTTTATTCTACTTTGTTCACAGTTCTTTCTTTGAGTTTTGAGTGATATATGAAAGCCCATAAAATTGGACCAGAGATACACGTAAGTGGTATTCAGGTWTCAGTTCTAAATGGGGACTTTGCCCTTCTGTGGATCTGACAAATGTACCTCTCTGTCTGCCAGCCATTTCCTCTGGTAAAGCTTTTAAMAGGGCTCTTACCAATCACTGCTGGCATTCCTAGAAAAAAACCTCCATGCAGCATGAAGGGAAGCACCTGAATGTTTCAGTGGCATCTACCTGAAGGGATATGTCAAAGAATAAATGTTCAAACAACAAGATTTATTAAAGTAAATGTCCAMTATCTACCACAGAAAGCTTGACATCGCTTACCCACAAACCATTTGGGAAAATTCCCCTATTCTCTTTCTCACTCTCTTTTCTAAACCTGGATTTATATGTAGAAGGAAGGGATGATGACTGAGGTCTGATATGACATTTATCTTCACAAGTGAGAAGACTAATAAATCATCAATGACATTACCACAAGTGAATTCTGAGGTCTGCTCACAAGTGAAGATAAATGACATAACAGACCTAAGACAGCATATATTACATGAAATGTCTAATAAGTCTCACTCTCAGCATAGTTGGATTTGGTGAAGATGACTGACCTTATGTTGCATTTTAAATCCACCATCCAAGGAAGAAGAAATTCAATTTGCCAGCTGRATAAAATAGGCACCAAAACAGCCCTAATATGCATTCCAGCCTTTTGCCATGCTACCATGCTACTGCTYTGCAGATCTACAAAGAGCCATGGGTTAGTAAAAATCAATTAAAATGCCATTAAAAAACACAGCATCAGGTTGCTGTTCTGTGCATGAAACATATCTGACTTTCATGCATTAGGCAATATTACATGCTTCCAAAGAAAATGTTCCTGAACATGCTTCCTGCGTGTTCCTGAAGTATGTAAAACTTGCTTTTATTTTAGGCTTTGCAAAGGACTGCACGTTTCCACAACAGCTTGTGTCCTTCTGTAGGGTCCATGGTGGCAGCATGGTTAAAAAGTAAAAAGGTTTTAGAATTTCTAATTAGTTTGAGGGTACAATAGTCCTTCTAGAAAGTGAGATCTACAACTGAGATATGCCAAAATCGTGTCTGAACCAGGAGCTGGCAGTGGATTTTTAGGCAGTGTACCATAATAAACTGGGCAAAGAGAAAAATACTTCTTCTGGTTTTTGAGCAACTGATGTCTGAGAGGCTCCCTGAGCTGGACATAACATCTGGACCATCATATTGAGGAGGGAGATGTTTAATTTGTATTACAGCTAAAAACCCAAGTCAAACACTAATCTTAGCTTATTCTGGCAAGCCTACCAAAATTCTGCAGTGTAAAATTCATTCACAGCTGAATTTTATCTTGTGTGGAATTTGCTGGTCTCAAAACTAGATACTGAAAATTTGAGAGTAACACAGTTGTATGTCTATGAAGAGTAGCMTTGCATAAATGKACATCTTAAATGTTGTTCAGGTACMTAAATCATCATGTCTTTRCCCTTTCTGGACACAGTCCTGTCCAGTTTACAGCTATTAAAATGTGTTCAAGTTTATTCTCAGGTTTTAATCTAAAAATCTGCTGGAGTAATATTCCAGTTAGAAAAAATTTCTCTGCAATAATTGTATTTCACATTAATTCAATATACTTGTAATCAAGTGCCCTTATGGTAGAAGATGCTCTGATTAGCATAGCAACTAAAGAAAACTGGGCTTTCCACATTTCTCATAATGTATTACATTGTGGCCATGTTCAAAATTACCAAGAATCCAGGTAGGTGCTAATCAAAGTATTCAGCAGCCTGCAAGGGTAAGAACAACAGAAATTAAATAGTCTTAGGAGTCTAGAAGTGTTATTCTTATGAGTCTAAAATTTAGTTTTTTGTAAAGGTAATCAGAAAGTAAGATTAAGGAAAACATTTCTCATTTGCTTTCCAAAAGCAGTTGTAAAGAACTGAGTAAATGGGGTAAAAAATTGGAAAAAAATTTAAACCAGTTGCAAACAACATTAGAAAAAGGTTAACCTGTTTTCATTACCAATATTAAGACACAACATTATATGGAAAAGGAGAAACTTAATAATTTTTATTGATATTCTTGATTTTTAATGTTATTAAGAATTTTTAAATTAAACTTTTCCTTTTGAGAGCATTTGAATAGCAGTGCAGAAGTTCTCTCGGAGAGAAAAGGGAAAAACAAGTTGTTGGTACACAGCTAACACTGGTTTGTGAAATCCCATGTAGCCTAGGCCAAGAATTAAAAATAAAGTAAATCAATCAGTAGTTACACTTCTWGATTTTTTTTTCTTTCCTACTCTTTAAGGCCTTCAATTCTGTTCAGGTTCTGATTTAAAACTTGAATTTTTAAAATAAATTTAACAGCAAGAKGTGCATATGGGAACCAAGTCATTGAAAGGCAAGAAATATCAAGAAAATTCTTGCTTAAATATAAACAATGAGCAACATTCAAAATTTAACTGAAAAATTGCTAAATTTCTTCAGCTGGGATTTTCTCTGTATGTATAAAGATGTGAATTAGCACATATTAGCATATATTACTGTTTCTGCTATTGAAAGTTTTTTCTAAAACTTTCTGTTTCTGTTATGAAAACAACCTAGTTGATAAATAGCTCCTAGGGTTCCTCTGGAAGAACTGCAAGGAAAGGAGAGAGTGCTCTGAAAATTGCAGTTGTTGTGAATGATAAAAGAAAAGGCCCTATGAGAATTTTCAATATTTAAATAACAATTTATTCCTTCCTTCATCTTCYGGTAAAAGTAAACAACAGTAAAAGTGATGCTAAACTCTTTCCCGCCCTTCCTCACTTCTGGGATTGTGGCAATCATGGAATTCACAATACAGGAAAAGAATACCTTTAAGAAAATATATTAGATAGTTTTCCTGACACATTAAACTAAGKCACAAATTAAAGAATTATAGAATRTTCTGAGTTGGAAGGCACCCACAAGGATCATKGAGTCCAACTCCTGTCCCTGTGYGGGGACCACACCCCARCRATSCCACCACGTGCCAGAGAGCATTGTCCAAATTCTCCTTTWGCTCTGCCAGCCTTGGGGCTGTGAGCACACCCCTGGGGAGCTTGCTCCAGTGCTGAACCATKCTCTGGGTGAAAAMCTTTTCCTGATATCCAACCTAATCTTCTCCTGGCTCAGCTTCAGGCCATTCCCTGGGTCCTGTCRCTGTCACCATGGAGCAGGGGTCAGTGCCTGTCCCTCCTCTTCCCCTCCCGAGGAAATTGTGACTGCAATGAGACCTCCCCTCAGTCTCCTCCAGGCTGAACAGACCAAGCACCCTCAGCTGCTCCTTGTATGGCCCCTCAAGGCCCTTCATCATATTTGTTCTCCTCCTTTGGACCCTCTATGATAGTTTAATGCCTTCCTTATATTGTGGCACCCAAAACTACASGCAGTACTTGGGGTGAAGAGGAGCTTATTGATACTCGAATAGCAATTCAACAGAGTGCCCTTGGGACTGAAGCTCACAGTTTCCAGAGGGTAGATAAAATATAAACTTTATTTTTAATACTGACATATTTCCTGCAATTTTCATTAAACTTCTTTATTTGGCTTTTRACTTYGCCAATAATGAGGCTWYCCAGAAAAARAAAAAAAAAAGGGAAAAAGAAAAAAAAGAGGAAAACCACAAATTCTRTTTTGCTTTTAGTGCTTTAAGAACTGATCTAGAAAAACAGGATGGAGATYACTTCTTTTATATGGCTGTAATATCTATGTATTTCACTAATTAGGATTATATTTAATTTCCCTAAAGATATTTCTTGCACATTACATTATTTCTCACTCTCTCTCCATTCCATTAGTCTTTGTCTTATAGCTTTCTTTTATGGTGYAATGTTTTGATAAACAGGTTATTGTTTAAGCCAAACTCCAGCTAATTATTTGTCTAAATAACGTGTATTAAATGGAGAACAGAAAAAGAAATCAAGCAAATAACAACAATAAAAAATTCCACATAAATTCCCTTGAGAAAACTGAACTTTGTCGCAGACATATTTTTCATTAAAAATCCTTTCTTTAGGATTTTTCCTTCTGAGAAGCTGAAGCCTCAGAAACAGAATGTAAACAATAATTATCTGCTGCTCTGGAATGCAACAGGTGAATCCGTGATTGGTCTCCTGTGGATGTTTGGGTCCAGTGACCACTCACAGCAGAGCTGGCTCTCGCTCTGTGTTGGGGCCAGCTGCTTTTGTTATCATTCTTTTCTTTCTATTCTTAGCTTAGCTAGCTTCTGAGGAAACCTTTCCTTTTATGTCTTTTTAGTATAGTTATAATGTAATATATAGATCATAAATTAATAAGCCTTCTAAACATAGAGTCAACATTCGCGTCTCTTCCCTCAATCAAGAACCCTTGTGACCACTGTCACAGAATTTAAATTAATTTCCTGCAGGTTTTTTTATTTGCCATTTCWGCCTTTCATCACATACATAAAACTACTTTCCTAACAGAAAAAAGACTGTGAATATGGACCAGTTTTGATTTCACACAGAGATTGTTCTGAGGTTTGAGGTTTTTCATTAATTTTACTCCTTGAAGAAGAGTTATTTCAGTTATAAAGCCATTGTAGTGAGTCACCTAGCTCAGCTCAGCACAGCAGAGGTGGCTGGTGGATTTGGTGGCTTACACACATCCTGGATGTGTGCTGTCTCGTCTAGCACTGAACAAACCACTGATGACAGCTCTCAAACATGCCTTGGCAGTCTGTCGAACTGCTAATCTATAGTCACAGTCAGAAGCTCTTCTTCCCTCCTCCTAAACTTTACTTTTCTCATACTGAAAGGAAAATTTATGCTTACATAAATTCAGTAGGATGGTAGCRTCTAATACTGAGTTAATACCATCAAGCAATTCCTTACCTGGGATCCTGCAAGAAAGATGAAGAGGGACTGTGATTCTTCTATCAYTCTTGTGCAGCATGTAGTGGCAGGACAAATGGGAAATGTCTTCAAAGTGAGAGGGGGATTAGATCAGATATTAGGAATAAATTCTTCCCTGTGAGGSTGGTGAGGCCCTGGCACAGGTTGCCCAGAGAAGCTGTGGATGCTCCATTCCTGGAAATGTTCAGGGCCAGGCTGGATGGAGCTCTGGGCAACCTGGTCTAGGGGAAGGTGTCCCTGCCCACGACAGAGGAATTGGAACTAAATAATCTTTAAGGTCYCTTCCAACCCAGGGCATTCTCTGATTCTATAATCTTAGACCTTTTTTCTTCAATCTGATGACTTGAAATATAGGAATTGAACAATGAAGCACCCTACATGTGTTACACCTGTTATTTTGAGACGTACATTAATGGCATTTAGCCAACAGCTTTGACTAGTTTGTCATCATTTAATGATTCAGCTTTAATTCTCTTTCTGGGGGTACTTTTAATATATGGACAAAAAATACCTTATACAAAAACACTTTAAAAGAGATAGATAGATAGATAGATAGATAGATAGATAGATAGATAGATAGATAGATAGATAGATATAAATAGATATAGAGATAGATAGATATACACAATTTAGAGTACAAGGCATGATTTTCCTATTAATAACCCAAGCTATTTGTGTCTGTGTATCAAGTTAAGCTTTAATGGGCTCACCACCAGCAGTGARGCATCTGGTGAGCCTCTGCTGCCCAGACTGATTTTGGTCTAGTGGGCCAGGRTCAACTTCCATTGTCCCTTGAAAAGGGTTGGCTCTTGGTGCTGCTACACATTAGTTGCATGCATTTCTTGTCCCTACAGTTTATAGGTGGTCTCATGTCAGTGTTTTTTTTCTTTCAAGCCATTGAAATAAACTGTTGTTTTCTCAACTAACTAACTTTTTTATTGTTTTCTCAATTGTCTGTCTAGCTTTTAACTTGCCTCGTTGTTTGGCTCTTCCATCAACAGTTTCTTAGTAAAACTGCACCAAGGTCACAGAGTTGTGCTGCAACAAATCAAACCCTGAATAACAGGCAACTCAGTCCTTGGGATGAAGGTTATAGAGTTGTCAGCCTTTTAAAGCAAATTGTTTCATTGTCTCATTCCCTTACATTTACCATATGTAAAAAATAGCATGCCAGCACTTGTCATATCCTGCACTGTCCCTATTATAATAAACTTCACAGGTTATGATTAAATTCTGTCTAGCGATTTCTCCTCTGTGAATCAGTTACATGATGCTTTTCACTTTTGATACAAAGCACATTGCTGGGAAGCTAACTTTTACTTCACCAGATTATTGCTGCATCCACTGCCTGCAGGTCATAGCCCATAACTTGGAAAACATTGCCTGCTGCCAGAACAGCCCCTACTGTCATAAATCGTGTTAAAATAGAAAAAGACACTAGACAAGATCAGGTCTCCTGAATCCTGACAATAAATTAGATGTTGAATCTGAAAAGCATTAGAAATTCAGTAAGGAAGAAATTTTCAAAGATCCATTGAAATTAAGCCATGAGCATGGAAGTTTTTCACTAATTGTAGATGGAAGGAAAGGTAGGGACATTTTTACACCTAACCTATATAACTCCACTTGTGGCTAAGTRCTCAATTGAATTCATTATTAACACAGTCTCTAGAAATCAATTAATCATTATCAAAAGCAACCTTGTTGTCTAGAACAGCTTCAATCCAATGCTCTCCCCCACTTCTGAAAAAAAAATTCAATTGCCTCTTGCAAACTATATTTCTTGCAAGCTCCTGTTTACCTTTAAAATTCTACTCAGCATTTGAAATATGATCCTTTTAGGAAAAAAAAATCTTAGTGTTTGAAAACGAATGCAGTTATTTAATATCATTGCTACATATTTGTTCATGTTTGGTAATTTCCATTAAAACATCACTTTTTCAGTTGCTTGTAATTTTGGCAAACCTACTCAGGCACATACCTTTTCTTTTATTGGATCTCATGCTCACACAGGTGTATCAGAAAATCTCACACA
Organism: Sporophila hypoxantha; assembly: GCA_002167245.1. Classification (NCBI taxonomy): domain Eukaryota; kingdom Metazoa; phylum Chordata; class Aves; order Passeriformes; family Thraupidae; genus Sporophila; species Sporophila hypoxantha. The sequence goes on from NDFG01000537.1 coordinate 3,070,707, forward strand.
AAGGAGTTCAGCAATTTCATAGAGATGAGAAACATCTTGTCTGTCTCTTATACACATCTAGATGTGTATAAGAGACAGGCAATTTCATAGAGATGAGAAACATCTTGTTTCACCTTCCATCCTCTCTGCAGCAGATGCGTCTTCCGTGTCTTACATTTGGAATAACAATTCCCAGTCTGTCAGGAATCCCATGTGAGCGTTTACTCTGTGTTCCTGACATTCCTGCAGGTCCCTGCCCCCTGAGCTGGAGCATCACACCTTGACCACAGCCCACATCACACAGAGACAGATTTTTAGGGCCAGGGGTTGGTGGGGTCAGAAGGAGGGAAGGGGAGAGGAGGGAGAAAGTGGGAAGCTGGCTGGGACAGAAAACACAGACTGGACTCCAACACTGATGTTTCCCTTTATCTGCAGTACTCTGGCCTCTTTAGTTACATAGTGGGTACCTGGAGATAATTCCAACRTTCCTAAATTTACTTTTGTACTAAATTGTGATGAAAATCACAACACCACTGTTGTGTGGCGTGAAATATTCAGAAGTATTTAGACTCAGAAAGTTATCTCTAAGATGGAATTTTGATTCAAGTTAATAGCATCCTGTATTCACCTGAGTAGATTCAAGTCACGCAGGAACAAAGTAAAATATTTTAATATTGCTGGAACTGCATTTTCAAACAAAAATTGTTGTTGAACTGATTTAATATGTCCCTATATAGAGGATTAAAATTTCTTTTTATGAACAGTTTTCAAGTCYGCTGCCTTCAACCTATTGTATTTAATACAGCCTCTGGCTTCTTTCAGTCAGGTTGCAAAGTTCTTCCTCTGGCAGAATTTCCCATTCATGTGCTATAAGGCTTTTTGCCAGCTGGATGTTAGCAGAGTACACAGAAAGGAACCAGCCAATTCCTTACAATATTTGCTCTAATCTTTATTCTCTCTTTCATATTACTTCTCTTCTTACTCTTCTCTGCCTCCATGGAATTCTAAATCTTCATACAGGTCTCAGGTTGYTGATAATGTGGAATTATTATAAAGCATAAAATCCCCTTTTCCTAGCCTCATTCTCCAAGGAAAAAGACTGACTTTAAAACTCCTATACTTAAAAATCCCCAACCCAAATCACTCCTCCCCCCAAAAAAAACCAAGACCAACCTTAAACCARTAAATACACAAAAACTAGAGTTTGAGGATTTCTATTTTGATAGTCTGAATACATTTTTTTTTTCAGCTTTTAATTCAGTCTTAACATTTTAGCAGTACCTGGAGAGTTCAGAAATTGCATCCTCTTTTTACTCKCACTTTGTGACTCAAATTTTAAAGAACTGTAGCTTAGGGGGGACAAACAACAGCACTGAACAATTTAAAAAATGAAAATGTATGAAACCTCACAAAATTGATCCATTACCTGTGTTTCATTTTTTGAAGGCATCTATTTCTGTTGCTGTTGTCACTATCAAATATTTAACACTTTGGTAGTGTCTTRCGAGCATTAGGAAAATAAGAAATATTAACATCTTTTCCATATTAGGAATGGTTCAGAAGAAGAAAATTGGATGAACATGAGCTGGGAATGTGTCCAAGAAGGCCAATGGCACCTGGTCTGTGTCAGGATGTGATTGTCCCCCTGTGCTGGGCACTGCTGAGGCCACACCTCAATCCTGTGCTCAGTTTGGGGCCACTCACTGCAAGAGGGACATTGAGAGCTGCTGGAACGTGTCCAGAGAAGGGCAGTGGAGCTGGGGAAGGGTTTGGAGCACAGGTCTGATGAGGAGCAGCTGGGGGGGACTCAGCCTGGAGGAAAGGAGGCTCAGCTGAAACCTGATCACTCTGTACAATCACCTGAAAGGAGGTTGCATCCTGAAAGGATGTGGGSATTGGTCTCTTCTCCCAGTTAAGCAGCGACAGGACAAGAAGAAATGGCCTCAAGTTGYGCCACAGGAGGATTAGGTTTTATATTAGGAAACTGAAGGCGTTGTCAATCATTGGAACAGGATGTCCAGGGAAGTGCTGGAGTCACCATTCCTGGATGTGATTCAAAGACATGCAGATGTTGCACTGAGGGATGGATGTGGTTCAGTGCTGGCCTCAGCAGTACTGCATTTATCATTGCACTYAACAATCATAAAGRYMTTTTCCAACCTAAATGCTTYTCTGRTTCTATAATTMTAAGAGTTAATCCTTTAYAARGGCTGCAGCTRGGACCAGCAGTGCAGGTGAAACTAGAAGAGGAATTCCTCATTGCCTACTCATCCCCGGTGTGCTGGCTGGAGATATGTGTGGTGTCCTMCTCATGGGTGTGTCTCCAGCCCTGCACCTACTCCTGGCCCTGGAAATCCAACACCAGGCACATCTATCCACTAATCTGTAATAAGTGGCCTGGACGTGCCCAGGGAAGGGCAGGTTCACCACACATAACAATAGAGCCCAATATTTCCACAGAGGCTGTTTGACAGAGGCTGTTTCTGAACACACAGTACATCTTGCTCTTCCACACACAAATCTTCTTATTTTCAATGTTCTCCAGTGATACTGGTACAAAGTAATAATTCTTGGAGGCCAGAATTTGCAGCCTTCAATGGGGAATGCATCAGTAGCATAGGCACCATTTTCAAATGAACTGAACTAGATCACCTGAAAGTTCAGCCCTAGCACCTGTTGCTCTCCCAGCAAGATATAAGAAAGGTTTTAACAGTCACTAGTGTGTACTGGATTCCTGGTGTGTGACTGGAGAGCAGTACTTTTAGAGGAAGGAAGTTGGAGTGTTTGAGGAGGGGTGTGAAGAGAAAAATAATAGTGAAAAACACCCTGAGGAACAGCATTGATAAGGTCTGCTTATGCTCAAATGAGCACATCCGAGGTTAATCTTTTTATAAAGTTGTGTTGATTTTGGTCTTTTGTGTTTTGTTTTTTTTTTTAATAAAAGATTGTTACAAAATTGTTCTAAGACTTATGAATGTCTTGAAGATTTTTTTTTCTTTTTAGTTTTGAGAAAGATTTAAGTGGTAGCATGAAGCTGCTCTGAGTAGCTTCTCATGCCTTTTGTTGGACTCTGGATGAGGCAAGAAAAAATTGTAGGATGTTTTTATTTGTGTTTAGACTTATAAGTGTCAATGTTTTATGATGCAGAAGCTCTTCTGCATGACTTATTTAAAGTTATGAGAGAAGCCCTTGTCAGTTTTAGTTTTTCATATTAAGTACTGCTCTTCTCMCGTTGTTTTATCTGCCTACCCTTCAGGAAAAAGAAAGAGAGTATAAAAATGAAAAACTACCATCCAAAATCTCCAGAACAATAATGCTCTTCTGTCTTCATTTATTTTTGAGTTCTTGATTAACTATAAGTGTAGATTCCATTAAAAGTGTGAAATCAGACTTTTTTTTCTTATGTAATGCTCTAAGCAGTAATTTTGCCTCCTTATTTTCCTCCCTTTTCCAATGCACCCTTTCAGGCCTCTGAATGCTAGTTACTGTAAGATAAATTATTATAGTAGCTCTATTTAGAAAAGAAACTAATGAAATATCTGAATTTGATATTTCATGGGCAATAAATAATTAGATAAGCAGATTGATAGTGGAAAAAGCAGGTAATGAGAGAAGGTTTAGAAAGATGCATTTGCTGAAGCTAGTTACAAGTGGCTATTAGTCTAAACAGTCCCATTTGGCAGAGATTTGTAGGTATTGCAGGAGAGGTAGGTCTTAAGGAAGGATTTAAAAGAGGATAAAGTGATATGATCTCCAGGATTATCAGTGACAGATGGAATAAAAGTGGAAGGCAAGTTTAGGGTTTTTTTTTTAAGTACTCTGTACCTTTAAGTCCAAGACTTACATTGTGAGATAACCAATTTGTCTTCTTTAGTAGTTTAAAAGGTTTTGCATGAGCAGTAGTAGGCTGGAGGGGTTTGTTGGTKGGCTTGAGATGTAGGTGAATGCTTTCTCTGTGTAACAGTTGCCTGTCTAGTTGAAAAATCAGATTTCTGAGCATTACCAGTACAAGTTGATGGTGAGTACTTGCCAGCCAAGATCTTACTTCTGTGGAGGTGATGGGGGTGTTGCAAATAAGTAGTTTGGGTCACTTAAAGAATCACCATCAACAGTATTGTCAAAGGCAGATTTTGATAAAATTCGTGAAAGCGTGATAAGGCTCCATAGCAATGCTCACTGTTTTACTTACTGCATAGAGGAAACATGCAAAGGAAAATTTGCTCAAATTCACTTTAGAATGATTTGCATGGAGAATGGGCATTCAAAGGATAAACCTTCCCCCTGAGGTTCAGAATAGACACACCTACCACCCCTTGCTTTCTGAACTCTTGACAGAATCTGGGTGGTGCTGGATCCAGGCTTAGACCCAGACCTGGTCAACAGTTATGTCTAAAGGACTTAACCAGCACTTAATCCTGAATTTAATGTTTAGAAAGTGACTCAATAGGATATATTATAATTAAGTCACTGTAGATTTGAAACAGCAATATTCATACTATTCTTCCAAGAGAGAATAGGGATCAACTGACAAAATTCACACACACACGTATACATATATATATAATATAAATGATGAAGGTRTCTGTCAAAAATTCTCCTTGACTTGAGTGAAACACATTGAATGCCTTTGCATTGCTCATTGGACAAGGGATTGAGCCTAGAGGAGTGGGGCTATTGGTTCAGATCTTATTGCCAGCTTTTGGTGATTTTCCTCGAAGTATTGCAGACTTGAGATCTGGGGACTTCTGAGAAGTGTCACACTCCAAGGGCGATGCTGGCACAGCCTCCTGCCATCCAGGAGAGCTTGGAGGACCTCACCTAGAACTGCTGTTAATAGAGTTCAAGGTGATTKGCTTTAGTCACTAGTCAGTTTTCATTCAGGCCATGATCTGGGTTTGTAACCAATGCAGTTTTTCAGAAGTCTGGTAACAACGGCACCATTCCACTCAGCCTATGATTAATGGAAGTGATGTTCCAAGGCTATCAGGGGTGACWGATTTTCTCTTGTTCCCACCTTAGCCAGCCAACAGCTATCCCTGATATGAACAATTCTGTTCCCACCTTAGCCAYGTAAGGTATGGTCAAGGGACACTTCACTACAAAATTGGAACCTTTTGCAATCTACTTTTACCAACTCTGCAAAACCTCAGCTCAGCTCTTGTTGGCTGGTGTGTTTATCTGTTAWACTGTCATCATACATCCTAGTATTTATAGCAAAATATTTTGACAAAGGAATGTTTTAACAGTGTTCTGTTCACTCTTGGTTTTTTTTTTTTTCCTTTCTACCTCTTTTAATTTATCCCCAGCTGGCAACCAAGCCCCACCCATGACACTTTCTCACCCTCCTGCATTGGGAGGGCAAAAGTAGGAAAATTTTGAGATCAAGACAGTTTAATAGGAAAAGCAAAAACTGCACATGAAAGCAAACCAAAGCAAGGAATTCATTCACTACTTCCTGTRGGCAGGCAGGTGTTCAGCCATCCCCAGGAGAGCAGGGCTCCATCACATGYAATGGTGACTTGGGAAGACAAATGCCATCCCTCTGAGTGTTCCACCTTCATTGTTCTTCTTTCCACAGCTTTATATGCTGAACATGACACCATATATTATGGAATATACCTTKKATCACAACTGTCYCAGCTGTGTGTCCTCCCAGCTCCTTGTGCACTCCCAGCTGCCCCACTGGTGGAATAGTYTGGGAAGCAGAAAAGGCCTCTGTAAGTAAGTACTGTTTAGCAATAATAAAAAAGTACTTTTCAGCACAAAGCCAAAACACAGCCCCCTACTAGATGCTATGATAAAAATTAAATCTATCCCAGCCACAACCAGCATGAAACTCAATTCTTCATTCTCCTCTTTGGAGTTGTAATGAATTAATCATCTAGACAGTGGATCTGAACAGAAATATTTATGTCATAGGGAAGTCAGAAAATCCCCTCTAAGATGGTTTTATTTGAAACCCTGTAYGTCTGGGTGCAATAGACAGCTGTCTTTGTGATCTAATACCTAGTATCTCATATTCATGTATAAATTTAAAAGCAATGTAGCCTGTTTTCARTTTGTTTTTTTTTTTCTTTGCCCTCCTTGAGAACACAGACCTTGCAGTCCTTCCATAAAGGTCTTAGAGAGTTACGTTTCCTCCAGAATTTGTGGCAGAATGCTGTTTGGCTTCTACAGAAGTAGAATTTTGGATTAAAAAAAAGTGCAATAAAAGCATTCTTTAAAATGTTTCATTCTACAGAATTGAATGGTGTGCTTGAGGTGATACCATTAAAAAGTCCAGCATGGTAAGGAGATTTTTGAAAAGTGCTTAAGGGGGAAAAGTGTCTGCAATGAAAACCTGGATAATCCAAAAATATTCTGCTTTCTCCCTTTATGTGTATAAACTGCAACAATTAGTTTGCTTTAGGCTACTTATATGCAGAAGAAGAAGAAACTGCATAGCCAGAGCTGCTGGAAATAGGGAGGGAGAAGGGAGGGGTGKGTGAGTAAGACAGCAAGAAAGCTATTTTTAAAAGAAAGCTGATATTTTCTAATAATGGGACCCTGCCTGGCAGCACCTTGTTCAAGGCTGTTCCCTTTGGCTTCCATTTTTAGTGGTTCTATATCTGTGGTGCCTCTCTTCTGCAGTTCTGCTATCTGCCCCTTTAAACATCCTTCTGCAAGAAATTTCTGCAGTTCCTGTGTAGTTGTGACCACAAAAGACAGGTTAAATATTAGAGAAAGAGCAGGCAATGTATATCTGTAACTTAGCTGAAATAAAGATCACATCTGGGGAAATGCCATCGTGAGTTTCTGACAATACACAAAATGTTTCTGTATAGGAATTTCAAACCATCCTCTGTTGTACTCTAATCAAAGAAACTGCACTCTGTAGACTCTGTGTAACAGCTTTTGAATTCTACATCTTTTCASTGAGTTTTAAGGGAATTATGCCTGCTTAGTCAAGGTGAAGTAGTGAATGAAGCTAAATACTAATAACCTTTTGTTGTATGTGTTGGGAAGTAAAGCTGGTACTGACTGTAGCTAWACAACACAAGTGTGGGTGTGTGTGCCTTCACCTAGGTGTGGGTGTGTTATAAAAATGCCCAATAAATACCACATTAAATTAAACTAAACTGTTTTTACTGGGTGGAGAGCCAAGACTCTTATTAAGGGGCCTTGGCATACACAGAAAGAGTTGGAATAATTTCATTCACTAACTGGGATCCCAGATTATCTGAGGGGAAGGGACTTCAGAAGATTCTCTGGACCAAATTTCTGTGGGAAAGAGAGCCTAGATTAGATTATCTAGCACCTTGTCCAGTCATATCTTGAAAAACATACAGTGATGACACTCTACTGTATCCCAGGGGAGGTTATTCCAGTGACTGAATTTTCTTTCAGTAAAAATAAATTTCTCTCCTATTCTGAATGAAACTTCCTTTGGTATTTCTTGTCCCTTGGTTTTCCATGTAGATGCCTGTGAAGAGAAAGCTTCTGTCCTTTATGTAGCTGCCTTTTAAGTACTGAAATACTGTGATGAGGCTTTTCTTCTGCTTAAGTTTTTTCTTCTCCAGGGAGGGAAGTCTTAACTCCTTCAGCCTTTACTAATAGGGAATGCTCTTAGACCTTTGAGCATCAAAAGTATGCTTGACTGGAATAGGGGTATTGACAATACTCAAGATTACTACTTTAAAACCTTTATATATATCTCTCTCTGTGTATATATATATTCTATTTCTGTTTAAAGCCTCAAAGATCATTGTAAAATAAAATCCCCAAAAATTTAAAAATGCAAATTTAGTGGGAACTCAGGTTTACTCTAGACCCTTGAACTTTCACACCTCGTGTTTTTAACTTTGTTTATACACAGGATCTATCTGAAATTTCCCCTTTTGAAAAGGGGTTTTCTGGGTTACTTGTGTGATAGCAGAAACTTTTGCTTTAAGAAATATCAGAGGAGCAATAATTCCATTACAGATTGTGTAAATACTAGACATTTAGCACAGAATAAAATARGAAAAGTTTTAATTTCAATCTTGAAGCCCACACTCGGTTTGTGTAAACTGAGTATTGTTACTTTCTAGCATCTCCTCTCGTCTGTATGGTGTCTCTTTTCTTTTAAATGTAGTGATCTGAAATATTGAACTCATACTATCAAGATAAATTTTGAACAGTAGCTCTTCCTGTGAAAAGAATTAACAGAGTGTAAAGTCTTGTCAGATGGACAAGAGCCTCTCAAGCTTTTGAACATCATCAGCCTTAAAGCTTCAAACCTCAACTGTGCTCCTCTCATCCTAAACAGCTTTAATTTTTTCAGCCTGGCTTTCTTGCAAAAATAASTCTCTAATCAAACAGTCTGTCTTTCTTGCTGCGAACCAGTCTTGAGATACTTTTGACTAAGCTAGCAAATTCCAAACAAATTTGACAGGAGGCTGGAAGCATCAAGTACTCTTCTCTAAGTTTTCTGACAAGAGGTGAACAGATGGTAGAAAGAGTACCTGTTTAGCACTGTCAAGGAGGAGACAGTTATGACCTGAAGTTTATGCTTTACTAAATATTGTGGAATACAAACTGATGATCAGCTTTCTGACTTTTTTCCTAGTTTCAGCACTTACTAGAAAACATGAAACAAATATTTTTTTTTTCTTTGGGTTTTGTGTATATGTGTTGGTRGGTTGATTTTGTTGGTTGGCTGGTTGGATTTTTTGGTGGGTTTTTTTTTAGTTTGTTTGGTTTTATTTTTGTGTTTGTTTTTTCTTTCAAGCACTTGAAAACTTTCTTTGTCAGATGCTACATACCTGTGAAAGCATGATCACATTTTCTGCACAGCAGCAGACCTACCACATTCTGGAAGAGAAGTGGTGGACAGGTTTTCCCATGTTGTTTTCCCCTGGTAAACTGTGCAAAATAAGATGGGAAGTCATGCTTAGTGTCAGGTGTGATGTGTGGTGTTTTATGCAATCCCACTCTTCCAGTTGCCCCATCTCTTGATTCTGTTGTAGTATACAATAGAGCTCCAGCTTTCCTTGAAGGAAATCAAATCACATAAGGAAAGGTGAATTCCCAGATCTAGTATGGCATGTTTGGTTTGGAAGGGCAGCCAGRCTTTCCTAGCTATCTTGTAATGCAAGTGGAATCAAAATATGCCTGAAATATTGATGGTTATGTGATAATACAATTTAATTTTTGAGGCAAATAGCCCAGATATCTGAGAAATAGATGCCTGCTCCAAGTTGTTCTGAGTTTCCCTTAGATCTCCCTACAGAAAAGGARAATAATCAGCTCAAGACAAGGAGGAACCTAAGTAACCTGCTTCAAGTAAATCATTTTTCTAACTATCCAATTAACTTTGACAGCTAATTCTAGGAGATTTAAGTCTCTTCTTGCCTGTCTGACAATTTTACTGAAGGTTTAGCAGGTGTTTTATAAACCTCTGAAAAATCTAGTTGGAGAAAAAGCTCCAACAGTCTGTGCAAGCCTTTCAAGGGCACTACTCTAAAGAAGTAGGGCTACTGCTCTAAAGCAGGGCTTGAAGCWGTTTCTGTGTTGTGCAGGCATAATCATAGTTCAGTGCTGGATTGTCTTTAAGCTGTGTGGCTGGAGTGGTGCTCTGAAAGGTGATGAGGTGAGAAGCTGGCTTTTTGTTCTCTCACTCTACTGCTCTGCTCATTATCAGTCTCCAGCTTCTTTGTGTACCTGTGTTAGCTCTTTTCAGAGTTCATTTCCAGTGACTGTCCTATTGGGAAAAGTAGTGCTTGCTGCCCAGCTTTTGTGTTTCAGCACAGGCTGCTGCAGTGCATCTTTGTGCTGGTGACTGTGTAGTGACTGGAGTTGCCAAGGGCAGGAAAGGCCACTTTGTGGTATAAACCCTTACGTTCTAATCCTTCCTAAATTAAATTTTCCTTGACAGATTGCACATAAAACTTAAAATAGGTTTGAAATCTATTGCATCCTTTCCAGCCTCTGGATGGAAACACCAGGATGTCTAGCAGGGTTAATGGAAATGAGTATACCTCACTGCTCACTGAGTGAGCATCATGGTTTCTGCTCACTTCAGAAGCAACTTGCTTCTTATTCTGCTCCTAGGATCTAAAGCTGGAAACAGTACCAAGCCAAAGAACATTTCTGACTCTAGGGACTTTTCAGGCAAGGCACTAGGGTTATATAGGAGCACTGAGCTTCTGAGTGTTTTCTGCTTTGAAGTGTTCTGTCCTTGGTGCCACATGAGGATTCAGTGTGGATCTGAGCTGTTCCTGGCATTTTTTCTAAGGCTCCTTAAGGGGGGATGGGAAGTGCATCTATGTACTTTGTCATTATAGTGTGGCTCATTGCTTTTTCATGGAGGCAGAGGCAAAGGCAGAGGTGAAGAAAGCYGCAGAATTGTCATGTCTGCTGAAAACCTGCAGCTACATCTGTAGGTGAGACAGCAGGTGATCCCTTAAAAGCAACATCTTTCTGTGTTCTGTTGCTGATCTGGTCTTTTATGTAGTGGARGTAAGAAAGCAGCAGCTAACAAGGATAGATGTGCAGTCTAAGGCAGGGACCTGCAATGCTTCATCCTCAGTTCTGCATTCCCACAGCACTCAGCTGTCATCCACAGATGCTTTTCACCAGAGTGCAGGTTCCTGTTGGGCAGGGAATTTGAGRGTTGGTAGAGGGGAGTGTGGAGCTCTGAGGAGAAATGAATAGGAGCTGTGCCTCTGCCAGAAAAGGGAAGAAAATGGAAAATGTAGTCATTGAAAAAAAAACAAAAGGAAGGAAAAGTGAGAAACTGTCCCCTTGAGCCACACATAGAATAAAGCTCAAAGAAAGRTCCAGCAGTGAAGAGCAACTCTCCTCAAAAAGCAATGAACTRCAATGATCTGTGATAAGGGTAATACATTTATTTGCATTCATTTACATGCATGAATGACATCTGTGGTCATCTGCATAACATCAGCAAGAATTCTAGAATAAGGCCTTAAATACAAGTATCTAACCTGGAGGGGAATTTAAATGTTTGAAGCCACAGTGCAACAGCTTTAGTGCAGTACTTGCATGGAGGATGTTTTATTACTGTAATTTTAATAGTTTTGGATTTAGATTGGTGACATTTTCTTGTTGTCTGCTCCAAGGCCTCTTTCCATTGTCAGTTCTAAGGTAGGATTTTTTTTATTTCCAGAATAAAAAATTAAAGGAACAGGAATAGYCTCCACACTTGCCAGCAGCCTGATAAAGTATTGAGTAGAGAAGGAAGTGGTGGAAACAGTAAAAGACCTGTAGGAGCAAAACTACATAAAAGGACCTCAAATTTACCTCAAAGCACACTTCACTGGAGAGTGGATTTTCAGAAGAATATAAAATTAGCCTGTACAGTTGGCTTCTGGAGAAGACTGCTTWGCTACAGAGCTCAATTCTAATGCACAGTAGAGAGGAGGCGAAGAGGACAAAGACTTCAAGCAGAGGGCCAGAAGAAGAAAAAGCTGATGAGAGAATATTGCTTTGAAGATGTAGGTTAGCAAAAGGACATTGTCAACCCTTCAGTATGCTACAATTTTGCCGCATTTCACACCCTGCATGCAGATTGTGCTAAAGCCTTTACAGAAATAGAAATCTGCAGCATGTCCTGTATCCTGCACCCTCACTCTTCTGAGGGAAGTGTGACTTGGGGTCGCAGTCCTTGCTGGCATCAGCAGGTTCAGCTTGCCTGAAGTCAGTGGAGCTGAACACCTACTCTTGGCAATASTAGTTTGTCCTTGTAGTTTTTTGTGGGTTTTTTTTTTTTTTTCACAGCAGAAAAACAACAATTAACAGTGCTACTATTGACAATATATAGTCAATAAAGGTGATAATACAACCTGTAACAATCTGGATATGTTACCCACTCATCTCTGTTATGTAGATTATGTTTATCATCTGAGATGGAGAAATATACTTAAGACAAAAAAGGCAACTTCTTTTTTTTTTTTTTTCAGAGAATAAATCTGTAAATGCAGAGGAAGAAGAGGTTTGCTTTCTCTCTGGGTAGAATGAACTTTTTTTTTTTTTCCCTGAATGAATAATTTTCATCTTCCTGTTACTGTGATTTCAGCTCTGCAGAAGCACAATTCCTGTGGAAGGTAGCAGGGATTATCTAGTGATTATTGCACAGAGGTGCATGCACAGAATATTTCAATACTATTATGTTAAGCACAGATGCTGCAGAAGCCCAGCTTCCTTGCCTTATTATTTTCCTTCTTCCTTTCCTTTCTTAATTCCAAGCTACTGTCTGTGTTGGGCTTGCTAGTATTCAGAGTAGGTTAGGGGATGGGGAATAGCCACAGAGAATAAAATTCTGAAGTAACTAAGACATAATCAGCTCTGATATCTAATATTTGCTGTCCCAGCCCTCTGATGGCTCTACCGCCAATATCAAACCTGAATGATTCTGGAATGTTTGGGACTTTCTTGAGTTTGGAATATAGGTATGTGGATTTCTGCAACAGGTAACAGAGGGATGTATTTWTTGGAAAACAGTGTTTCTGACACTCTCCTTTATGATGCTGTTCTGAACAAATATTACTGTATTTATTTAAGGACAGGTGGTGCTATCTTAACCTTGGTCTCAGATGCTGTTGACCAATTACTTCTTGGCAGTACAGTCAATGCTGATATGTGTCAAGGATAGAACAAAACTTAATTTTGTTAAAACAAGAAAATAAATTCTGGGAACAGGGAGGAGGTGGAGCAGGCTCTTTGGGGCGCAAGGAAGAAGAGAGAGATATCTGGGAGGGAACTGTGAGACATGGGCAGCTGTAACTCTGGAGGCTGCCCATGCATTGAAAATAAAGCAGGAATGGGTTAGTGGAGATGTCACTGTAAGAGGGGAAAAGGGGAAGAGGGATGAGTGAAATTTGAAATGGGTAAAGTGACTTTAGAGAAGAGAAATGAGCAGTTCTGACTGCACAGCCTTTACAGGTGCAGGCTCCTGGGTTCTCCCCCATTGTGGACAATTGTCTGCTTATCCTGGGTCCTGCTCTGTGACAGTGGCAGCACAGACACAAACCTATGGCACAAAATCTGTGCAATTTATCATAATGAACTGCAGATCTCTTGAAGGTACCATGAGAAGCTTTGACTGACTGAAACATCTAAAGCTTATGATGAATCAGAATCTGAAAAATAAAAACACTGCTTGAGGGTAATTCATCAATAGATACTGTAATTTAGAATAGATAGTATGCAGGACTTGTGCTCAAATATGAGTATTTATCTAGTTCTTAAAAAGATGAAGGTCAGGGAGGGGTGGTGAGGGGGAGCAGTACCAAACAAGGTATAGTATGTTTGGGTTCAATCAGCTAAGAAAGCAAAACAAACCTTTTTTTTCCCTTCCTTTCTCTGTTATCTAGAGACCTAAGGTGTAGTTTTCTTCTAAAAGAAAAAGTGAGATGTAAACAAAAGGTCTGAATAAAATTATGTTCAAGTAGAAATAGTACATAAAAATTCAAAAAATAAAAATATATTTTGGTAAAATGTTCTGTTGGAGAACTAGACATGGCAAACACTTATTACTCCAAAATTTAATTTTTAAATGTCTGAATTCATTGAATACACACTTTCTTGTCTAYGAGGATAATTAGAATATTTATTTTATACAAAACTACATACACATGTTTTCCTCTCTTATCTCATGTTTTTGTCAAAGAAGTCATTTTCAGAGAGGTAAAAATTATGGACAGTTTTCATGTTGTCCACCTGCGAGTGCAGTAGCATAACACATTTTTCCACAAGTGGTAAATATACAATGTGTTCTGATTATAAAAATTCTACTCTATATCTTTAATTGYGCTGGGCAAGCTAGGAAAATTCTGAGCAATTTGCCCTGGTTTCAGATCAGGTAAGCTAAGTGAAACAATTAATTCACATCTGCATCACAGTGAGGTCTGGCAGATAGAGATAGGCAGTTGAATTAAGGTTAGAAAAAGARGCTGGAGCTCCAGTGCTGTGCTGCCAAGTCTCAGATTAAGTCATAGCTCCTTCTAGCAATTTAAGTTCTGGGAAGGKGGAGGGAAAGATTTGTTCTGACCTCTCTGGCTGTAAAATATGAAGGATGTCTCAGCCTGTGTGAGCTATGATGGGTCCCTGTTGTGGTCAGTGAACRGGCCTTCAAGGGGAGGCTCAGCTCAGCCTCTTTCAGTATCTTGATCTGAAAAGGTGTGAGTCATGCCCATGATAGTCCTGCTCCTCTTCCCTGGCTATAAACCATGTAGGACTGCACCACAGATCTCCAGGTGTGARTTAAGGTGCTGTCAGGCAGATGACTCCTGACCTGTCATGGTCAAACTGGGCATCAGAAACTGTGACTTGCCTGRGMTTTGGCAGCCTGTCAAAGCTGGAGMTGCTTAGGTCAAGGTGYTTCTTGTCTGTGAATTATGGTGGATAAATCCCACAWTGATGTAAGCATGGGTGAATTTTCCCATTCTTGCATGATGTTTGATGCATAAACAGTAGTTTCTGTGTGCCACAGTAAACCTTTTGTTTTTCTGTCAGGTAATGGCAATAGACTTATAAAGAATGGACTTTGGTTTAAAGAAACCCTGCAAAAAGCAAAACAAACCCCCAGCCAAACACACCAAACTGTAGTATTTCCTGAACAAACAACAAAGTGCAGAAATTTCCACAGCAGACATAATAAGCCATATTTTTAAATTTATGCTGATGGAGTTGAAATTTCCTTAACATCTAACACCACTGATGTGCACATGTACAGTAAACACTTGCATTTGTAAATTGAACTTCCATAACTATCAGCAAAATATTTGACTATCTAGAAGAAATGTGTTTCCATTTTGTTTGAATCTTTTAATGAACCCATTTGGGAGGGTAGATGGATCGTCTTAAGCTTTAGCATAAGTTATTTAAGAATKATGATCTCTATTAGAACTGTCTGAAAAACAGTGGGTTCAAGTACCTGTATCAAAGTGGGAAAACTTAACAAGTGTTCTTCTGGGGCTTTCTTCCAAGCTATGTAAATGAGAGTTAAGATTTATTTACTTCAGTAGGATAGAATTAGTCATTTGCATATCATCATCATTATTGCTGTGGAAGTGGGATATAGTGTTAATGACATTCACAGCTTGTCATAAATTGAAAAGAGTTGGTAGTGCCAACTGAGAAGATAACAAAGAAACAAACAGAAATACAAGCCAAGGCACTTAAATGTAAACTAAAAGGAGGCAAGAGATGAAAAATGTCCTCTAATAGAGATGCAGACTGGTGGTGGACAGTAAAGTTGGATGAATACTGAAAGCRCTAGTTCTTAAATAATTATCCCCTAAGGAAATGTCAGCACTTACAGCTGGTAAACTATTTAGATGGTTYAAACAAGTAACAGATTAGAAATGCATTTGTCTAATGCTGTAGCCACAAAAAAATGGACTTAAGTCTTGATATGGAGACTGCAGGTATCTGTCACAGAAGAGGTCTCTTTTGAGAGCTCAGATACAGTGGTCACAGTAATACCTGCCATTTAATGGGTAGGTATTACAGTGTCCAGTGCCAAAATCCTTGTAAAATTTGAGGAATTTCTCAACATAGATTCAGTAGTAAGACTCAATCCAGTCACTCTGAGATCAGGAGCTCCCAGCAATTCACTGAGGAATGATGAAACAGTTTCCAAGTCCTCAAAGAAATTGCTGTGGTTTACTGTCCAGTCCACACAAGGGGTGCTGTAATTAGGAAAGGGAATGCCTTAGTTGATGTAGCAGCAAAACCTGTGTCTTACCAACTTGTGGTAAAGATCACAACAATTGCTTTAGGCAAGAACTTGAGTTCCATTGTTGAACRTCCAAGAAAACTATAAGCTATATTGAGCAAACATGACAAGCAAAGAATATTGGAGAAAATGGAAAACAGTAGAAGATGAAGACTATATGGAAAATGGGAGGGAAAATCTGTCTTACTGAAAAAATTACTGTAACCAAGTGGTTCCATGGTAAAGCTCACAGAGGACTGGAAGCCWTGGCTATCCAAGTGCTACAAGTATGGGTGACACTGAGTGTCTATGCAGCCACTAAAATAATTATTCATGCCTGCCCTATCTGTAAGAAATTCTCAAATATAWAGTCTGTGGAAATCAGCCTTTTTTYYCCCATGCTGAAGACTTCATGTAAACAATGTTGTTATGTCCACAATATGTGGATAWAAATATTTGCTAGTTAGAGGAGATCAATTATCAGTATGGTTGGAGGCTTTCCCAATAAGAAAAGCAGACACTGGAAGAGTAATAAAAGCTCTCCTTAAAGAAATTATTCCTAGATATGGAATACAAGAATCTGAATCAGAAGAAGGTCAAGATTCACAGCAGGAAAAATCAATTGATTTTATAAAAGGTTAGGAATTAAAAAGATTGCAGATCCTTATCACCATCAAGCATCTGGACAGGTAGAAAGGATGAATTAGCTGTTAAGGAGAGAACAGTTAAAATTTGCACATATATGGGGTTAAAATGGYCTGAAGCATTAAATTTAACCTTATGGGACATTTGAAATGCCCCAAGACAATGCCTTGGACTATTGCTTGATGAAGTTCTTTTTCCAAGACTCTTGTCTATACTGGGAACTTATATCCCAGCCCAAAACAGCTTCTTGAATGCAGATGAGCATTTGACACTCTATGTCCTAAACTTTCAGGAAAGTTTCAAAATTAAAAGGGATCATGATTAGTGGTACTAACCCATGTCTCTGGAGGTATAAGCACATGATTTGTAGCCTGGAGATAAAATTTTATTAAAAGTGTTTTCCCATAAATCTAAATTGGAATATGGGAGTGGCTGCAGATAGTCTTATTAAATTCTTACTTTGCTTTGTAAAAGTTAGAGGACAGGAAGCTTGGATCCATCACTTGCATGTTAAGTGGTTGTCAAAGGGTCATWCAGTGATGAACAACAATGCATGCAGGAAGAATCCAACATGGTCAGTGTTTTAAAAACTGAAATAGGTTTTGGTTTTTTTCCGACCCATTTGAGTGTGAGGTTTTCAAATGCCTGAGGAAATTGTGGAAATCCWGCACGTAAAGTTAGTAACCTTTGCCATGCTTTTTTACAAGAGATAGTATCTAAATTTATACAGCCTCGTTACAAGGAGGGAAAATTTTTATTTCAACAAATCAAAAACCATATTCCAAATTACTGATAAAACCCACTATTGAATATGTCCTTTCCTTCCAAGCCACTTGGCTTTGAGCACTCCTCTGTTAGGGATCCTTATAACAGATAACTTCTTATGGACTATGTTGTGTTCAGATATTTCTTTCCACCAAGACCACACTCACTCACAACAGTGGGAGGTGGCAGTCCCAGAAGGAAAGGCCAAATATGCAGTGTGTAAAACATTCCCCCTGCCTCACTCAACTTATGCTCCTATAGTAATACTAATCCTGTGAGCAGCCCTGATGATTGTAACCAAACAATGGCCCTATAAATAACAAGAATACTGGGGATTTTCCATGCACCTTGGCCTGTACCTGAGTGCAAAGTGTGATCTGGGATATGTGGTAAGAGAGCTCACAAAAAATTACCAGGAGAGTGGTCAAGAATTTTTGTCTTAGGAGCCTCAGCTCCTAATATTTTTGTTCTCAAATTTAGCTGTGATATCAGRATCATGATACAAACATTTGTTCATAGGATCAAAGGTAGTAATTTATTAGTAGAAAGTCCAACTGCATTCCACTCCTTATTTTTTTTATCTGATTGGGAGTGAGTGGATTAGAAAAGGAGTTAGTTAACATTTCAGTGGCAATAGAAACTTTAGGCAGTAATTCTGCTGATGCAATTGTGACATTCCAAAAAAAGATTTCACAACTCTGAAATCTCACTGAAAAACAGAATGTCAGCAGACACTTTCTTAGCCTCACAGGGGGGAGTATGTACAATTATTAATACTAGTCATTGCATGTTTGTTGACCAGAGTGGGAGGATTTCAGCTGATGTCTGGAAGTTGTGGTAGCAAGTAAAATTAATGCWTAGAATACAATTGAATAATACCTCAACAGGCTCACAAGAAGTATGGTCTTGGCTCACCTCCTAGATAACAGATTTAAGAGCCTGGGAAAAATGAATTCTTTATGGGTTATTGATTTTTGTAATAATCTTTGTCATACTGTTTATATTTAACATTGTAACACTTGCGATACTCAACTGTGCTTACACCTTAGAGGCTACAAATATTCTGCTTCCATATAATAAATAGCATGAATGTTGATAAAAACAAAGGTAGGACTGTTCTGGAGAGGGCCATTATATAATTAAGATTTAGCAATAGTAGATTGCATGAGCAGACAAAGCCTACAGATTGTGTTATAACAACCGTATTGCAGCTGCTGAAAAGATAACCACAAAACCCATTCAAACCAGCCTGAAAGGGGGTGAAACAGGAGAGAGAAACACTGTGTCTTGCAGAAAAATCTATCTTCCCTGATGAAAAAACAAACAAATCAAATCAAAAACATGTAAGACCCCAGATTTTAATATAACTATTGGTCCAAACTATTGCTTTAGGGACAGAAAACTTGGATTGTAGCAGTACAACTACACAGGGATTTCTTTGTTCAGGTTTCCTCTTTGGAGGCATGCAGCTCAAGCTGTAGCACTATTAATAAAGTGAACTTTATAAAAAAAAACTCCTTTTGGCCTCCTGACTCGGTGAGATCCTGGAGTGTAATCCTGTTATGGTGGCTGGCATGTAAAATTTCCATAACATCAGGCCAGTCTTGTGATATTCGATGGGCATGTAGACAGGCCAGGTGTCAAAAGGATTATGCACACACAAGTAATGGAACTAAGAAAGGAGAACTTTTAAACTAGCTTTTTTTTCTTCCCCATAATGTGTTCCTAAATGGAAAAACAAATCACTAAGGATTTAATAATTCCAAAGTATTTGAATTAAAGAATCTCTACATTTCATATAACTTGCTAGTCATGTTCTAGAAAAGCAAACCTTCCACTCAGAAGACCAAGATATATATTTTCAGTTATATGTTCAAGTGTGCTAGATCCTGGTTATAGATTTAATCAATAACTTTGTAGCCCAGTTATTAGAAATCCTGCACTTCAACATAGGAAATTACACTTTCTCAGTTTATTATCTGTGTTTTAGTAGTAAGTTTTTGTTTGTGGTTTAGAGGGAGGAAGGTTGAGGAGGTTTTTTTGGTTGGGTTTTGGTTTTTTGTTTGTTTTGGGTTTTGTTTGTTTGTTTTGTTGTTTTGGCTTTTGTTGCTGTTGTTCTTTTGGAACTCACTTAATGAGTTGTCTTTGCAGATATAGTTTGCAATGTTGATATTTGAAGGTGATCGACTAAACCAAAATGTCCAATAGGACATCATGGTTTAGATATGTTCTTTGAAATTCTAAATATAAAAAAAAAAATTGTGTAACATTGTTATGCTACATATCCAGGTTTTTTTCTTTAATCTGAAAAAAAAATGTGTGTTTAAGATAGATTCTCCTTACATAAGCACTTTGACTCAAAGTTTGTTTAAAGAACTTGTGAAATTACATTTGTAGAAAATACATCTGTACAAGTAGATGGGAAAGGCAAATTATTACCATTTACTCTCTAATCCMCTATGTAGCTGTATTTGAGTAAGGATCAGGTTTCCCTGGCCAGTTGAAAGCAGAATTCTTATTTTCCCAGGCCTTGATTCTCCTGTGAACTTCGGGAGCTTCAGATTCTGTACTGAGGCTGACCCTTGGTCTTGGACCTGAGATGTTATTCCCCACTGGAGTGGTGGTGGTGTGGGAAATCCATAATTTGTCTATCAGTACTTTCTTTCTAAATTGACTCAGCACAACATTTCTTATATCCTCAAGTGGGGATATCTGTCTTTAATGAGTGAATAACTTATGAAAAATTTTGCCCTAACRCAAGCTGTCATTTCCCCCCTTTCCATGGAGAAACTTCCCTGAATTTATGACTTTTAAAGAACACATCAGATAGAGGGAGGTCAACTGATGAGTATATACATCATGCATAACAGTGATAGTGCATATGGAAGCATTCTGAGGTGACAGAGTATTTATCTTTTTCTATACCAGCAAATTGTCTGAACATGATGCACTTAAAATTTTGTAGGTATTCCCTACATGTGCATGCACCTCCTATCTTTGCAAGCACAACTGTGAATTTTTCAGAACTAGAAAAATTATCTYCTGTTTCTCTGYTCACACAAGTCCTGAAGCAGTACACACATTCATAAAGTTTATCTCAGGGATGATRTTTACAGCTTGCTGTAGGCTGCAARGGGAGGTGCTGAATGCAAGTTTCAATATCTCTACTACTTTTCATGCAGAGTAAAACCAATAAGTAAGGTGGGGAACATAACCTACTGAGAATGAAGAACTAAATAAACTGAATTCAACCTCCAGAGTTAGAGAAGGTTGGGTGAAGACATCACAGTAACCTTCCAGTGTCTGAACAGAGCCTSCAAGGAAGCCAGAGGAACTTCCTTAGGGACTGTAGTGACAAGGYAAGGAATGATGGCTCAGACTGAAGGACAGAGAATTTAGGTTACATATACAGAAAAGTTTTTTTACTATGAGGATGATGAGGTACTGAAACAAGTTGCCCTGTTGAGAATCTGGGGATGGCTCATTTCTGGAAGTGTTAAGAGCCAGGTTGGATTGACCTCTGAGAAACCTGGTCTGGTGGAAATGTCCCTTTTAATGTCCCAAGTTAACTGTAAGGTCCCTTCAAACCCAGGCCATTCTAAAGCCTGCATTCTACAGGAAGCACTTCATGTTCTTACACACTGCTTGAATTTTGCAGTTAACAGTSAACAAGCAGAATTTTACAGGCCATTAGTCTATAAGTGAATTATTGCCCCTGGGTGTTGGAGAAATGAAAAACATTATTTCATTTTAGAAATGCTCTTTTCTTTGCAATTAAAATTTCATTATGATATTTAGACACATCAGTGTAGAACATGTGCCTAGTAACTGAATCAGCATTAAAAGACYTTAATATTGCCTTTGGAACAGTTGGTCTCAGTATTTATAATCCACAAAATGAAAGAATTGAGACAAAGGATAGAAGCTACTGTTGACTGTAGTAGTAAACGATTTTATTTAATTGTTAATTTTATCAAAATATGTATGCCCAAGAGCCCTGAAGACTGTTTAAATCATATGTTGTGAAACTGATGTTAGCCAGTTAAACTGTAAACATTTAAAAAAATCCTCAGAATGAATTCAGCTATTGTGAATAATTCACCTGTCTGCCATCCAGGGAGGCTAGAAAGGTTTCCCAGCCTTTGGAGACTGTGTAAGGTACAGTTTATGTATTAAAATTGGACAAAAGAGAAAAGCCATGCTGGAGCATATGAACAAAGCAAACCACAAAAGCCAGAGCTTTCAAATTTAAATAAGCAATTTAAAATACACTCTTGCTTTTGAATTTTCAGGGTTTTGTCAGCATATATCTGAGCCATAATGCTATTAAATGCAGGTTTTTGTCTGCATCAGCTTTTTGATTGAAACAAGATAAAAAGCCATTTAAATTCATTGTTCAGGTGTATTTGTAGAGCAAAGAGCTGTCCCACACAAGTGTCAAGCCAGATTTTTTTTCCTTCTATTTGATTCATGAGACACAGAGATTGTGATTCCTTTTACATTTAAGACATAGAGAAAAAATTTTGCATTTAAAAATGACATTGTAGATATATCTCTTTCCCAGAAGCTACTTAATAGCATGTTCCTTACCTTTCTTTCATAACATAAAGTTCTTTCTATAAAGACTATTAAATACAAGTATAGTAGAACTATTATCACCATYAAAATTATATTATGAAATGCTATTATGTAAGCACATAAACAGAGAAGTCTCTAAAGAGATCAATCCTTAACACATCAGTTGAGCCTTATCCAGCAAGTAATTTCTGCTTGTTGCATATGTCAGTGTTGAAGAACTATTAAAAGCAATGAAATCTAGTTTGGGAATCTCCTCTTTAAATCCAATTGCTTCATTCTAATTTCAGACTGCCTCACAAACTGGACAAGCATTGTCTGTATTTCCCTTCTTCAAAACACAATCTATTTTTGCAAAATATCAAGACTTRCTTTTTCTTTTCTTTTGCCTTTTGAATTCAGTGCTTAAAGCATTTGCCTGAAGCTTCTTTTCAGCTTCCACTCAACATATCTTTTCCCATATCCATTGCAAAACCCTAACAGCTTATCCTAAAGCCTGTGCTACACTATAGTATATACACCATACTTTCTCTGCTTGTGTGGAAATATCAGATTCCTTAAACTTATACAGTTAGCACTKTCTGATAATTTTTTAACTTATTTCCCTCTACTCTCCTTCAACTTCTCTAATCATGTGGTTTTTTCTGTGTAGGTTCTTGTGAATTGTAAAGTTTCAGTTTCATGATTCTTCTTTAATAACCTTTGTGAGAAATTTCATGTCCACATGTGTATTGCTTCCTGAGTCTTAGTCAGCAACTTAATGCTATATTCTGACCTCTGTCTCATTTCTTCTGTCCTAGACCTCCTGTATCTTGATGTTAGTCCTGTGTAACTGACTGCCACACTAAACTTATCAAAAGTAAAAACAAAAAAAGGACATATCTCTCTGGAGCTGTTCAGTTCTTTATTTGTTCTGATTTCTTCTTACACTGGGAAATATGTGTTATTCAGGGGTATGATGAGCTTGTGAATTGGTTTTGTGGCTTTTTAGCTTGTTTGTTTTTCAGGCAGTGTCATGGGCTACTTGGCAACTTGAAGACCACTTCCCATCTCTTATCCAAACACCCCTACCCACCCCCTCGCCCCCGCCCTCAAGTAACAAGAAATTACAGTTTAAGGCTTTATAAATTCTAGGGGAAGATATTATAAGGAGCTTTATTGTGGYACCCTTTGCATATATCCAAGACCTTACAACAGAGGGAAAAGCATACAGATGAAAAGTGTTGAACATGACCTCCTTGTGTAGGTCTAAAGCTATTAATTATATCACTAAGTATCTTCTTGCTAAAAACTGACATCAGCAGTAAGGGAGAAAAATGTCATCTGTAGACTGATGAGACAGAGTATCCTATATTACACAGAGTCAGGCTTGGAAAGGACCACATTGGTCATCTGTTCAAGCAGGGTCATCCCAGAGCATATAGCGCAGGATTGTGTCCAGATGGGTCTGGAATATCTCCAGTGAGGGAGACTCCATACCCTCTCTAGGTGACCTGTTCCAGTGCTCGATCGCTGCCCAATAAAGAATTTCTTCCTCATGTTCAGGTGAAACTTCTGTGCATCAGTTTCTACTCTTGCCTCTCATCTGGCCCCCATGGAGCACATCCTSCCTTCCCCATGGCTCCTGCACTGCTCAAACAGCAAGCAGAAAAGCTGGGGGGTGACAGAGTGAAGTTGAGCCTGGGAAGGAGGCTGAAAGATATTTTGTCTTTGTTTCTTGCTATGCAGCTCTATATTTTAATTGAAGATCAGCTCATTTTCCCCAAGCTGAGCCTGTGGAGGTAACTGATAAATGCTCCATGTCTTTGTCTTGGTCCATGAACACTTCCAGGTTGTGTTGTGCCCCTCCTTCCCTGTTGAGGAGGGGGATTTGTGAGAGTGGCTGTGTGGAGCTTTGACAGCCAGTCAAGGTCAGCCCACCCCTGTGAGAAAGATTTGCTCATGAACTTGGGGGAGATCAACATAAAGGCTACATCAGTAGCCATGAAAGAGGCGTAACTAGGACAGCTGTTCTAATAAATTAAACCTTTCCCTAGGCACTTTCACAGTCTTTTTTTCTTAATATGACAGTCACACCTTCCAGATGTGTCTCTTTTAGCTCTCCTCCCCCTGGGATAAAGGACAAACAGTATAGCAGCAATATTATGTTGTTCCCTGTGTAGCTGTAAATATCCTCAGCAGCCTAGGGGATGAAGAGAGGGGCTTGTGTAAGAAAACAGAATGACTTCCAGAACTTCAGTTCATATTATCAGGCCTGATACCTGAATATCATCAGAAGCACTCAACTGGATGAATATATATAGTGATGGTACTCTATATGATTTTTAAAATAACTATGAAAACTGGCTGGAATTTTTTTTGAGAAAGTAGTAGTATTTGTTTGGTTTTTAACTTGGATGTAATGCTGAGGGTGTGAGACCAAAACCAGTCTTTCTTCATTATGATTGTCACCAACCCTCTGTCATTGGGTCAAGAATTACACTGTTCAGTACATGCACTGCTGACTGTGAGCTTGAGGCGATTCCTTTTAAAGGTCTTTTTTTCTTTTTCTTTTTCCCTTTTACTTCTGTTTATCTAATAAGGTTGCAGTTAGATCATGATGTTCCAAAAATATGTAACAGCTATACCTGTCACTGGGCTGGTTTTATCTGCTGGCTCCCTTGTCTGCCAKCCTGCTGAGCTATCGAGCAGGTTTCTGCCACGAAGATTCTGAAATGATACACTTTTGACAATGGAAGAACACTTTATTCCCATTACATGTAGCCTTAAGTATACACATTACTCATACCAATACTGTCATTTATTGACAGTGCTGAGCTGTCAGTGATCTAGTTAGCACAGTTTGGTGCTGCAGCTTCAGTTGCTAGACAGAATGACATTTTGCTCAAAGAGCTTGTTATTACATTTTGATTTTATACAGGGGATTAAAGCCAAAACACAGGCTGGTTTACAAGGGAAAAAGAAATACAGCCAGGAATGGTTTACTGTTTGCACAATGTTTCACGGAATTTGGGCATAAATCTCAGCTTGTAACAAACTGGGGAGTTGAATTCTGTGGGTTGGGGTTTTTGTTCTTTTAGATAGGCTTATATCTATAAATGTGAAACTGTTGAATATTGATGAACTTGAAACTAATAGAAATGTTAGCTTCAAATTGCATCATTTAAGGGCCTCGTGCATGAATGGAATACAAGAGGTTCATAAGAAAAACCTTCATTCTGAATTCAGTGAATTCTGTAGAGCTTTGTAAAAAAATACAAAGAATTGGTATGAACAAATTACAAAAGGGAATGTGCAAATATGTGTTTAACAGGGGTTAAGACTGGCTTGTGTTGGTAGTGAAGAGTGTCACTTCCAGGAGAGCAGTTCCAGGATGGTGTTCCCAGTAGTAAAATGTAGAAATGTTCTCTGTAATAAGGTAAGAAAGTCTTCACCTTGGTAGGACCACACTATAGGTGATTCACCAGCAGKAAACAAACTCACAAAGTGTGGTGAGGACCTGACAGCTGCCATCTCTTTTTTTTTTCCTTTCTTTCTATGTTATATGTGTGGACCTGGCCAGACCATTCCAGTGTGTTTGTTTATGCACAAGCAAAAAAGTGCACAAGATCATCTTGATTAAAGATACAAACACAAGAAACCCTTCCCCTTTATAAGGCCCTAAACAAATTTTTTGCTGTTCCAAACTTTTAGTATCTTGATGCTCCAGAAAAGCACGTTTGCCAACTGACTTTAAGAAAATACATAAACTCTAGAAACTGTAAGAAAATCTCACATGACTTTTAACRTACTTTTTAGGTTTTTTAGCCAGCTTGTGATTAAATTAAGGCAACAAGTGAATACGTTCAGTGAGTAGGATTCTAGTCTTACAGTWATTTACTCATGTATTGTTTTTAATGCATATTTAATAAGAAATGGRAGGGATGCCTTCTAAAATAAATTCTGCCCTAAAACACAGTGATGGTATGCTACATTTATTTGACACCTGTGTTGAGTCTAGGCAATTTGGTTTGTACTGTACACTTTTACTAGCAGCCTAAATAGCACCAGTTATTACCCACCTCAGAAGTTCACAAACTTTTAGGTAAGCTCTCCAAAGGTGCATTTGGTTTTTAAAAGCAGTGGTCATTTTGTTAGTTGTCTGGTTTCAGACTCTTTAGAATATCCTTGGATCGTGATTTTGTCACATTCGGTACACCACTAGTTAGCAAAATGCAATGGGTTTTTTTGGTGTAAAATACAAGCTCTTAAGGGAAGCTCAAATGCTGAAAGACAAATTGCACTTTCATGTAGGAGGGTAAAGCAGAGATGATTCTAAGTGCTATAGAAGAGTCACTTTGAGCCTCTTGTTGCATTACTGAGACTTGTGGCTTAGCCATGAATAGAAAATCCTGTTTAAATGCAATGGTAASACTTTTTTAAATTTGGAAAAATCTGCATTTAGACCTCTTTTCTTATCCTACCTTTTCAATAAAGTTAGGCAAGTTGGACTAGTGCAGCCTTTGTTTTCCAGGATGCTCCTGATTTCTGCTGAGTRGTGCACATCCAAGACTTTTCGTGACTGTTGGGAAGGGACCTGAACACACACCCACAGTTCTCTCACATGTCGACATGTTTGAACAAGAAGAAATTCCCATGTTTGTCATAGCAAATCATAAAGGCTGAATACACTTGCCCTCCTTTTYACTGCACTTCAAAAAATTACACAAGTGCAAGGGACAAAGGATTTACAAGGATTTACATAAGTGCAGTGAGAAGCCTGCRTAGTCTAATAAATATATCTTCCTGTCAGGTCACCCTCTTTAGTACACGTCCTATTTCTTCAGTGTGGATAGACATATAATTTAGGAGCAGGCACAGCAAGGAGGATACTGAATTGGTGTTGTCTCAGCCTGTTCTTGGTACCACTTGTGCAGTCTGTCTTCCAGACGCTGCCTTTTCAGCACAGGAGAGAGTCTCTCACAACAGACAGCACTCCCATAGCTGTGCAAGGGTAGGAGGAGGTAGAATTTAAATCTTTTTTTAGGGATACTGTCTTGGGTCTCCACTACCTTTAACCATAATTTCTTTTTCTATAGTGAAACAGCAAACTTAATCTTTCTCTTCTCACAGCTGCCCATTCTCCACTACCAATAATATACATTGGAAACAATAGGCAAAAAAACCCACAAACAAAAAAAAAGTACCCTCTGAAAATCTGTGAGAACTTTGTGAGAAACCAGACAGAAAAACTAAATAAGGAAGGRGAGAGAGAGAAATTAAGGAATTAGACAAGGTAGCAATTAATAAATTTTAATCTCTACTCAGGTCATGTTATTTAATATTCCTTTTATTATATTTCCATGGAGAYAGTGCTCACTGTATACTATCAGGACCTCTAAAGCTCTAAGAAATTTAAGKATATTGAGAGGCACAACAGATTATTTTTGGCAAGCTGCAATGTCATAATGCCCTTGTACATCACACACTTCTGTTCCTTCCAGTTTTATAATCTGTTAAGGGATTTGTGCAAACTGTATCTTATAGAGCTCCAGAACATCTGATTGCAAACCCCTTATATTCTTCCCAAGTCTCTTTTCTGTGCTAGAGTAGGTTTTGTGGTTTGGAAAGTATCTTCTAATGGCATAGTCAACTTTTATAGGAATGTTTCCTGGCATCCACTTCAATCAGCCTTCCCTTTAAACATGTCAAAGTTAGGAAATTGCAGCCATGAATTAGCCATCTGGTAGCTGATGATTCATCTCTGTCCCTTAGAGATAGCAATTTTTCTTTGTTTTTCCCTAAAACCTGGGTTTGCATGTGCTCAGAAGAGAATAAAGTTCCAGGGGATTCACTGAGTTCAGGACTACTGTCTTCCTCACCATGCTCTTCAGAGGAAGCAGGAGTAATGGTAGATGTTTCTAAAGCCAAATCATTCCCATGTAAGAGCAAAAACACTGTGGGTTTCGGGAGCCATAGATTTCAAAGCACTCRGGGTCATCCCTGTGATGTTAAATTGCACTGAAAGAGAGATGCAAAGACTTCCCCAACCTGCCTGTACACACTTTCACACCTGCTGGTCAGTGATGCTAACTCTTCCATTGTTTCTCAGCATTCTTTAATGAATAGGAGGGGAAATTTAAGATATTCATTGAAAAGGTTTCACATACTCTCTTGCCCTGTCCTGCCTGTTAGTCTTTAAGAAAATTAAATAAAAATGAGGGAGGACTGGTAAAAAAATCATTTCTCAGTTTCTAGAAGTCTTTAGTTTACAGAGAAATGACTCCTCGTTATTTAAGTACTGTTAGCACCCTTAAAAATAAAAAAATAAAAAATAACATAAATATTCTATTTCTGCTTTTACAGAGGAATGTGATATTTGTAAACTAAAAGGTGATAACTACTGAAGTTATAATTAGAATGGGAAGAGGGAGGAAATGGTGTAGTAATTAAGGCTGAGCTGTCCTTTAAATTCATCTCCATAACATTTAAATGCATTCATTAACTCAATGCATAATTGGGAGGCATGCCATTAATGCAACAGTTCTGAATGTTTATCAAATTACTTCCAATCATCAGTGTRTCTTGATGACACCTGGCAATCCAGTGTATGGACATCAATAAAACACTAATTATGAAATACTAATTGTAATCACTCTRTAAGGTCTAAAAAGAAGCATTGCTGTTTAAATTAAATTAAGTTAATTTTATTGACTTAATTATTGAAGGATGAGCTGTTCCAAGCTGTAAAATTCTGAACTGACATTTCAAATTACTTCCATACTTATAATTAATGCCAATTCTTCTAAAAGCAAAGACCACAAACAAATAGATACCAGAGATAATAGGTCATGCAAATTAGAACATGCTTCCTCACTGACTGCTGAAAACCAGTTTATTTGAAAATGGCTTATACAATATTTTTTTTCATTTTAGTAGAGACAAAAAACCCACAGAAGATCTATAATCTTAAACTGTTTGTTAAGTAAGCCTTCTCTGTTTGTCATTCAGTTAGATAAACTACAATAGCAATAGGAAGTGTTCATTAACAGCTCAGCAATATATGTATGTAACTCACAGCTCAATCTGCCTTTGGGYTTTTTTTTCTCCTTCCCTCTTTGCAATCTCATTTCCCTATGTCTGGGCTCACAGCTAACCTGAAGGCAATGTACTTGATCATTACTCTTTTTTGTTCACATAGTCTATTGCATTAATGATATAGTGAGCAATCTGTGTTGATAGAAAATCTTGGTATAAAGCTTACAGCTATTTAAATAATCCTAGATTTGCTTTTCACTGTGTCAGGAACTGTTTAACCCATGTTTGGCTTTCACTGGTAATAATGGATTAATTGAGTTTAAGCATGCTATAAACTTTATCAGGAGTTATTCACAATGATATTATTAGTTTGTAAAATGATTATGTAAACAGATACAGCATTATATTCAGAGCTTTGTTTTGTGTCATACAACAAAGAGTAAAATGGCAGCTTGGAGGGAATAGGGTCATGCTGCTTTTGGCTGGGGTAGAGTTGATCTTCTTCACCATACCTAGTATGGGGCTGTGTTTTGGATTTGTGCCAGAAACACAGTTGATAACACAGAGGTATTTTAGATAATGGTGAGCATCACCTCCACAGCACTCCACCAGCAATTTGGCTAGGGGTGCACGAGATGCTGGGAGGGGGCACAGCCAGCACAGCTGACCCCAAGTGATCCAAGGGACATTCCGTGCTGTAAGGCACCGTGGTCAGTGCATGGGGCTGAGGGGAGAAGAGGGATGAAGAGGAGAGTGATGGCACACTTGGAGTGATGGTGTTTGCCTTCCCAAGACACTCTAGATGTGTATAAGAGACAGGGGGAGAAGAGGGGTGAAGAGGAGAGTGATGGCACACTTGGAGTGATGGTGTTTGCCTTCCCAAGACACCATCCTTTGTGATGGACCTCTGCTCTCCTGGGGATGATGAACACCTGCCTGCCCACGAGGAGCAGYGAATGAATTCCTTGTTTTGCTTTGATTTGCGCAGTTCTTGCTTTCCTATCRAACTTTATCTCAACCTACAAGTTTTCTACCTTTTGCCCTTCTGGTTCTCTCCCCCATCCCAGTGTGGACAATAGCTGAATGGCTGTGTGGGATTTAGCTGTTGGCTGTGGTTAAACCATTACAGGCAGTTATGGGAGGCACTGCTTTGCAGATGTGTTGGAGCTACAGCAAGGTTTTGGTGCCTCACAGAATTTAAAGGGGTGTTTGCTCTCTGCAGGATATTTAAAAAGTATATTTTTGGATTTCTTTCTGCTGCCACAAATACTGCATCAATGCATTTGAAAATAATCTGTTTTTCAGGTCAGCTTTCATAATTGAAAGCTAAGCTTTATTCTTAAAAACAAACTAGCTGGGACAAATGGGGCAGAGCTAAGACACCTTAGACATGCAAAAATCTTGGATATGGCAGAATGTGTGCAGAGATTAACTGAAACTGTATCTGTTCTGTAGTATTTCAGAAATTAGTGTATAGCTTGAATTGGATATCTCCAAATAGTCTCAGACATCCTTAAATCTGTATAAAATGCATTTCAATTTCTCTAGATTTTCACCTATAAATAWTAATAATTAATTGAAATGGATATGATTAGGTTTCCATTCAATTACATCATTGAAGTAATGAGGTGAAATTATGTTACAGGAATATTTTCTAGGTGCATTAAAATGTGAAAGCAAAATCTTTTTTAACTCTTGGTATACTTTCATTTGAAGAGGATGACTCTGAAATCTGAAAGACCTTCACTTATTCAAAGTCCCCAGTAAAATATCAAAAGCATCAAAATCCTGTATTTTTCAAGGGAAATTAGTTAATTATATTTACTGTAAAAGCTATTCTCATACGAGCATACTCTTATGCAGAACTAGAGGTGCGTAGGTTCAAGCAAGCAGAATTAAATTTTTACAGCCTTGTAATAAAATCAGAAGCTGATTTTAGACAGGATCAAAAAGTTAGGTCAATATCTGTTGAACTCAGCASACTCAGCAAAGCTTTTACTTCACAAATATAATACCCAAAACGATAACTGCAAAATACACAAGAATCACAAATGCAGAGTTGCTATTCCTGCCTTATTATTGGTGGTAGTTTATCAGAGTTGATTAGAAATCTTGTTCTTCTAGGTTTACAGGAAATTTCTTGGGCCAATRTCCTCTGAGGTGTTGGCCTTCAGATTTCCCTGTTGTTATATCATAATTATATAAGATATTATTTCTGTAAGGATGTAGCAGTGTTTACTGCAAGTATTTATTTAACATTGTTTTCCAACCTAGCGTCTTTTTTTACAAGTAGTTATTGAATAGTAGTGTGAGTAAATTGTGCTTATTTCCTTCCCTGTGAAAAGCATACTGCCCTGATATGCTACATTTCTGTTGGATTATTTGCATTCCAAGACATACTACCACTTGAGACTGGAATGTTTCATCTGCTGGGATCTAATCTCAGAATCTTAAAATCTGTCTCTTTTTCCCCTTTTATTTTTTCTTTTTCAGTTGTTTCATTCATTTATTTTTGTAGCAATATTTTTAAACTGCCATTGAGCTGTTCCAACACATTGATGGAACATCTGATACTGAGCTGTTTGGTTCTTCTTGTTTTCTAAATGTGTAGAACAATTATTTTCCCCTGTCAGCACAGGCACCTCTGTACTTGTGTTCAACTGAAGTCTGAGAAATCTCCTCAGGAGAAATACTTCTCCCARTGAGAGATTTTGCAGTCTTGTTACACTCTGATAAATAGATTTTACTTTTTAAATTGATTCAGAAAGCACTCCACCCAGCCTGGTATCACCTAAAATACAGGTAGAGTCTCTACTCCATCATTCAGATTATCACTGACAAACATTGGAYATTTGCAAGGTCTCCAGGAGGAGGCTTCTATCAAACTGCCTGCAAAATGTGTGCAGATATCTTATCATAGAATGGCCTAAGTTGGAGGGGCCTTAAAGATCATTGAGTTCCAATCTCTGGATGCTCAGAGCCCCATCCAAGCTGGCCTTGAACACTTCCAGGGATGGGGCACCCACAGCTTCTCTGGGAAACCTGTGCCAGGGCCTCACCACCCTCACAGAGAAGAATTTCTCCCTAATATCTTGTCTAAACCTACTTTCTGTCAGTTTGAAGCCATTCCAYCCTGTCCTGTCACTCCAGGCCCTTTTAAATTGTCCCTCTTCATCTTTCCTGTGGGCTCCCTTCAGTTACTGGAAGGCCACTGATTTCTACAGGGAAGACTGACACGATGTAACCCATGTAAATTACACTATACTAATCAAGTGGGAATAGGGAAGACAGGTGCAGTCACATAGAAAGCAACACCACCTAAAAAGATCTTGGGGTTATCACAAAACTGCAAGCTTCTTATGTTYGGGGTGGGGCTGGTGTTGGCGGGAAGAAGACATTTGGTCATATGGCCAGAAATGCCCAGAGAGGTATTTATGGTGTTCACTTTTGGTGTGACAGTAAGAGTGGGGGAGGAGGAGGGGTGTGTCTGATATGTACTTGAAATTTTGGGGTAGACCAAGATCTAAGGAACCTAGCAAAAGCATGAGAATGAAAATAATGTCTTTAGGTGTTTATTGATACCTTTGCATGATCCTAGTTCTKGGTAAGGACACTTTAGTGAACTCGTATGGCAATTTCCCAGCTTAGTGCCCCTGTGAAGCCTATTTCTTCAGCATACTTCAATTTGATTACTATGCATTCTCTACTGTCAGAGATTCACTAACACTGATATATCACAGCCTAGAGGAAAATTGTAAGTGGAAGGTTTTCAGAAGAGAGCAGMTGATTTTGCTAATGAAAAATTGAGACTTAGTGCTCAGTGACTTCTRAGTACAAGGTTAATTTATCTTAGTMCTTTTCTTTTGTCCAATTTACTTTGTCTTAGCATCCTTATTTAATGAAATCTTTGAACATTTGGATAGAGAAAAGGCCTATTTTTCCAAAGCCAAAGTAGCTCTAAAACCACAGTAGAGTATATTTGAAACACTGAGGGAAATAGAAACCTAAATTCAGCTGTGAATATGCTGAGCAATGTCTCCCTTGCAGCATTAAAGCTCACTGTATTTTGTACAGTGTGGAATATTGTACTGCACATGAGCTGCAGAGATTTTGTCATGTTAGACTTTTCCTCTTAAAACACTAGACAGTTTCAAATACTTTCTCTTTAATTCTCTATGACAGCACRTGAAAAATTTTTAATGAAACTTCATTCTCCTATTGCAAAAATTACTGTTTTAGAAAACAGTGGAGGTATTAATGATATTAGATGCATAAACTGTCAGTCAGAAGAAGAAAAGGCAAAACAAGCCAAACTTTGGATTGACACACTATAAACAAAAAAGGCTTTTCAAATYTTATAGCAGCGAGAGGCACTCATGCGAGATTACATATTGAAAAACAGGAAGCTGAAGACTTACACCTACAGTAATTATTCCTTGCCTAGTGGAAATGTCGTGTCTRAAGAACAGGGTGGGAGTTTCAGAACTCATCATTTTCCCAATTCCATATTATCAACCAGGCTTCTGGTCAAAAGCCTGTGGAGGGAGCTCTTGCTTTCAGAAAGCAGAGTTCWCTGTGGAATGAAGGATATCACTGGGTTCTGACAATATTAGTGGCTGTGATGCCTGTAAAAATATTTCTTTAGCATAATCTGCAGAAAAACTATTGTCTTGGACTTGCCTTTACATATTCTCTGTCCTTCTCCCTTATTATTTGTGTATCTCCCCACAGCAAGGCTCTTCCTTTCTCCTTAGGCATAAACTGGGAGGTTGAGCACTGAGGTGGATTGAGCACTGTTCTGACTAAACCAGGAGGCTTTTGGCTTTGGCTGCTAGCAGGATCCAACTTTATGTTCTTGGGRAACTTGATGAAATTTAAAAGCTTGTTATTGCACCTATTTCAGTTTCCATGGGAACACTGATAAAACATTTCACTTCTTCTGTAATCTCTTCTCATTATCTTCCAGAACATAAGTCATCTGCTACCTAATTTTCTGGGCACTTATGTCAAGTAATTTTTTTTCTTTTTTTTTCTTTTTTTTTTCTTTCTTTCCTTGCTTTTTTTTTATATCAGATAAAATTTTTGAGCTGCTTGTGTTTCACTCCTACAGTCTCACCACAACTGAATTTGAATGTCACTAGCAAGAGCAAATGCTGAACAGAAATCCTGGTTTGTGGGTAGAAATGGTGAGATAAGGAAAAGTAGGATACGACTAGGAACTAGAATCATAGAATCATTTAGGTTGGAAAATACCTTTGATAGGTTTAATAGGTTGGTATTCCTCCTGCACTAGACTGAGAAGCACTTCCATCAGAGATGTGATATAAGCAACTAAAAGGAAGGGGTTATTCACCCATTAAAAGGACAGGGAAGTGGCCCCAAGGTCATGGATATCTTGTCAGGGTATGCCCTGGAATCCTGTGGGATCTCCAAGATCCYAAGAATTGCAATGGGGTATGAAATGTCACTCAGTTCTGTGTCAGCAAGCATTCTGGTCCTGCTGGGCGGTTCTCCCACAGCACCAGGGCCACCTCTCCAACACACCAGCAAGGCTGCCCTTCCCCATTAAGGTGGGAGTGGGAAGGGTCACAGCCAGGACAGATGACCCAAGCTGACCAAAGGGATATTCCATACCATACAGCATTTGCTCAGATGTAAAAGCTAGGAGAGAGGAGAAAGAGGGAGAACAAACATTATTATGACATTTGTCTTCCAGAGAAACGACTATCKGTGCTGAAGCCCYGCTTCCTGSGAAGTACCTGGACACTGCAGATGGGAATTAGAGAATAAAATCTTCTGTATTCCTTTTCTTCCATGTTCAGTCATTTCTTTTTATTGTTAAATTGTCTTTGTCCTGTTCCGTGGGTTTTTTTCCATCTTATTTTCTCCCTTCCTGTCCTGTTGAGGAAGGGAGTCATGGAGTACCTTGGTGAGCAACTAGCATCCAGGCAAGGTCCTCCCGCAGTCCTTTGTTGGCATCCAACATCTGGCATTACAAATTCAAACAAATGAATTGGGAAATGTGATCAGCAAAATATGGACTGAACAATATTAGAGAGTGAAAAGATCCAAGAGAACTTTCAGTTGTCATAATTGTGGCAAAGGGATGAGTGTTGGATTGTGTATAAATTGTCCASTTTTGTTTGGTGTTGTGATGATGATTCTGGAGCACAGCATTATTTTTTGTTGATATGAGTGAAGTTTGTGAAGATTATGTGAGGACTGTGGATTTGAAAGATTATTTTTAAATACATAATTCCCAGATAAGGGAGATGGATGGATGGATGGATGGATGGATGGATGGATGGATGGATGGATGGATGGATGGATGGATGGATGGATAGTTTATGTGGCTAGGTTTTGGTAGCAGGGGGCTACAGGGGTGGCCCCTTCTCAGTGAGAAGGTGCCAGAAACTTTCTCCATGTCCAAGAGAACCATTGCCCCATTGCCAGTTGGCTCCAAGAGGGACCAGCCCTGGCCAAGGTCGAGCCCAACAGCAATGGTGATTGTACCTCAGGACCAACTTTATTTAAGAAGAGGGGAAAAGTTACTGCCCAATGGCAATAAAATTCCCTAATGAAAGTATTCTCCCTTACTGGAGCACCTCTTAAAGAACTGCAGCCTGTGGGAAGGACCCACATTGGTGAACTTTGTGAAAGACTGGATGTCATGTTAAAGACACCACGTTGGAGCAGGGGAAGAGCATCAGAGCAACAGAGATGAAGTGTTATGAAATGATCACAGCTCMCATTTTCCACCTTCCTGTGCCACTTGTGAGGATGGAGGGGAAAGAGTCAGGAGTGCAGCTGATGCTGGAAAGAATGGGCTGGGGAGAAGGTGGTTTCAGCTTTGTGTTTAGTTCTCAGTGTCCTGCTCTCTTATTAGTTGGCAGTAAATTGAATTAGTTTCCCCTAAGTTGGGTCTGTTTTGCCCATGACAGTAATCAGTAAGTGATGTCCCTGTCCTTTCCTCAGCCTTCAAGCATTTCCACTGCATTTTCTTCCTCTGCCATGCTGAGGAAAGGAGATTGATAGAGCATTTGGTGGGCACCTGTTGGGCATTGAGGGTCAGCCCTTGAGAGTGAGCCAGCAATTGATATCTTGGGAGTGGACACTGGCCCACTCAACCATAAAGAACTGCCAAGAGCTCAGAGATCTCTTTCCTGTGTTAGGACTAACATCCTTTAGCATGATTGTCATTCTGAGCATACAGACAAAGCATCCAGAGTTTGAGTAATATGATCCCTATCATATATATATTGAATCGATGCCTTAATTTTATCTGTAGTTAAATATCAATTAAACAATCTAATTTCCATCTGACTTTCCTATAACACAAGGCTCTAGTCATCTTGGCTATCTGCTACCCATCTGCCCTAGGCAGTGCTGAATAAAAAAATAAAGACTAAGGAGCTGCCTAAAGAGCTGGGGGCACTGCCAGACCCCACTCTGGGTGCTATCTTGCCAAAAGTTCYCTGATAATCTCTGGAAAAAGGATGTTGTATCCAGCTCCTCCCTATAGTGCAGTTATCTGGAATGCTGTTRGAGTAAAATAAGAGGAAAAAAAGAGGATCAAAGTCCATCTGAGGTTCTTGCCTTTGCCCCATTGAATACACTCTAGAGAATGGACTTTTTTTTTTCATATTTGCTGTCCTAGTCTTTTTTACTGTAGGGACTGTTGTTCTGCAAGAGTGTATTTATCTTGTCCCAGTGCATATCACATTTTTAAGCACATATCTCTTGGAAGGTGCAAAGGCAAGGGGTCCACAATCAGCTYTATCCACTCAATTCCAGACCAGAAGAGTTACAATAAAATATGTYGGAATAATATAGACAATGCAGGAAAGTATCTGGAAGACTGCCAACCTAATACAAAGGCTGTGCATGAACCTTACTCATACTGAAATAATAGAAAGAATTTAATTCATTTTAAAGGCTCGTTTGAGAATTTGCACCAGCTGGCCAGTTAACTCTAAGTAGCCACTGTGCTAYATGATCACAGGGTAATATCATTTGGAAGAAAACCCCCAAAAGTTGATGACAAATTAAATCTCTGTCTAAAGAAGATTTTAAACATCTCTGACCTTCCAAAGCTTTCCTTGACAGTTTAAGGGAAATATTGATAAATTAAATATACAATAGGATGTGTATTTTATTTATTAATAATAATATTCTACTCTGAAACCATCCCTGAATATTTAAAAGCACAGACTCTTTTGCTATTCCTGTCCTCATTTATTTTCTTTTTGTCATTAATCTTCAGCAATTGTTTCTATTATCTTTAAAAAGATTATTAATGCAAATCTCTGTGGTATGGCATTGCAGTTGCCTGCAATCAAATGTATATCTCATATATATTTATCTGGGGGTTTTTTGCCTTCCTATACACAAATGTTTAACTACCCTATTGTCTACTATTCTTTCTGCTTTCATATTTTCTCCCCTCTTTTTTTCATGTTTATAGCTCACAATGTGCACAAGTCCATGCAATTCACCCCTTGTCCCTTTCTCAAAAATCGTTAGCATTAGCAAATGCAGTGTTCCCTCCCTAGCAGTCTCCTCTGGCAGGAATTCCTAGAGCACTTTTAGGCAATATTCCCATCCTCATCTAGCTTCAAAGGGTCAGCTTAGTACCTTGGATCTGAGGACATCCAGTTGTCTCCATTGATTACTTAGGAAAATAAGTAATAGTAATAGCAAAGCCCCTACCTTTCACCCTAAAGTGTATAGAAGGTTTAGTGTTTAATTGCCAAAGGTGAGTGTCATAAAAAGAGCTGTGATTTCTACTACATGGWTAAGGAGCCAAAGGACTATGCTCTTGTCTCATTCCATAAAATCCTACAAGTTAGATCATGTAATGCCTGGGGTCAATTCACATGGCTTCTTCCCTTCTTTTGGGAGCTTAAATCCACTCCATGGAGGAGTAGTTGAATACATGCTTGGCTTCATATTGCTCTGGAGTGAGGTCAAAGCCATTGCAGTTGCTCCATCTGGGAGTGCAGCTGGTCACTGAGCCAAAAAGAGCTCTCAAAGAATTCAGAAAACTCCCTGTACACTCTTTCAGTGTTGCCTAGTCCATGGATTGTGCTGCCTATTTGTTGCTGAAAGCCAGAAGAATAATAAGGAGTTGAAACTGGAAGCAGAACTGAGTAAAATGTGACACTGCTGGTGGACCAGGGGCTGCTGACAGGGAAGGAGAGAAGGTAGAGGAACACTTTATTGACCTGAGTCTCTCTAAAAGGTGTCATTATGGAAGCCACAAAGGTACCTTAACTTTGTGTACCTTTCAGCTTTCTATTACTTAGGAAAGCGGTTTACAGAGTCTGCTAGCATGTAGAAATGTAACATTTTTTAAATTAAATATCAGGTTTTTTATATATTTTATATTTATATTTATTATTATATTGTTTTATATTCTTAAGAATAATATTAATGTATTTTATTATGACAGAGTATACTCACTACATAATTCCTTTTGATTAATGGCAACATTTACTGTTAGATTGTTAAGTCAAAACTCTAATTAAACCTCATATCTCAGGCATTTTATAGTTCTTTGTGATAAAAAAGTTTTCTTTTTTTATTACTAGTCAGAAGTAAGGGCTGGCTTTTTAATTTATTTTGTTGTGTTTGTAGCAGACAACAATAACTTCATTTGTGGAGCTACAGTTCAGAGTTAGGTGTTATTAACTTTAAAAAAATTTCTGTCATGCCAGTAAAACCACACAAGTTGATGAAAAAACAAATTCTAGTATGAAGTGCTACCTTCAACCTTCAGATGAAAATTGAAGGCAAGCTCTTGTTGTTTTCTGCTTTTTGCAATAATAGGTTTAATTTTGCCATCCTAACTCAGATGCGGTTAAAATATCTACATATGCTGTTGCATGTTGAGATTTCTGTGAATCGTGGTTCAAGACAGGCAGGATTTATATAAAGCAGGCAATAAATCTGCACAGCATCACAAGATGTTCAAAGTCACTCCCTGCCTGATCTATGCAGTTTTTGTCAGTTTTGATTCATGAAAACCTACATGAGAACTACCCCTTGCCTTCCATGAGTGAAAGCTGGCTTCCCTCAAGTGCCAGCTCCTTTCCAAAGCATACAGGGAAAGAATGTGGGGCTTAAAGAGGAGCTGCTGTCACAGCTYTGATTGCAGCAGCTTCCACAGGCCAAGAGATGCATTTGTTCAGGGCTGTTGTGCCAAGGTGTGGAGCAGGAATGCCACTGCTTTGACCAAAACTGTACTGGTTCCTCATGCTCTTGGTGGCAGTGATGTTAATGTAGCCAATCTTTTATGGATGCTGTTCCACAGAGCCCAGAAATGTCACTGATCTCCCTGTACTGAAGGTATGCCAGGTCTCACGTGCCAAAAATTCCCTTTGGCTTTTGTGAGAAAAGGCATAATGTCTGCAGAGATGAACTTTTATGTTCGACAATATGCAAAAAAAAAAAAAAAACCTAACAAAAACCTCCAGGATTTCTTTTTCTTTTTCTTTTTCTTTTTCTTTTTCTTTTTCTTTTTCTTTTTCTTTTTTTTTTTTTTAAGTAGCATATTGAGTATGTGGTGACTATTTAACACTTACATCATTCACTTCTGGCAACGAAATTTATTTTTATGTATGCTTTGCCACTGGTTGAATGACAAAGTGGCAGCAATATTTCTATTTCAGCTGAGAGATGAGGTATCTGTGCTCCAAACAATTTGCAGAGCAGACAACATTAGATGCACTGTGACTTTATACAAAGAGCAAGACTGATCTTTCTGGGTAATTGTGCTACTTTGCCTCTTTGATTGTACATAGTGTCTCTRTTATTATGGTCTATTTGGTGTTGGAATGTTTCTAGAAGCTACTGCTGTTTAGAAACAAGCTGTAATCAGGGGTCAAAGATTTATAAATTTAACAGAAAATGTGTAGATAAAATATTTTAAACAGCAAAGTTAGCTGCAATGTTGACACAGTTTCTAAATTGATACAGAACACATTTTGCAAAGGTATTGAACCTCAATCCAGCAAACACTAAATGCAACCACACATGCAAGAAAGATTTTCTTGCTTATACTGTGTAACTTAACYTGAAGTCCAGAAGCTGGATACAGCTCAGTCCTCCATATTGCAACCARTTTCTTCTTGGCAGCTCTCCAAGGGCCCAATAGACACTGGCATTCATTAGGATGCATTGTTCACATGAGTTTTAATTGCCTTTCCTGAGGGTTTGACACATGGATAAACTGACTTCCCCAAAAACTGACAGCGATTTATCCCTGCTCCTTGCCTAGAATGTCAGYTCACATGAAACACACACCTGGTACATGCTTGATTCAGGGGTAGAAAGGGCCTGAATTGCTCAGGCCTGAGCCCCACAGCTGCTCCATGGGGAAGGAGTGAGGGATGGCAGTGGGAGACTCCTTCCAGGCAGGGATGAAGGTCTCTCCCTTCTGATGTAACCTCCTGTTCAGGAAGGCTTGCTGCTTGCCAGGGACTCAGAGAGGAGATCATGATGGGGCTGCTGAAGCTCTTTTGGGTCTTTGATGGTCCTCATGGCTATTTTGGAAAGCCACAAGGGTGATGGAGGGGCTACAGCACCTCTCACATAAGGAATGACTGGCAGAGATGGSACTGCTCAGCCTGGGGAAGCGAAGGCTCAGGCTGGCTCTCAATAATGTGTGCAAACACTGAAAGGAAGGATGCCAGGAGGATGGAGTCAGGCTCATTTCAGCGGCACCCAGTGACAGGACAAGAGGCAATGGGCCCAAACTGAAATGCAGAAGGTTCCCTCTGAACACGTGGAAATATTTTTCACTGTGTGGAGGACCAAGCAGGCTGCCCAGTGGGGTTGTAGAGTCTCCATCCCTGGTAATATTCTAAGGATATCTGGACACTGCCTCAGGTAATGGGATTTAAATGACCCTGCTTGAGCAGGGGGAATAGACCAGGTGACTTTCAGAAGTGTCCTCCAACCTCAACCGTTCTGTGAGTCTTCTTATATGGTACAGTCAAGTGGATCCATCGTCTATAAACCACCAAAGTTATGGCAACACAACTGAGTAAATCTCTGAATATAAATACTTGATGTTTAATTTTTAAAGGTAAAAATAACTTCTCTTGAAGTTGATACTTGTTTTCCTTCCTAGCCTTCCCTCGCTATCTAAAGAAAAAAAATATCATTCTAAAATGCTTGTAATTTGACAAAGGTCAGGTTTGATAAAATATCTTTAGTAGATCATTTAAGCAAGTAAAAAAATTCTAAGCAAGCATGATAGGTATATGACTTTAATGTTCACAGACAAATGTCAGAAAATTAGTGATTTCAGAAGTTGCAGGCATGTAAAAATGCATAACCTTGCATTCACGATCATGCCACAAGTGTACCTGCATGGAAATTGATCTCAAATATATCCAGGGGATATAGAAATATGTTTAGAAAAATATGAGAGAGAAGGGGGGAAGGAGTGTCATTTTATAAATAATGTTTTTTTAAAAAGGTGACCAATAGAAAGATACTAGAGCAGCAGTGTTTTAAATTGAAGGGTTATTTCAGCTAAGGTTAATATATTGTTCTCAAAAATTGACATACTTCAGATTTTTTCCCCTTTGGTACTAGTGATATGCTTCAAGTATTCTTATAATATATCATATGTCATACAAATTTTCTGTATATAATTATCCATGGACACTGTACAATCATGAAATTTCAAGAATATGTCTCATCATTCTCAGCTCAGAAGAGCAGCAGATGGTGTTTGCTATTGGGTTACCCCAGAGAACTCTTTTCTTTTTTTTTCCCAAGCTTCAGTTTATATCTCTGTGTATACATAAGTTCCATGATTCCATTTATATAAGCATGCAAGGCATTAAAGTGATAATAGCATTCACCTGGAAATAACATGTTGCTTTAATCCAATCAAGATTTCCTGTACTAAAAGTGAAGGCTGGATGTGARGTGCTGAGTTAGAGAGGGCAGTTTAGTGAAAAAATACTTTCTGTCAGAGAAGTGGGATTACAATTAAAAATGCCATGGAGAAAACTGAAACTGTGTTTTGGAGGCCAGATTGCAAGTGCTCCTGGGGGAAGTTCAGAGGCAGTGCCTCTGCTCCAGCTGTCCCTAACTCCAGCAGCACAGGAGGGACTGACATCAGTACAGGCACCTGAAAGAGAGGCTCTATTTCCATATTAATTGCCCATTTCTTCATCCCAGGGGACCTTGTGACGATTATTTTTAGGGCCAAAATTTTGTCACTTATACTGGAGAGAGATAAATGCTTCAAGAGTTGCCAACACTTGTCCCATTCAAAGGTTAATTCTCACTGTATAAAACTCTCTGACATGGCAATAACAAAGCAAACCCAACTCCCAGATAACATTCAGCTATTTTTCCTAGAGAAACTATCATATGGTTTAATAGTGACTAAGTTAATAATTCTGATATCATGGAAAATGAAAGAAATTGATTAATATCACAAGTAGTGAAGAAACTAATTTTGAAAAAAAATATTGCCTCAGAAGCTATTCAGAGAAGTACAAATATATCTGAAATTCATATTCAGATTATTATGTCTGCTAATTATTACTTTTTTCCTAGTGCTTTTTACCTTTTTTCTCCATAGCCAGCTTTTCTTTTCTTCTCTTCTCTCCTCTTTCTTCTTATCTCTATGTATGAAAATTTAATAGATGTTTTGAATAACTCTGAAATGGGTAAAAAGTCCATATTTAAAAAAAACAAGCATACAAGTAGAACACACAAGGGTTTTGTGGTTTGGTTTTTTAAATGGGAAATCAGTGTTAATATGTTAAACATGAATAAGATTAGTTTAACTATTATTTTGCCATTTGTAGT
Organism: Sporophila hypoxantha; assembly: GCA_002167245.1. Classification (NCBI taxonomy): domain Eukaryota; kingdom Metazoa; phylum Chordata; class Aves; order Passeriformes; family Thraupidae; genus Sporophila; species Sporophila hypoxantha. Next base: position 3,113,221 of record NDFG01000537.1, read on the forward strand.
ATGGCCTTTCTCCTTTTATTTATGAAATGGATGAGTAACTTGGACATGTCACCAGTCTTGAATTTTGAATTATTTCAATTACCTCCATATACAAGAAATTAATGCAAAGATGTATGCTGGCATACCTTGYTGTAATTTTCTTTAAAAAGACTGTAAAAATCTCAAGCATACTTGTTGGCATTTTCTTGCAAAAATTGCCGCTGACTCTATCTTTCTCTTATTTCCCTTGTTATCTCAGTCTGCAGAGATTATCAATTATGGCCTATGTGGGAATGAATTTGCAATACATTATTACTGAAAATACGAGGTTTTTATATTCTTTCAAGTATTTGTTAGCATTTTACTCTATGCACCCTCCACCTCTGCCACTGGTGGGTTGAGCAGGATGTACGTGACATTAACTCTGATCCTGGGTTTTGTCCCTCTCAAACAAAGTACCAAGGTAAACGTGTGGCTCATGCCTTACCTTTGTCTCATGCACAAAAAGTAGCACAGAGCTCACTCACAAATCAGGTTGCTGATGAAAAATGATTGGTATTTTTCAACGTATTCTGGCCTCTGCAMGTTGTTTCTTCCCTGTAATATGCTTAGGGGGAAAATCCCCAGCAAATTTTTGTAAAAGGAAAACAAATTTCTCCGTACCTAATTCTGAGCTCTGTGCAGTCAATTTATTACAATGGAAATGGATGACACAACCAATTCCTCCAGTATAGTCACATGTTTAAAAGAGAAAAGTGTAAGGCAGGCATCCAAACTGAAAGGAAAAATAGCAGTGTGTGCTGAAGGGCAGAAACCAGCCTGGGATTAGAATTTTAGTTTTACATATGTCTGGGAGAACAGAAAGGTTAACAATAACTTCCTCCTCTTGGTACTTCTGATTTGCAAATTGAATTCTCCATTAGCAGTTGGGTTTTTGTATCTTTTTATCTTTTGTTTGGACCTGGCTTTTTAAAGGAYATTTCTTGCTGACTGTTCAAATTATCTCTGAGAAATGAGGTGACTGGAAGCTAAATTGGCAATGCTTAAGACTKCTATGAGTATCAAAGCTAAAAAACTTGCTTCACTTGCTCTTAAAAATGAGAGACCACATAAATTATATTTATTAACTTGTTTAGCCTATTGTCATTTGATTAGGAGTGATTTTTTTTTCCCTGCTTATGGATGAAAACAAGAGATATCTTTAAAAACAAGGGCTATGTTACTCCCTGGTTGGACCAGGGACCTCCTGAGGGCCCTTCCAGCCTTAATCCCACTATGTAAGAATCCTTGAGAAGATTCAGCTTCCTGAAAAACAAGCTGTGAACAAGACTTATTGAAGACACAAACTCAAAGAAGGAAAATTAGAAACATAAACCCAAAAATTAGATTTCACCATGCCAAGATAAGTGTGATAAACGTTTTCACATTTCCAAAGGTATGGAAATGAAGTTGGTAGGGTGGTGGGGGTGCAGCTACTTTTATAGCTACTTTTATATATATATATATATATTTATTTCTTTTTTTTAAGCCTGCAATAAAAGGGTTTGAACTGGGAGACACTGATATTTATCTGTCAAAGTCAAAATGTGGCCATGAAATACTTTCTTCTAGTTAGCCTTTGAAAGGACTTAATTAGATTTCCTTGAGTCATGTAACACAGTAGCTGTGTTTATCTGTTGCTTCCCTTGCTGCCTGTGAACTCAAAAAAAAAAAGTATCACAAAAATTGATCATCAACAAATTTCATTTAAATAGAAGGAAAAGTTTCATTAATTCATGTTTTCTTCCCTTTCATGACATGGCAGAATCCTATGTTTGTTACCAGGGAATTCACCCATTCCAAGTAGTCTTAGAAATGATCTTTATTTAGGATAATCTCTGATTGTACCTTGGGCTGCTCTTGAAATAAATTTTAAAGAAACACATAACTCAAGAGGAATTATGATCCTTTTATTCTAGTACTCACTTCTAAGCTTATTTTGTTGTTCCAGTAAGATTTATTTAGCAGCTGTATTTGAACATTTTAAGCAATGCAGAAGTAGATTCSAGTTTATGACATCCTGTTGTAGCAGAAGGGAAGGCAAAAAAACCTTTGCATGCAGGACTTTAATGGGAATTCTAAAGACAAAAATTTATAATTTTAAGTGTCTGTCTTGTGACACGTAATATAAGTTAAAAATATATTTTTTATTGTTTAACTTAATTAAAACAAACATGATGGAATATGCATTCTCCCTACAAGAGAGATCTGTGGTACATAAAATTTAAAAAGTGACCTATTTACTTTTCAAGGTGAATTGTCTGTGGGGGAAAAGAAATTCTTTCATTGGTCTGTCCATTTCAAATAGAAGAAAAATATAGCAGTTTTTCATGGTTTTTCTTGGTATTTGTTCATAACAACTGATCCCTGTTGCAAAGTCTTTCTCTGGGAGTGGTAGGTATCTTTCAATTATTTCCAAGGATTCCTGTTTAGAAAACAAATCCAAACCTCAAAGTAAAGTAGAGATTATTYGATAAGAAGACATAGACTCAAAAAGTGAAAAGTTACAGAAATTAATTTTTCCATGAGCATGTATAGAAGTTTAGAGGAAAGGCTGGATACGATAACCTGCAATGTTACTCCTATCAACAGCAGTGCCATCTGGGGTATGGGAACCTATTGCTGAAGAGGGGTTTGAGATGGGAGTATGTTGCCAGAACTGTGAGAATAAAGAGTTATTTATTCATTACCAATCTAGTGCCATGGGCAGGGACACCTTCCACCAGACCAGGCTGCTCAGAGCTCCATCCATCCTGGCCTTGAACACTTTCAGGGATGGGGCATCCACAGCTTCTCTGGACAACTTGTTCCAGGGCCTCAGGACCCACAGAGTAAGGGATTTCTTCCTAATATCTGATTTAAACCTGCTTTCTTTCAGTTTTAAGCCATTGCCCCTTATCCTGCCCCTACATATCATTATGGAAAGACCCCCTTTTCTGGATTCTTTTAGGTATTGATATATGGCTGATATAAAGTGTCCCTGGAGCCTTCCCTTTCCCAGGTTCAACAACCCCAGTTTTCTCAGCTGATCTTCATATTCTTCTGAGTAGTGCATATTTCACTTGAGCCTGGTTTCCCAAAATCTCTATCTCCTCTCGACTTCAACCAAATTGAAAAGATTCAGCATATCTGGAAATCATAGCTGTAAATACTTCTGTAGAGAAAACATAGATGTGGAAAGCTCTTATGTGATAAAAATATTACTTAACTGCACCATTCAACAATCCTCAGAATTACCCAAATATTTTTTCTCTGAACTCAGAAATCAGAAAAAGGGAAGAATATTTTTCTCTYCTTTTTGAGTTGTCAGTCAAGAGTATACCAATCTTGTTGATTTTTGGAAGAAACAAATCTAATCTAAATTCTGTATAATAGCAAACACTGGTCACACCAGTAAAAATGGGAAGGCAGTAGATATCAGTAATACCAAATTTACTACCCAGCATGCTGAACAAAATATCCATGTGTCAATAGGCTGTGCATTTACATTACTTTGATAGTAAAAAGAAATGTTAAAAGCATTAACCATAGAAAGGTATGCCATCACAGTAATTTCTGTTACAGAGCCAATAAAAATAGGCTTCAATAAAAACACTCACATTAAATAGGTAAATAAATAAATACATACATACATAMATAAATACATAAAKAAAGTGACAAATTGAAATAATGGAGCAATTTCTTTGGGCTCTAAAGTAAACAGCAGTAATTTTTTTTACCAATCCTGTTGTTTCTTCTTCAGAATTGTAATTACTTACAACATAGAAGGAAGCTTTATCTGCAAAAATCTTTAACAGCAAATTTCTGGAAAATGAAAATAAAGTAATATGAAGGAATTATTTGTTTTCCAGCCCAATGCTGTGAGATGTTTTTCTGTATGTGTTTTACATGCCACTCAAATACGTTCTCAAGCAAACTTGTATCACACCCTMATAGTGACAAAAGGAACTTTCTTTTTACATTTTTCATTCTCCTAAGCTGCAATAAAATTCTGTACTATAAGTGACCTTTGAAATAAAACACCCAGAGCAGTGCTCCATAAACTCTAATTAGTTGGGAATTTTTTTTTCCTGGAGGAATGTGTAAAAGGAAACAGTAAGTAGAATTGTACTGCTACTCTTTATACTTATTAAGTATCCAATGTTTAATTCAGTAGTCTGGGTTTTCAAACACAGAAAGGGGAGAGAATGTGTCACTCTGTGTGTGCAGCTCAGCCCTTTCTGGGTTTAAGAGTTAGGGTAAAAATTTGATTGAAGCTGATTTTGTTTGGATACATCTGGAACTGTATAGCCTGCAGTATTTGTAATTAGGCAGAATAGARAATCCTGCCATATACCCCAGGGAGGAACTGAAGTGCCTGAGGTGTGTGGCCTAGGCAGCCTCTGTCCTTTCTAACAGGTTAGTTATTTGCAGCCCTGGAGCTACAGCCCCTGACTGCATCCCAGTCCTTGGTGTCTTTTTGGCAGCAGAGGTTTCCCAGCAAGGCTCACACCTCACACACCTCATGAGTCGCTCTGAGGGATCAGGAACAGACACACAGATAAAATTAGTACCCAATCCTTTCCAGAGGCGTTTTCAAATTTATATTAATTCTGAAGGTTGGTATTATTTTTGATTCTAGTATATCTGTTCTGCTCTGAGCTTTCTGTCAAGGCATTCATTCCCATGCCTTCATTAAGTACAGAAGGGGCAAATTAATACAGATGGTGATATGCAAACACACATGTAAATGTTGTATTTGGTATGGGCTACCAGCACAGAGCAGTAACACTGGATTTCTGCCAGAACTTGATTTAGGCTGGCCAGAGTATTAGGATTTCTTTGGGGTTGACTTTGTATGGGTTTTATGGAGTTGTTTTACCATAGTTTCTCGAGGATACTTTATAATTTGAAGCATTTTTCCTAAAAACATACCTTGTGTAACAGAGTAGAGCAAACAGTAGAATGTTTGTGTGGTAAAACTACTTTTAATKTTACTTCTCAATTACCAGGGAAAATATATTGAGCATCACCCACCCTTATTGTGGTAGAAGAGTTCTTGGTAAAAGACCTCTCAAGGCAGCTTGATGCCACCAGTGGTTGGGGTGTAGCYATGTGAGGTGGATCTAAATGTTTTCATGCACCATGACCTTTGCAGATACTGGGTATTATCAGTATTTATTTTAAGTTTCACCTGTATTTCTTTATTTCTAAACTTCTCTTTATGCACACCAGAGCTTGTTTTCAAGAAAATGCGCAAGTAAGTTTGAAGAACAAATGTATATGGATGGTTTTGATGTGGATGTTCTCAGAAAAGTTATTTCTGAAAATAACTTTACACATTGATGATTTTTTTAAAGTGATTATTTCCCAGCCTTCTAAATATATTCCAAATAGTGGAGTTATCTTTAAGATTTCTGGGATGGGAATAAGTCTGCTTTAAAAGGAAAACTTGCTTCTSCCTTCACTTTGTTTTTAAAACTCATCTAGTTGATATAACAGGAATCTTTTTATAATTATGTAGGAGTGTATTTTTCAAAGAAGAAAATGAGCTGAAGTTTTCATAAAAATTAGTCTATATGACACTGTAGTGACAACTCAAAATAAAAGATGTTTCAAGTAGTGCATTTCTGCTGKAAGTAGTGTATTATGGGACTAATTTTTAGCTTTCTTCTCAAGTTGCAAGTTTACTTTTCCTGTGAAATCTAGCCACGTCAAACATTTTTCCAGTCCCACAGTGGTACRGCTTTGGGGACAGAATCTGAACATGAACATTCCATGTCTTAACTGAGGGGTTTTGATTGCTATAGACTCAATCTCTGCTTTTGAAAAATAACTCCCAAGAGAGATTCAAATTCATGAGAAAGGAACAAATTAGCAAGTAGTTTCTGAGTTKCTTCCCTCTCTTGTTTTCCCCTTGCTCTTTTTGATCAGCGATTTCATCCTTGTCAAGAGACATCTCCCAGTTCAAAAGTTTTGATGAAATTAATATGTTTTCAATGGAAATAAGACTGACATCATTGTCAAAATGTTTCTAGAGTGCAGAGTTTCTAAAAGTTTAACAAACTCTTATTTTTTGAGTTTGACAGTGACTAGATTGGTAAAAGCAGTGAAATTATCTAAATCTTTTCCAAGCTAATAAAATTCATATAACATTCTCCATATACAGRAGCATATATTGAAATTCTAAATCTAAGAAGATAAGAGGAAATAGCTTCTACATATTTTTACATGAAGCCAAGATTTTATCCTCTTATAATTCTTTTATGGGTGAAGATGCAGAATTGTATCTTGTATGTACATAATGGCATGTAACTGACTGATATGTACATAAATTTTATGTATGTAAAATTGTATGTACATATTGTATGTACATAAAACCATGTATGTACATAATTGTATGTACATAAACCCAAGAATTTATTGTTAGTACATTGGAAATCTTAAGTTTAATTATTACTAATCCAGATGTAACTGTTACAGAAAGAAAAATACTGTAGTTAAAGTTTTTCAATGTAYATGCCCCATCTCCTGGAGCAATGCTCACTCTCCCTCTGCTCCTCTGGATCCCGGGGTCAGGTCTTTTGTGCTGGTTCTGAGAGGAGGGAGCTGTGCTGTGGGAGTCCTCAGTATCTGGAGTCCTTTACTGACAGGAGGATGATGCTGATGTGGTTTGCTGCTTCTTCCTTGGTCTACAATCCACCTTGGATTATTTTTATGGATTTTGTAACAATTTTACACCTTTCTGCTTCTTTGCTGTCATAACAGGGCTGTGTTTCCTTGCACTGTCTGTGTTGTAGGTAGTTTACTCTGCACAAAGCTCTTGTTGCCATAAAAACTGCACTTGTATCACACAAGACAAACAAAAGCAGGACAAATTAGCCATGGACATTCAGTGAGTTTGAGAAACTGCTGTCACAGCAGAAGCAAGTGAAATGAAACTGCAGGCAGGTCAAGAAAAGTTCACACAGCACGGGAATGGCAAACCTTGCTGCCATGAGGCTGAGCAAGCTCGATACAGAACTTCTGGCAGTGGCAATGCCATAGTGCAGGATTGCAACCCTTTGTGATAAGTGTGAGAAACAACTGCTCACTTTGAAAATKTAAAAAGGTTTATTAAACCTTAACAAAAATACAACAAAGGGCGACATAAGGAAAAAGCTGCAGCGCTGGGAACTGCCCCTCATGGGTACCATGATGGATACGACGTGGCCAGTTCCTCTTCAAGATGGATGCGCAGTCTTTTATACCCCTGGGGTTGCATCAGCCAGCCCAGCCCTCCCAAAGGCTGTCAGTCAGCTCTTCTTTGCCATTTATCAGTGGACACTGCTCTCTTGTGACTTGGTTGGAGGTCAGCTGTTGCCATGCTGCACCCCCTGAGCAACCCCCTGAGCTTTTCCATTCCCCAGTGCCCCAGGCAAGGGACACATGTGCAGCTTTCTTTGTACCTGTCCTAGACAGCCCCGGCTGTCTGATGGCAGCAATACAGGGGGAAAGGGAACTGTGGGGAGAACAGAGGACATCTAAACTACAATAACATAACTAAACATCACTAAAGCTTTTCTTAATATTCACACAATAGTTATCTTTTAATTGCGAGTGCCAATCATAACACAAGGAAAGCCTGGCTGGAGCTGCCTGGAGAAGGGACTGCCCTGCCAGCCTGCTGCARTGTTTTCTGTGGTTCTGCTGGAAATCACTGCTCAACCAAGGATGAGCTCAGGACACCTAACAGCCCATCCAGGGCACAGATCCRAGGGATACTGTGTTGTGAGAACTGATTTTCAGGAAATTGCTAAAACATGGAGCTGAAGCCAATAATTTTTTCCTCACCTCTAATGCTTTCCTTGCCTGGTCACCTTTTAATTACCAGTGGCCTGCACACAATTTTCAAAAACCACAAGGCGACCACAGACCCCGAGGTTTGCAGACTCTTCCAGAAGAACGTTTTAATCTTAAGGGTTGGAGAAAAAGCAGTTGACAGACTCAAATTTTGATTAATTAACACTTACATTCTTCATCCTTTTCCAGGTGAAAGGCGACTAAGTAGCAGCTCTGTCTTACAATTGGAATAACAGTTGCCATCCCTCGAGGGTGAAGGATGCCAAAGGSGAAGGCAATTAAATCCTTGTTGTGCTCTACCTGTTGGCAAAGCTGATAATTCACAGGTAGTTTGCTACCTGCAGCTTGAATAACAAGGTGTACAACATTTACAAGTCAGGGCAGTAAAATGGACACGGCAGTAGCATTCAGCTGCTCTGCCTAAAGATGAGAGGTTTCATTAAAGCAGTCGCATATATAGTGCTACAATCATGGAAAAACATGTAAATCACTGAAACTATTGTATGGAGTTACAAATTCGTCTGTAAAAACATTTATATTTGGCAGTTCAGAGAAAATTTAGTTTTGTTTTATTTATAGTTCTATGTGAAATGTTGGGTTTTTTTCCTTTCTTCATTTCCCTGCAGTGTTTTCTTCAGACCTCAGAATAATAAAAAAAATGGATGAGCAGTGTATCAAACTATTMAAAATAAATTACACAGAGATAATATGCACACATATGACATTATTAAGTACTGTATACAAATAAMACAATAAATATTTAGTTATCATAATAATTGCTACAGATGCAGTACCTGGAAGGTCCTCTAAGAAGGCACCCCCATCTTTCCTTGACCTCTATACAGTTCCTGGTGTCAATAGAAATTCTTATCTTTCAGGGAAAATGATAGACACAATTTTGTTAGGGATATTATCTCTTCATAAAAACAATGTCCTTTTTCTAACAAGCATAGGTGAAGCTGTGTTGTAAGAGAAAAAAGAGATATCATGCATAATTAATATGTCATTTTTTATCATAACTTTGTATTTTCTGAAGTACTTTGACATTACTTTGTAATTTCACATTTCGTAGATCATTATTTTATTTTTTTTCACCCCAAATATAATTCTAAATTATCTCAGTTCCTAACYTGCTTTTATTGCTTATTTTACAGAACCCATTTTTCTGAATTTCCTTCAACAGCRGCTGCTAACCCCATGTACCATAAATCAGCATTGCTCAAGCCTTCCTCCAACAAAACAGAACACTGGAAACCCRAAGACTAAGAATTCTATAACAACAGCTTCTAGAAAACTCACCTGTCAAAAGCCCCCTAGAAAAATAAAACAATTGAAATATAACATCAGAGTAGTTATAGGAGTCTGGACAGTAGGATGGACTGAAGAAGCCTTCCTCAGAGTAGCCCAGAGTAGATGGCCAGTGTAATAGAGTCCATAAACTCTGATTTTACCCCCTGCCCATTTATTCCCCTGGAGAATTTACAGTGCCACTGGTATCTTGCCTTTCACTACGATGTTTTCAGTCTATTACCAGCTGTAGTTTCCTTTTTTCCCTTTTTTTTTTTGTTTTTAGTTCCTACCTTTGAGCAGACCGAAAATGATTCTTGTTTATATTTATTTAATGAGATATGGGCRAACCATGTCAGGAAAACTATGTCAAAATGTGTTTTGTACATTGTATCCTGAGGCCAGCAACAATGCTTGTTGCTCTGGGCTCCAGTGCAGATGATTTATCTCAGCACAGACGTGACACTGAGTAGCTTTTGCTAGGAATGCTTTATCCTGAGACTACACTGAAGTAAAAATTCAGTACTGGGCATGGAAAAATATAATATTGGTTTAGCTGACAATATTAAGCTTATAAAATTTTTAAATCTGTATTCAGACTGTCATACTGTCTCTTGCCAGACCAAAATCATAATCGAAAATTTACAGCTGACATATTTTTAATGTTGTAAGACTTATGTTAGAATGGCCTGAAGCACTTTCTTTCCAGATTCAGATTTCTATCAACCAGATAGACACCCAGCAACACGTAATATGAAGGAAGTGATGATTCATTGTCAGAATCCAACAAAATAGGATAACTCTATCTTCTTGAACTACCCAGCTAATGGTTTTTTAGGTTGCATAATGCATTATGCATTATTAAATTCTTACTAAGTCAGCTGATGGGAATTCAGATTCTGATGAGTGTATGACTATCAGCTGCCTGAAATGCTATTTCTCAGACAGAATCTGGTGATATTCAGGGCAAGTTATTGCCCAGGATCTTACTCACATTTCGTCAGTTCAGACTTCTAAAAAGAATATACACAGGTATTCAGGTATTTCTAATTTTTTTACAATTTGTGACAACAACAACAGCGAAATAAAAGTCCAGACACTTTGTAGAGGCTGGGCTTTTTAAAGAATWGACTAAAGGAAAATGATCTCTAGAACAACAAGATCTAAAGGAGGTCTTTTGGCTAAATAAAACTCAACTGCATTGGATTTCATCATGTTTCCCTTTTTTCTGTCCTTTCACCACTTTCTAATGGAAAAAAATTCCCCCTCAAAGGCAAAAAAAGAAAACTGCTTGAGCTTTTCCAYGGTATTTATGGGTAGTCTGAACCAGAAAGATAATTTAGTGGCTTTGAGATCCCTATGTCCTTAACCTTTTCAATGCTGAGAAGGAAGGAGAAAYGAATGAGCTTTAATTGTAGCCTACAACTTACTGCAGCCTCTCTACCCGAGAAGTTATGGTGGCAGCTTTCTAATGCTGTTATGCTTAAGATCCTGTCAGGACTGGCACTGTAAATCCCATTTGACTGCTCTTTGGAATTTGGCCATAAAAAAAGCTCTTCAAATTGAACCTTGCTGTACATGGCTTTAGACTAACAGCTTTTCCTTTTTCTTCATACATATTTTAAATTAATGGGTTTTCAAGTAAACAGGGATAAAAGAAAGCTATACTTAACAAAATAAGAGTTCTCATATTAGTTCATTTATTTTTTTCTTTATTGCTCAGTTGCTAAAGAAATAGATGAGATAAAAGCATTAATTTTATTTCTTTCCTATCCTGTTTCTCGCTCATGTGGATTTATTGCTACCATCATTCAGTCAAGTGGTATCTGTCCTTCAGTTCCCTACCTCCTGTGTGTTTCTTCTGTATTTTCAATTTGTTTCATTTTTGCCACAATTTCTCACGCCTTTCTAGGGTCTTCCAAATGTCTTCCTGCTTATATTCTTTTACAGTTGTACAACTGTTGTAATGAAAAGCTCTGACAGACCTTTAACTGCAGCAAACACCCCTTTTCTTTCTTACCTGTGTTTTCTTTATTCCTGCAGTATTTCTCACTTCATCTGAATTTTACATTCTCACCTTTCTGCTTTTCATTATCATTGCTAAGCCTGCTGATTGAAACATAAGCGAGAAGTGTTGGTGTCTTCACATATTTACTTCCCTTTTTTTTGTCTTTCTGTCTGCCTCTACCTTCTTGTGAGAYGTAGGTTAGCAGTGGTCAAATTAAAGGTGCTCCTCTCTGTTTTTTTCTTTCCTGGGATGTTGGAGATTCTTTTTTCCCCTCCACCCATGATACACTGTCTTGTTCTGTACAAGTATAGTTCTGCACTGGAAGGAAGCACAACATCCCAAATTACAAGAATTAGCAGAATTTTTTCCTCATTTCTCCCATTGAAAGACCAAGGTCTCAAGGAGGTTTAAACATATTTTTAAGAGCTTTTCCTAAAGGCATCATTACAGGCTGAACATTCATCACATAGACAACATATTAAAGAGGAAAATCTGTAATTTTTAACATAAAAAGACAACAGTAAAATTTAAAATGACAATGTAAAATCCATTAGTAAGTGAGGTGAAATTCTTGGCTAGGCAATGACACAGTAAAAATGCCATAACACAGAAAAATTGTTTTTGTCTAAAAATTCTTATATTTTACACAGGAATTATAAGGAAAAGTGTTTCAAAGCTCAGACATTTTTAGTCAATTTAGGACTGATTAATCACAGTATAGACTAGCCCTGAAGCCTTTCATATCTTGTGTATTCTGCAGAGGGGAAACAAGTAACSACACAAATATGTACAGAGTGGCAATGTTATTGCCATATTAGCACTGTGATAYCAGAGAAATCTCTGGGACTATCAGTAAACTTTACTGACTATAATGGAATTGCTTATTCACATTTTCACTTCTGGGAAGTGAGTGTAAGTATAGATAAATAAAAAAAATGTTAAATCTAAAGCTCTGTAATTTAAAAATATAACTGTGTTCAAGAAAATAGAGGGGAAAAATACTAAATTGACTTGAGCTCTCTTCATTAACTGCATGCATTTGAACAACTTCATAATATGCAATATGGTTAAGTTAATAAAACATTCTTAGGCCATTCCAGTACTTTAAAGTGTCATTTATTCTTTGAACCCAGTTGTATAAGAATACATTCTCACTCCCTCTTAATTAATGTTCAGATTTTTGTGAGAAGGTATTACATGGAAATCCAACCCTACCAATGATTTTAAAAGCTGTTAGTTGYTAATTTTTCCACATTTATCTTATAAAACACAGAAAGCTGAAGATATTTGCTGACTTGCCATTTACATTGATTGTCTACAGTGTATTATCTTTATTCTTTTGCCATATAAATACATTGGCTCAATAACTGTTAGAGATTATTATTCAATATGAAAACTTTTTTGTTCTTTCTTACAATTATACCTGTAAAATGTAGTAATTCTGACTACTGACAGGACTAGTTACTAAACTGATTTTTCAGGCAGTGCATTTTATTTTAACTATTTCCCTAAGTAAGCTTTATTTCAGTGATTGTAATCTTGGCATCTATAGTATACCTAATGCATTTCACTAGCCAACATCTCCAGTTCTAGGGTCAATTATGAGTAAGAGTACAGTATAATTTCACCACAAWTTAATACCATCTGTCAACATGATAAGTGTCGAGTTGGGTTTTCAAACAATCAGCTTTTCTTTCATTAAAGTATTTGCAGAGGATAGGCTTTCTCAAAATGAAAGGAAGGGGCGAGTCTTAAAAGCAGATTTATCAGCATATCAYGAGTAAAAATACTAGAAGAGGATTCTGACTCCAGAAGATAACACAATAGTCTAAATAAAATAATGTGCTAGGTCTTCCTCTAAAAAATAAYTTTAGCTTAGAACTGCCACAATGACTTTGTGTTTAATAAAGGTCACTTGTGCACCAGTCAAATTTCTTATAGTCTTTGATGGTCTTTTCTATGGTCTTGAATGGTCTTTCAATTGTTGCATTTGATTTCTTTCAAATTTTGTCTAAAAATTGGGGGAAACTACCTATTGGTAAACATCTGGGTTATCTTGTTATGCCTTACCATAGGGAATGATTTTTCTCAGCAGTGATGACGTAAAGAGAGATCACCATGTGTCCCCCTTTCATGTACTTGGTCCTGCTCTGGCAAATGTTCAATGGAAGAAGCTATAAGGAGGATATTTAGGTCTGAACCTGTGCACACAATAGTTTTCTTTTAACTATCTCTATTCTATTGAATCCAATGCTCATGACTCAGATGATAAAAGTTAACAAGTATCATCTTTGTCTCTGGAACTTTAAACCTTGCCTGCCACTATGGTGGGTAACTCCTTTGTCCTGTGACATCAGGTTCAAACAGAATAATAGGTACAAAAATTWAGTCATAGTGCTTGAGAACCAAGCCAAGAACTCTTAAGTCATCCTTGTCCTCTACATTTGAACAAATATCTGAGCTTTGTATTTTTTTAGGTAAGCCTGGGATAAAGCCCTGAAGCTGCTATATGATRTTGTGTTGAATGTTGTTTCTAAATAACAAAATATACCAAACTTTCCTGAAATGCTTTAGTATCTCTCTACTCTCTTAAATTAACATTGTACAAAGAAAATGATTCTGCCTTTTTTTTCCCAATAACATGGTAATGGTTAGAAAAGGTCAATTATACCTTGTTTAGGCTGGTTGGTAAGGGCAATCAAAGTAGCCCTTGTCTCCGTGGGGTGATAGAAAGCAAAAAAAATTARGCACTTGGAGAAAGAAGCAGATTTCTTCAGAGTTCTGCACTTGACCCATAGGGACAAACTAGAATAGAAGGGTAARTGCTGTAACATTCTTATCATAAGGCTGCATTTTGCATGTCTTTGAAATGTGAAGGAGTTTTTTTTCACTTATTTGAAAGGACAATGTTGCCAAAACAGGTACTGTCAAATTAATTGAGTACAATGTTTGCCAGTTGTGATGCACAGAGGAATCTCCAAAATTTATTTAAAGGAGTAATCATTGGGAAATTGCCAAGCCCTCAAAACATTTTCTTCTTAACCTCATAAGCAATTGTCATCTCATGTCTTATTTTTTAGCTACAGTTTGCTATTTCATAGAGGAAGTGATTAGTGATATCATGCATCATTAACTGTGTGGCTGAAGTTTAAGCCTCAGATGTAGCGAGCCAAATTAATTTTTAGTGTAGAACTACAGACTTTAGCATTTTACTTGTGGAGCCAGCAGAGGCTGAAATCACAGAGAAAGTATTGATTTTAGATCCCCCAAGAATGGTGTGTCTCGTGTAATTCTGCTGTTATCTCCTGCTGATTCATCAGAAATGGCTTTCAGGGAGTTCAGCCTTTTTGGCAGAAGACACTTTTTGATTTAGTGGTAATAACACACATAGGTATTTATAATTGCCCAGAACTGTATTACCTTAATGCTTGAATAAATCACTAGCTAGAATTTTCTCTTTCTTTTCCTATTTTGTAGTACAAAGCAAATTAAGATACTTGGGTGCAATGTCGATGAAAGCAATCAAGATATGTATTATGCTAATACTGGGCAAAATGACTTTGTGGTTTTTTTTTAATACACATTTTTCTAATCTGAAATTTAAGGATATCCTGCCAAAAGACAATGAATCTTCAAAATAGTTTGGATTTGTCATTGTTCCAATTTTTCTGCTCTTCTTTGAACTTCTATTTTAAATTAAAAACTTAAAACTGACTTGTTAGGTCACTGTTGGTTGAACCACAGTATTTATTATTGAGTGGARTCAGATGAATACAATGACCTGAAGATTTGATAGTTCCTGAGGTTTCAGAAAAAAATCCTCAGACTCTTGAAACATTGTTTGGAAGCCAGCTCCTGTAAATTGTTCTTTAGGCTTATGTTTATRGTGTAGAGAACCAGGGAAAACAGTTTGAAACATTAAAATGTGTGACCATCATTTCATTTTTTTTTTTTTTTTGGCTGGACCCATTATAACTCACTCCCATAAATTAACTTAGGGGGCAGTTCCCAGCTGGCTTCTTTTCTTTGAACAAAACTCCTTTAAGCTCCTTGACACTCATTGATGAAATAGCTAACTCTCTGCCATAATGTCCTTGATTTTAATGATACATTAATGGTACTTTCTCATTAATGATACCTCTATTACACCTCTCCATACTTTCTCTTTATTATTTTGTTATCCTCTTAAGTCATAGCCAATGTTGAGATAAGATCCCAAGGCTTCAATTGGAATAATATCTCTAAAGCCAATTTCAGGAGCCCCAGATAAGTCAAAAGGCTCTCACTCAATGGGAGAGAGTTGGTATATTGATAAATTGGTATTTATCAATTTAGCAATTAAATATTAAGAWTAAAATAAAAGTATAGGGAAGATATAGTTTCAAAGAAATTGGACTTAATTAAAATAGAGCATTTAAGTGTTATTTTACTAAAAGTCCAATGATTCAGTTTGTCTTTTCATAAGTGTTGACCTTACCATGGAACTTTCTGATAAGATACACTTTGATTACATTATTGGCAAAACAAGTATTAAATTTTTCAGTTGATATTCGTTTTGCACTTAATACTATGAAATATTTAATTCAAAAATTATTAAAATGGAGCAGAATTAAATATTTTTTAAATTAAATTCCAGCTTTTATTTTTTAACMTCAGTCTATTCACTAAGTTTATACAGAGGCTATTAGCTCAATAGTTGTTTTTTTCCTATAATTTCATTTATGTTTTCCTATACAGAGATAGAAGTATTTTAAATGTTTATACACTCAAATGCTTATACACTTTCTGTGAATTCTTCTCTTCACATAAAAAAATGAACTAACTGCATGCACGGATGTTTCTATCTAATAATTTCTGTCTAATAGTTTCTGTTTCTGTCTAAAACATCCTCAGTATTTTTCAAGACCCAAACAAAAGTCCCTATACAGCAGAGCCTATAGCCAGGAGCAAATTTGAACAKCCCCAAGTGTGGAGTGAGGACAGGCTGAGATGTAGAAGTGAAGGGAATTATGTTGTCTCCCAGCTCCCCAGCCTACCTGTAAGTCCTATTTGTACTCATTTTCCAAACCCAAGTAGGAGTTATTCATAACATCCTGGGTCATGGATGTTTAAGAAAAAAATAATTAATTGAATTAGAGACAGACCAATTCGGACAAACTGGGGACTTTGATAGATTTGTAASCATTGGGAAAGCAAGAATGAAGAAGAAGGAAAAAAGAACAACTTGAAAGAGTAACTTGTGATTTGTTAACTAACAATTAAAAAGAGCTTTCAGTTGACTGACCTTTTATTTTGCACAGAGGTGATAATGTATTAAAATTTTATTTTGGGAGCCCTAAAATTTGAGAACCTTTACATAACATGCATGTTTTGGGGTGATACAAGGATATGGAGGTGTTAAGTTACTTCAGGCAGTAGGACAGGTTACCTTTGCATCTCTGTGTCACAATCATTGTTTCTGAAAAAATYGCTTCCCTCCTGGGAAGCTGAGAAGCCTCAGAGAAAAAGCAAAACAATAATTATCTGATTTGCTTCTCCTGTGTTTTGCTGCTTTGGAATGTGTTTGGAGGTTGTTTACCAACAGGTRGTTGTTTCATTGGTTTCATGTGAATTGTTTTGACTTATTGACCAATCAGGGTCAAGCTCTGTCGAGGCTCTGGAAAGAGTCACAAGTYTTCATTATTATCTTTTTAGCCTTCTCTCTGTATCCTTTCTCTATTCTTTAGTATAGTTTAGTATAGTGTTCTTTAATATAATACAGTATCATAAAATAATAAATTAGCCTTCTGAGAAAATGGAGTCATATTCATCATTCCTTCTTACCCCACWAATACAATATCTCTGTGTCTACCATTGAGGATTAGTCCCAACCTTACACATCTGCCAGGGTCACACATCTCTAACATCTGGGCCTCCTCCATGTGCCCCATATTCCCTTGYTTTCCCAGTGGAAGCCAGTCTAACCACTAATCGAATAATGAAGCAGAGACTTTATAAATGTAATTGAGATTTTATGTGGCCAGGGAAAAACCTGAGCAGAGGTGACAAGTCTGTTCTTAACATATCATTTGTGGAAGCTCCTCACACATGCCCTGTGGATTCTGCAGCTGATAAAATATATGTATCTTCACTTGCTAAAACCATATCTACCAGTCCTTAACAGGATTCTTTGCTTGCTCCCTGTAAATCTTCCTAGTAGATTTTAGCCTCTTAGGGAACATTAGGAACTGAGGTTTGAAGATGGAAATGAAGACTTTCAAATATAAAAGTCTATGGAGTATATTTGAAATGTAAATGCAAATGTGTTTCCCATGCCCGATTTTGGGCCATCATGTGGTGCATGCAATTAGAGTTTTCAACTGGAATAAGTGCATCTTCTCAAAGGGCTTTCCTGAAAAGTTATAATTTTATTTCTTGTTCACTGGAAGTTACCACCACACTTGCTAGTAAATTGATATGGTGAGGTCAGGGAAAAAGATTATGTGTTTTAGAGAAAAGCAACCCAAATCTGAAAGTCTCAAAAGTTCTTTCGCTRTGAAAAGCCCTCTGATACAAATTTGTTAAAGGTATTTGGGGTATGTCCCAAATACTTTACTTGAGCTGAAGATACTTGAGCTGAAGTTTTCACCTATYTACCCAAATCTGTGTAATCTTAAGAGCAGACTACTGAATAAGAACACTTAAGGACAGACTAGGTTCAAAACTGTCACATCATATACATTATGTTTTCAAACCTAGTCTATTCTCCTTGCAGASTTACTCATGTCATGTGAATATTCAACTACAAGTTAATAATGGAGTTAATAATGGTCCATGATGATTTTTACATCTGCCTGCTGRCATGACATTGTTGTGTTTTTAGGTGTCTGCAGCAGCTGGAGGAAAAAAAAAATAAATGAAAGAACAATCTTAAAAACACAAGACAAATCTGTAAGCATAAAATATGTCCATAGTGCACCCAGTAAAATATTTCTGGAAGGATGTCTTTGGAACTGTTTCCTTTTCTTAGCTTAAAAAATATTAAAAATTCATATTAAAAACACYTAAAATTCAGTTACAGCCCAGCTAGATCTGTGTAGCACAGGCTTTGAGCCCAGCTAGATGTTATCCTAAGGACTAGCTACAACGGAAAAAAAAAAAAAATCCATGTATGCTTCTAAATTCTGCTTTTTGATGCTTTTTCTTGTGTCTCCCCACACACACCCAGAGACCACAGTTTATCTGGTCCTCTTCTGGAGAAGGGGTAGCTGGGAACCAGCATCCTCCTCCTCCTTGCTTCTTCCCACAGTCACAGCTTAGGTGAACTGGCCCAAAAGAGAAAAACAGGCCTGCCATCATCTAGTCATTGTAAACGGAATGAGTTTTCACAATAAAGGAATCACTTTTCCTTTCTCACATGCTGATTTTCTTTCAGTCTTGCTGATTTACRCATCTCTCATCAAGTTATTAATCCCCATAATAACTTTTCTTGTATGGTGGAGGAGATGAACTACTAACTGGAGAGGAAGAGAATCTCTCTTTTCTAATTGATGCTGTAAAATAYAGTAAACAGGATGATGCATTAAACTTTCTTTGTGAGAGAAAGACCTTCTTTATGAATAWTGCATTAGGCTTTATTTAAAACATATGGATTTTATTTGCTTTATATTAACTTACTGCATTTGACACTGCTTCTGCATTTCCACACCCCTTCTCCCCCTGGGAATGTCTTCTAATAAGGCATTTCATAGAATCTATGATTTCTCTCTCTTTTTCCCCTTAAGAAGCTCTAGATGCCAAGCAAATGCTTTGTTACTGCAGGAGTAGCTTGTTTACATCCCCTGAGTGGGAGCTGCTTGCTATGAAACATCTTAAATTCATTTGCATCTATATCAAAGATGACCTCATTGTTAAAACTTTGTGCCTAACTTGTAAAAATGATTCTTGTGCATAATATTTGCTGTTTTCTGGCACTCCTCTAGAGTTTTTTAAGGTGTGTATGGCCATTTATGCACACAAGTATAACAGAAGGGACATGGAGAGGGAGGAGCTCTTTGTCACACTCGTGCCTTTGAAAATAGCTCTTGTTATTTATTTTTTTTCAGTAGTTCACTGCTGTACTTGAGCCTTKGACACTATTGAGCTGATCACTGTTAGGCTTGTCTGTGCTTTCATGGAATCATAGAATGGCCTGGGTTGGAAGGGACCTTAAAGATCATCTCATTTGAACTCCCTGCCATGGGCAGGGACACTTTTCACCAGACCAGTTTGCTCAGAGCCCCATCCAACCTGGCCTTGAGCAGTTCCAGGGTTAGGGCAGCAGCAGCTTCTCTGGACAACCTGTGCCAGGGCCTCACTGCCCTCAGAGTAAAGAATTTATTCCTAATATCCAATCTACACCTACTCTCTGACAGTTTGAARCCATTCCCCTTTGTCCTGGTCCTGTCATTCCAGGTCCTTGTAAATAGGCTCCCTTCTGGTACTGGAAKGCTGCAATTTTCTTCAGGATGAATGATCTCAATTCTCTCAGCCATTTGTCTGTTTTCTACTCTCTGAGCAGTTCAGTCATTGCCGGATTTTACTGTCCCTATCTGATGTGAAGGTGGGATATGCTMACTCCAATTTACAGATATAACTTTTTATGAAGGCTACAAAGGCATGTGGTTCAGATAGACACTGAAACCCTTCTCAGAAATTTCCAAATGTGCAATGATGGCAGAATGACCTCCATTTAACTACATGAACAGTCTTTGTTATGATATATCATAAGAATATATGGTATCTATATGAGAAAYAGGGAGCTTCCTTCTGTTCACATCATGTAATTTACTGCTTGGAAGGAGCCAACTTGCCACCCCATCAAATATGTATCACGTTTAGGAAAGCTCTTCTTTCAAATTGTTATTGCCTGTTAGGCTGTGATTATCACTGTTTTAGGCCTCCTGACTTTTTCCATCAGAATATTCCTCCTTTAGSAGCTGCAGTCTACCTGACTGCTTCAGCTGTTCTGAAATAAAGAGAACCCAAGTGTCACTGCCATATTTTCTGAAAAATCCCTTTGCCAGGATTTCTTCTCCTGGGAAGATAAGAAGCCTCAGAGAAAAATGAAAACAATTATTATTGATTGCTTCTCCTGTGTTTTGCTGCTTTGGGATGTGGTCTGGAGATTGTTTACCAACTGGTCATTGTTTGATTTGTTTCATGTGAATTATTTTTACTTAATGACCAATCATCATCCACCTGTGTCGGGACACTGAGGAGTCAGTCATGAGTTTTTAATTAATATCTGTTAAAGACTTCTGTAAGGATCCTTTTGCTATTTCTTTAGTATAATATAATATAATATAATATAATATAATATAATATAATATATATAATATAATAATAATATAATATAATATAATATAATATAATATAATATAATATAATATAATATAATATAATATAATATAAATATAATATAATATAATATAATATAATATAATATAATATAATATAATATAATATAATATAATATAATATAATTAATATAATATAATATATAATAATAATATAATATAATATAATATAAGCCTTCTAAGAGCATGGAATCAGATTTTCAATTCCTCCTTCATCCTGAGGACCCAGCAAAATACCACACCTAAGTGTCCCAATAATGGCTATGGAACCATCTGTAACAGTTTACCAATGTGTCAGGCTTTTTTTCTTACTGTCAATGTACAGGACTGATCATGTGTTCATCTATTCTGTCAAATACCGCTTACATAGTTCTATGAATAAGTTAATTTGTTAGAATTCCTCAATATCTGGATTTTTCCATGTGTTCTTTGCCAAGTATTTTCACCACCAGCCCTGTAATGAAAATGTGAATGTGGCAAATAAACACAGCAAAATGTAATGAGAAAACAGGAAAATCAAAACCCTGGGTCCAGAAACAGACGTGGTAATAAATACATAATTTCACCAATTTCATTAACATATTTCAGTGATTAGTACAGTATCTGAGAGTAGTGCTTTCCATGGAAGACTTGTGTTAGGTCTGACTTTGCAGCTATTGGCACGAACAATTGAAAAAGCACAGCCCATTGCATTTGTGTARCATACCACTCACAGCTCAGCAGCACTGGTTGCAACAGGGATTGAAAGATCCAAGTGCACTGGAAATGTCTTTCTGTGTTTTGCAGTGGCTTCCCAGCTGGCACACAACCCAGCTTACCTAAAGAAAATTACAAACATCTGTCTCTGAAGCAAGCTGCCCTTGGTGTTCTTATGGCCATGAAGTAAACGTGCACTTCTGGGACACAGCAGATGTTGTATCATGCTCTAAGAGTGATTCCATTACTCCACTGTTTGTTAAGGCAGCATTAAGGTCATYAGTTCAGATATTGATGTACAAGCCTAAAAGAGGTGGGGCTAGTGTGTATGTCTGAAACACAGAGTGTCAGATAGCTGTGGAGCCAACCATGGATTGCTGATAAAAAAAGCCAAGGATTGTTGGCAATAACACTCTKTGAGAAAGGATGTGGCTGGAGCAGGGGCCATATGGAGGTAGGGCAGCACTTTTGTGGTTCAAACATCCTTATTCTTGCTCCTGGAGATAAGCACAGCACAGCTCAGGAGTGAGGTTCAGAGGTATGCAGAGGTATGGACTCTAAGGGGTGAAYAAGGYCWCCAGAGACCCTRAAACCTCCAACTGCTTTCCAGAARGGTCTGGAAGAATGGACTGTGTGTGAGAGCTAATTTGCATTGAAAGTAAGAACCTTATCACCAGGGTGGGAAGAATTTATCTATAACAAGGCATCCCATCAAGCCCAATGTACTTGCCCTGTGCATGCACTGCAGGACCCTGGACATCCCAGCTGGATCAACACTGAAGCCAGAGCTAGTGCTCTACTTTGGAGCCAGAACTAGTGCTCTTTCCCTCTGTTTCTTTGTCTATTTCTTCTTCTCYCCCCCTCTTTAATTCATCTCTCTTTTTCTCCCTGTGGTCACCAACCCATTACCCAAAACTCACTGCCCTGTGTTTATATGGACAGGGACTGTTTAGTCAGGGACTAACATTCCTTTTTCCATGCCAAGTGTGTAATTTACTGGTAAAACTTTGTAAGCTTTTGAGAGCACTCTGACTTTTGTTGTTCCTTTTGACCGCAAGCACCCACAAACCTCAGGTGTTCCCCTCATTAGGGTTGGGACATTGCAGRTGTCTGCTTGGTCCTTTGATCTTGGCATCTGTGTGTGTCAGGCTGATCAAGAGCTGACTGTCTTTAAGCACAGTGGCTCCTTAAAGGTAGCAGCCTGGCAAACCTTATTTGCYCCTATGAAAAGCTAATTACCTGCCAAAGCATTGTTTCTTGTGTGGGATCAGCACACYCTCTTAAAATGGGATGGCAAAATTGATTATATTTCTTTGCTTAATTTTGAATTCTTATATTTATTTGCTTATATTTTCATTCAAATGAACTGAAATCCYAAATTTAATTCAAGAAAGAAACTACAAATTTTATATAGCCATCTTCCTGCTGCTGTGTTCCTGCTAATTTCTATTTACTCAGAGTGACTTTCTCACCTATCTATAGACTTCATCTCTCTCTCTCTTTGATTTATGTTTTCTTCTGTATTTTTGCCCTTTWGGGGAAGACTGGACCATTAAGTACATCAAGTCAATAACCAGGATTGCAACCCTGGAGAAAACAGGAGTGTTGGATGCCAGTCTGTGGCAGTATATGATTTCTTGACTTTCCAGACAAGAAACTGTGCAAAGACAAAGATACATACTCATAATCAGTTTCTAAAAACATGAGAACAAAGACAACCCTGAATTTTAGTTTAAAGGTCTGGGGTTTCCTATTAATTTCTATTTTCCTGTCTTATAGAGCTGAGAAAAAGAAAGAAAAAAAGAGGAGAAGGTGTAAAAGAGCAAGTAAGGGYAGGGGGAGAGGGTTTGTTTCCAGACACAGAGAGATCCCAGTCAGTGGGATCTTCTCTCCTAAATTCATGTAGCTCTCTGATGACAATGAGACAGCTAGCAATGCTTACCCATTATGTCTCAATAACCCAGGCTGGAAACAAACAGGCCAAACATCATTTTCAAATCCCTGAAATGATTAAGGCATGCAACTTTTTGATTGTTTTGGGKTTTTTTTCTTAAAATCCAAAAATAGCAGGAGTTATGCATTTAATTCCCTAAATGCAGTCTTTAGAGTGTACCTTAGGAAATTGTTTTGTATAATATATTTGCTAGAAAGCTGTCATTGCAATGATGAATTTGTTTTAGTTTTTATCACTGCAGAATATAGCTGCTTTGTGCTTTGTGTATCTGTGCCCAAAGTTCATAGGCATAGCAGCACCTTACACACTGGTTATATTAAACACAATAATATTCTGACACACAGCACTCAACAGAAAGAGAATTCATTAACCTTGCAGTGATACKTGGAAAAAGATAACACTTCTTGGTCTAACAATTGATAACATAAAAACATTTCTGATTCTATTTTTAAAGGGCTGTTAGTGCTGAGTAACTTGTTTATATAGCGATTTTCACACTCATGCTTGCTCTCAGCCATGTATTTTAGAGTMAAATCCACCATCAGAAAAACCCTGAAAGGTTTATAATTGTACCTATCTGAAAGCATATGAGCTGAGACAGAGAAAGGTTATGACATGCCCAAGATTATGCAAGTCAGTCTGAAGAGCAGGAACAGAACTCAACTGGTAACACAGTCAGCCCTGTCTCTCATTTTCTTCCCTGCTGTGTCCCAGCTGTCCAAATATTTTAGCTAAATTGGCTCCTGGAAGAAACCCAGGGAGCTCAAACTGAATGTAAGTTCTAGTGGATATAGAGAAGGCAACTAGGGTGAGGAGTAAGCTGAAATTATGRCTTTATTTTCAACAGAGGACAGTCACCTGCTGAATCTTGAGAAAATGTCTTTATTTTTCTTTGCTTCTTTAGAAAGCAAAACAAAGCATCCAGAGGAATACTCTTCTCAGCTCTCAGTGGAGTGATGGAGCTTTGTTTGCTGTTTATCTGATAAGTCCATGGCTGGAGCAGCACCAAAAATGTCCCTGAAATAAGCAAGAAAGGCAAAATCCCTCTGCCTTGTGTTACACTCCCTCTTCTCAGAAGTCAGAGCTCTTTATTCATGCTGGCAGTAAGCCCTGGGAAAATGGATGTTCCACTGCAGCATCACAGGAAAGCTGCTATCATCATCTCCAGGAGCAGCCATGGATCCCAGCACTCCTGTTTCTGGTAGCTGCCCTGGGAGACACAGAAAACKGAAAAGTTTTCTCTTCTGTGGGGGCAGTTTCTCTTTGCTTGTCTCTTACTCTTGCTTCCCACCGCTTTCTATCTTTGAGGGAAAGAAACCGAGTTTGTTTCTCCCAGTTTTGTCAGGGATCTCTGCATCTCTGCAGCTGAAAACTTGCCCAAGTTAGCGTCCACCAGTGCAAATTCTAGAATTTTCTTTTTAAAAAAAAAAAAAAAAAAAGCCTTACCTATGCTCACCAAGGTTATCAGGAGTTTTGCAATGAGCTTAACATGGACCAACACATGATTTCCAGGCCAGAAAAGACATCAGGCAGGAGTGCTCCCTAATGGCTGCCCCCAGCAGTCTTGCTTCCAGAGGTTGCTCATCCATCCTTGCAGTTTGTCTCCAACTAAAATAAAAACTGGGGAGGAAAAGGAGGATGGGGTGTGGTCCTCTTGTACAATACAGTAAGGAAACACTTTGAYAGCTGCCTGGACTCAGCAAGTGTTCCCATGTGCTGCAGTTTAGGAGTAAAAATAGTGAATAATCTGAGAGAGAAAATACAGGAAAAATCTGTAGAGTGAATTTRTTGGGTAAAAAATTTATGACTTAAGATGTGGTTATGAATTTTGAACACCGGAGAGTAGCTTTTCATTATTTTTCTGTATCTATGAGGCCACTTTCTTGCATGTTTTCTGTTATGATTTTCTGTTGGAAAGATAAGATTAAATTAGTAGTCCTTGCTARTTGTGCTGGTAAGAAAATTATTCTTAGGCCTGAAATCAGACTTCATTTCCTAATTTTGTCATTTAGATAATTTGATATAATTCTGAATGCAGAGATTGGCAAAAAAGGTGTATGGTACTGGTGATGAATTAGCAGTAATTTAGTTTCTCCAAAGGTAATAGGGTGTAATGAAAATGAAGTAGTGCAAACTGCTATGGTAGGGTTAAAATAGCATTAATAAATATTAAATAGAATAAGTAAAGATATCACAGTTTGACTACAACAGCAAGGACAGTACTATAAATAGTGAAAGCCAAGAAGTCAAAATGCTGATAMTATATCAGAGCTCTATAAATTGTTCTACTCAATAAATAGATTGATTTGCTAAATAAAATACTATTCTTACATCATCCCTGCTTTATCTTTGTTATCTCTTCTTCCCTCTTAGAAATTAATTGCTATCTTGGGTTAAGATTTTTTATGTCATTGACAAATGTAAATTGTCATTGCAAGACTGAGGAGGTCTAGTAGCAGGTCTCTTAAGAAACGTTTTCCTTTTTTTGGTGCAAAAAAAATCTTTCACAACCATGTTTTGTGARGGGCCATGAGCTTTTCATACAATTTTGATGACTACAAAATTATTGTTTTAAAGCTCCTGTCATGCTGGAAAATAGTTATGCATGAGGTAAGCAATGAYCTGTAGTCTGCAGATAAAGACTGGTGATGTGCAGGTAATGACAATGTTAAGCAGCTGCACTATCCTGTCAAATAGAGTCATACAACTGCAATTATTCTTGAAGTCATCTTGGGATATGCATTCATTGCATGGTTATTATATGGGTTTGACATCCACACAAGGTCTGTGTTGTTGCTCTTTGAGTGCTACTGAAAGCAAACCAGAATGTAATAAGCTGTGGACAGTAGAATTAAATCTTCAGAGAGGAGGAGAAGGAGGTTCATCAGCATTTTTGTTCATTTAACTGGCAGCTAGGACAAAGAAAACAGATTGAAAGCTCTAAGAACCTATAACTCCAGGAGGGAATGTAGCTGCAGCTGGAAATTCAGGAGGAAGCTTTCTTGTTTTTCCCATCTTTGTGGAGGAGGTTATTGTTGGTTGGTTTTGTTGGGTTGGTTTTGCTTCTTTTCTATCTATCAATTGCAAAAAATTCTAGTAGTTTTGTTTCCCATTCCAAGGCAGAATGAGTCACTTAAACAATCTGACTGAATTCCATTTTCCACTTAACAAAAAAACCCAATCATTGAGGTTATGGTCTTCCTCAAAACCTGTTGTTTTATTACACTCCCACTGAAACTGTAAAAGATAAGTTCTGTATCTCACATAGATTTAATTGGCAAATCAAACCAGGCTGTACAGATTGTAGCATTAAGTTATATTCTGGATTAAGATTCCCTTGCATAATTAGACATTTGTGTATTTGACATTTTTAAGGCTGAGTTTTCATAGAAGTCAACACTTTTTTGGCATCTGAGTGGGAGGTGAGGTTTCACAAGGGACCTGGAATGTACTCACTGAAATGAACTCAGTAAGGTACTGAAATCATAGGTTTTATTTGAGGATGGTGAAGCAATTTTAACAATARAGATAACAAAGGGAATTCATGTGATTTTCTAGCTCAGAACCTTATTTATAATAACAAATAATATATTATTATAATGCATTTATAAAAATAGATGTGCCTAGTTTTCCAGACACAYGGGGCTTGAAACACCAAGAAAACCTTCTCAATATGAATGAAACATAGGAAATTTAATATTAGATATTTGGGTAAATAGCATATTTTAAAATATTTTCAGAAAGTTTTATCAAGTATTGAAGCTAAAGGACAAGGCGTTACCTAAGTATAGACCTTGTGTTTTATGACCAAGCATGCAATTAATACAGTTCACTCCTCCTTTGCCGTAAGGTTTAAAGTACTTTAAGCTTCTAGTGGAAGGTACCATGACCTGATGATACAGTAATTTGGGAGAACTGGTCCTAGTGACCACTGAGCAGCAATGTAAGCAGACTTTGGAGTCACAAGCCATTTATAAAGAGTGTAATGATTTCAGAGCTGTCAGCCTGAGAGGAGCGAGGCTGAGGGAGGAGGAGATGAGCTGCATTCAGCTGTTCAGGGCTCGCTGCTGGCACATCATTAAGTGCTGCCAGTCACCTAACCCTCATGTCATTGTTCTGCCTGCTAAGTTATTGAGGTAGGAAGGTTTGCAACTGGTGCAAGATGAGGACTTCTAATGCCAAAGGGATGGTGTGTATCATATTGTAGTATGGGGTTTTTTACTTAACAACAGGCTTTTTTATTAAAACCTCATGCAAGAGCTAATCCATTTACTCAAATTCTTTCAAAATAGCAAGAAATTAATGAATCAAATTTCTATGTGGCTAACAAAGGTATTTTATTTTCAGTGTTCTGCTCTTCATAAAGCTTGCTAATCCAGATTTTGTAATTTATTTGCCTCCTGTCACTGATAAATAGTTTATGAATCAAATTTCAGAAGGACTGTGCAAACCAGCTCCTATTGACTGGGGAAGCTGCATACACCCAGCTCCCCTGACCCTCCCCCATACCTGACTGTGTCTGTAAAATGAAGGTAATAATTCTTAACTTTCCAGAGGCTGACATAATGAATAAGCTATTAATATTAGATGCAGATAGGAGAATGTATAAAGCTGCCTAGATACCAGATTTTGCTAAGGAAAGGAATAGAAAATCTCCAGTCTGGTATTTCTTTAAATGCACTTTCTTGGTTTAGTAGATAAGGCACTGTACAAAGTACTTCAGAGATACAGTAGAATAATTGAGGTGCAGAAGTTAAGTACTTTGGTTTTGATATGCTGAAAGAGCTCCAAATRGTGATAGTAATGCTTTCGCTTGTCCCTTTTAATCTCTGTGCACACTGTCAAAAGCTGAAGATCATTGTTTTCCTGTGGCAAAGAATTGGATAAAGCTGAGCCAAATACAGCTTCTGTACAGAATATTTTTCATGGTCTTTACTGTGTCTCWGGCTTCTAGTCCATGCTGTGCTTGCAGAAGGGTTTCTCAGGCTATTTCACACGCAGATGAATAATTTTCCTCTATTTCTCTAATTCATTGCTCAAATAATTCTCCAAGCACTGTCCAGAACTAGCACTGTCTATAGTAACACTCATCCCCCAAAGATGAACAGATTAAAACTCAAAAGTGCAAATAAATTCAATGATGTAGCACGGTGCTATTAAGGACTTATTGCATTTTCTACTTTTTTTTTTTTTAGTGGATATTAATTCACCACAGAAAGCTCACCTTGAATGGTGCTGAAGAATTCTGTGGAGAGCTTGYGTTGTTTCAGTAGAGCTAAGTCAAGGAACAATGATACACAGAGTATCACAGGATTGCAGCAGWGTTTGGGTTGGAAGGGACCTTAAAACTCTTCTTGTTCTAACACTTTCCCTGGGCAGGGACATCTACAAAACTGAGTTGCTCAGAGATATATCCAACCTGGCCTGGACATGTACCTAARTTTTCACTGTCCTAAATTCACACAGAATATATGAATATAGGCTTCCACAAGGAATTTTTTCTATATGAACAGGCGTGCTGAGTTGTTGGTAAATTCTTGAATATARCAGACCAAAATTTTGTCTCCTTACAAACAACCCAACTACTTTTTGTAGGGAAGAAGAGACTGTAGTTATGGAGCTCAGTAACTACGTAACTCCTGAATTTCAGTTCCTCATTTTTTAAGTCAGAAAACTTACTCCTTGATGCTGTTGTTTGAAAAAGYTACTTGATATATTTGCTTATTTGTATGAAGGTGATATATAGGAAAGCCCAAGTCTGTATGTTTCCTTGGTCTGATTTTGATAAGATGAGCAGTTCTGGCAAGTTTTGTCATGAGCAAGAGAAGGAGGAGCTCATAAATGAGTGCAGTCCCCTGTCCTCTTGGTTGTCTCTATGATTTATCCCCTCCTGAGATCCATGGGATACAGACATTGCTGATGCTGCACTGCCTTAGGGACCTGATCCCTTCACCTAGGGGCAGACCCTGTGACCACATCTTCTAACATTTTCCTGCTGAAAATCAATCAGCTGTTTCCTAAGCTTCACACCACAAGCTCTATTACAGCTGGAATGATGGACAARTTCATATTACACAGACAATTAAATATTTTATCCCAAGGCAAATCTTTGTGTCACCTTTTTTCTACAATTCAAGGTGTTTTTGTAACCTTTACAGCTCTTGATAGACCCCGGTGCTATTACTGCAGCTGAGAAAAGCTGGAAGAAAGCTCATCAGCTCTGTCTCAGTCTGAGTGTGCCATTCTGAGGACTGTCTCTGGAATCTGCCTCCCTTGGCCATTTATCAGAACTCACGTCTAGTGACCTCCTGATAAAACAAAAACAAAAACAAACAAAACACCCCCAAAAATAAAAAGCAAACAAACCAAAAATAACCCCCCCAAAAAAACCCCAAAAAACAGACAAACCCCCCCAATGCTAACTATTAAAAAGAAAGCAGATATATCTGCTTCTTCCTCAGATGTTTTCCTGCTCARTTCTTGACTATAATAAAAAAGCCCAGAGCTGACATTCATGTAAATACAAAGGGCCTCCCCCTATTGTATTATTTCTTTTGTACATCTTTTCAAAACTTACCTGTTTCAACAGAATAAGATACCACAAACTATTCTAGTTTATATGCACAAGATAATGTTAATTGACTTGTTTTCCCAGCAGCTTGGTACTTTTTTTCAGTGGCTGAATGTATTTATTCTCCTGCTTTCCCACATTAGCATCTATATTCTTATATATTTTATTATTAATACAAGTCAGAATATCTGTTTTAAAAAGCTCTAGATGGGATGTGCTCCTCCTTTCCCTGGGATTGGATTAGTGAATACTACATGTCAATAGCTAATAAATTATCAACTTACTTCATTATTCTTAGAATTTTTTACCATTTTGTTTGTATTTTTTACTCCGAGTTTATAACATGTATTGCAAGAACTTTAGAGAAAAAAAAAAAAAAAACAACAAAACAGAGACTATCACAGCAAAGTTTATAGTAAATATTTGTTATACAGGCACTTCAGAAGACATACATCAAGAGGAGATAATACCATGTAAGTCTTGGGACCCAAATGAGCTCTAATTCAAACTGTTAAMCTGTCAACTGCGTTGTGGCCTGAAGTTTGTATGCATGAAATGTTTTAAGGCTATTGGAAAAGGTCACAGTCCTTAAAAAAAGAAAACACAAACCAAACATCAGATTTATCTCCTTCTTAGAAAAGTAAAAGGATGATAAAGGAGGGTTTCTTCTGTCCTTGGAGCTTTGCAACAACTCTAAGGATACAGCACATCTAAAGTAACAACATCCTGAAATTTTTTATTCAGTCAGATCACCTCTTGCCTTTGACAATGGTCCCTGAAAAGCTACTTCAGCTTCCTCTGAGTCAGTGGAAAACCTTCTAGTGATTTCAAGAGAATTGGATGAGCTTTTAAATGCAGTTATCCAGCTGCACAATTAACAGCCAGAAAAGCACATTCTATAAATTATTTCGCTATTTAGGGATACATTTAGCATGTCCTAGCAATATCAATTAACCAGGAGAAGAATGACTCATCCAAGCCTTCTCCAAATCCATTAAGTCAATATCTGACTCACTTTTTGTGGTATGAAAAATGGTCTCTTCGCTAAATTCACTCTCGATTTTTATCAGATCATCCCAACTGTATTAAACTGAACTGCARTCAAGGCAAAAATATTGTGGCCAGAAAGTGCCAAGTTACAGTAGAAAAATAACAGGGGTTTATCTGCCATGATGAGAGGTTTTGCCATTTGGCTGAAGATGGCTTGACCCTAAGTGGTGTGGGAGCTTTAAAAATCTTTTTTTTTTTTGCCGTAATTTTTAAAATATGGATATGAACAATCAACTACTCCGACACAATTTTTTTCTTTTTTTTCCCTTTTTTTTTCCTTTCCCTCTCCCTCCTGTTAAATAAAGAACCCCTTTCAGGCATTATTTGTTACAAATATCCTTCCTGGTTCCTTTGAGTAAATTCTAACAGGTGTACTTTTTCTCACCCTCTGGAGTATAAAAGCCTACAATGCTTTTATCTACTTCCTTCTCTGAGATTCTATCAATGCAAAATAAAGGAGTATTATTAAAAAATTACATATCTGATAGCCTGTGKTTTTTTTATTGTCCCTAGTTTGTCTTTTTCCAAGCAGCCTAAAACTGCTGATGATTAATTGCAACCATAAATCCTTAGCTTCTCTCCTAGAAAGCAGACAGCTGACACCTTGTACTCAAGTATCATATTCTTTCAGCCAAACACAATTTTGGTTTTATTTCCATTATCTTTCCTTTTATTTCCTTTACAGAGCTCTTCTTCAGTTTTCCAAAATCATCTGGAATACCAATCCCAATCCCAAAAATGTGCAACACCTGTGGTGGTGTGTGCTCTTGAGATAAGGTTCATTGCACCTTGATGTGGAAAGCAGAGTCCTCTAAAAATGCCAGAGAATGGCCTGCAATTGAGGCCATGGTTTGTACAACATGAAGATGAGGAAATTCATTCTTTTCCTTCAGGCAGTGCAATTTGCCTCCTGTCTGTCTAGCAGCCACAGCATTATTCTCAGTCTGGCCATTAGCTGAACTCTAATAATGTGTGGTTCTGTCGGGACTTCATTTCCGTCAGGAGCAGAACAGGTATGTGCAGAGCATTATGGAATTTTTATGTGTTTTAATATATTTATACAACTGTATTAWTACACAGATTGGTCTCCTGCCATGCATCAGATGCTCCCAGTCCTCTGCAGCTCATTAAAACTCCATGGAAGCCTGCAGCAAAGCATTTTCCTGGGAGCCAGAATGAAGGTGGCACACATCTCAGTCTGGCTACCACTTTATGATTTGGCAAGCAGAGAAATATGAATGTGAGCCATAAATTGGTCTGCTAACATTTCTATGAAAATAACCTCCAACTGCTCTGAAACAGATTCTGTTTGTAAACAGGGCTTGCTACTATTTGGATGCAGATTATTTCTAGTGCATCCACTCTCCCCCCTTTTTATCTGAGCTGTATTTCCTTGGTAAAGAACTGTGAGTGCTGAAATCCACAACCTACTTTGGCAATATTTAAATGCCAGACTTTCTGTATGTGATATGGTTTTCCTTATATRATACAAAATATTAACACAGAAAATTCACTACAGAACCAGATATCTTGGCCTTTAGGTTTATAATAGTTATGGAGGAATGCATCAAAATAAAATGAACTAATGAACAAAATGAACAAATTAATAAAATGAACTATTTTGCTACCTTTAATATATATATTCTACATTCACATAAAAGACCACTAACTCCTGAGCCCTCAATATAAGTCACATTATAATCATACTAATGTGTTCTTTGCCTTGTCAGGATTAAACATTAGTGTTCCTGTTTTGAATCAAAAGGATTAAAAGAAAACTTTAAAGCTTAAATTGAGAGAACTCTCAGAATTTGAAGGGTTTGTTTTGTTTTTGTTTTAATAAGAAAATAAAAACCTAAAATTTTTACATTTGAGAAAATAAARGGCAAGAGAATTGATCCCTTTTTCTTTATCATCCTTGGTTTATAAGTGGTGCTTTAAAGGTTTCTGGAAAATAATATAATAGTTTACTTTTCTTTTTCCTTTTTTCTATTTCTTATAAATATTGTAATTATAAAAGATAAGGACATAAAAACTTCTTGGGAAAATTTCTCTTGCAAAGCAAAGATGTTTTAATCCAGATGGAAGAGAAATCTGGTGCTATGCTTAAGGAATGATTTTCTTGAGAGAAAGTAGAATTGGACTTCTGTGATTAATGTTTGTTCTGCCCCCTTGTGGTTATGGAGTCCAGTAGGGCTTAGGTAGGACTGTCTGGGTCTAAATATTCATGACTAAAAAAGCTTTCAGTATATTTCAAGTGATGCATTTTTCACAGGATATGTATAGACCAAGAACTCAAGGAAAAAAAAGATAAGACTCCTCAAATATGAACAATGGACACATACTGTTTAATTAAAGTAGTTTTCCAAAAGATATGTGAAAAGAAGCTCAGAAACTCCATATAAAACATAATTTATTTAGAAAGTAATAAAGGATAATTTCAACTTTAAGCACAGCTTTCCAYTGTGGTTTTACTGATACAACTCAGTATCAGGGATACTTGTCTTTCCCAAAAGTTAAAAACAATTACTATTGCAGTTTGATATACCTAAAGTMAAATTTCATAATGTGATCCAGTTATGTTTGGAAGAGTGGACTTCTGTATGCCAAATATTTATTTATTTATTTAGATTCTGGAATTACTTCGTTTAATCTTCAAAAGATGCTAGAGTTAGTCACACATTAATTCTTAGATAGCAGGTCAGATTTTTAAATCWGAGATAATATAGTACCCAGATTCACCTACTCAGCTGTAAATAATGACTTATTGTCATTTAAAGAATAAGAATTAGTTGGTTTTAAAGACAAATTTTTTTAGCCTTTTCTGGGTTTTTGCTGCAGAGAGCAGATAAGGTGATACTACTATTTAATTTGTCTTCAGATTTTCAGTAGAAAATATGTTAAAGTGATTTTATTTTGTTGGGTACTAATTGTTCAATTCCAGTTTACAGAACCTATCATTAAAWAGCTTACTTTAAATTATACTGAAGGAAATAAAGTAAATGTTTTTCTTAGTCTTCAATATTTCCAAAAAACCCTGCTCCATTGCCCCAGAATCCATATTTTTTTTCAATAAAGCTTCAAAACAACTAAGTTTGGGTTTTTTTCCTATGATTCTATGTAAAAGAAATTTCAGTATACACAGAAATTTAAGCCTCTTTTATCTATATCCACACATCCACAGGRCATACAGTATTAAAATATGCCTAACTGATTTATTTTTTCTAATGAGACACACATGTCTCTGTGTATTTTTTAATCCAAATCAGGTCCTGRTCTGTAGAACTATAAAAGGCACTGTGGCAACAGGACATTATAGAAAGCACTGGATGGACATCACACCATTGTCTGTAACCTGACTAAGCTCAAACACAAAGTCTCTGGAAGCTGTAAGGTTTTCAGCTGGATTGTCAAGACAAACTTGTCCTTTCGGATCAAACCCTTTCTCTCTTTTGTCCCCTTCAACCCAAGTTATGAACACATTGCTCAATACACTTAAATACAGTTTTTTGGAGCAAACAGCTTCAAATATAATCAAATGGGCAAAAAAAAAAAGAAAAATAGTCTGACTAAAAGAGAGCTTTCTGTTGGTGTCATGGATATAAGAAAAGTTACTGCATGATCTAGAAAGTCATGAGACTGGATAGTCAAAGTCTTGCTTGGAATGGATAAGGAAGTGAGATGCTGAGCTTTTATCACACAATATTCCTCTGATCTTGTGTATGGAATAAGCCTCTCCAAAGTCTTTACTCCAGAAATGGCTTAATGGGGTGATAACACATCTAAAAAGACTGATTTTCACAAAAGGGCCACTGAAATAATCCATGAAGGCACCTTATGACAATGTGAAGCATTAGGGAGACTTGGAAATGAGTCTTTATATCTTCTTTTAATGATTTTTAATAAGCTMTCTCTGCTTTCATAAAGATAGGTAGTGGGGCCAGCAGGAGAAACACAACTTGAAGAGTCACAAGTTCACTGTTAATAGCTTTTATTAGCCCAAATGCTAACAGGATTTTTTGCAGAACATCAAAGGAAGTCTGCTACTAATGGAAACAGCACTCATTTTGGCACCAAAGTACTCTGTGGGAGGTTATAAAGTACATGCAGAAACAGCATAAAATGTTAGACTGCCCAGAAAGAAAGTTGMTTGTTTAGGAAATGAGGAACTGAGACCTCAACAGTTCTGTATCTCATGGAAACTCTGATTTCATGTCACAGTATAACAGAATGTTTAAGGTTGGAAGGGACCACTGGAGGCCATCTAGTCCAAGCTCCCTGCCCAAGGAAGTTCCCTAGAGCACCAAGTGCTCAGGGCTATCCAGACATATCCATCATCTGCACCTCACATAACTCATGCCTGTTAAAACAGYGTTCCAGGAATAACTGAGATAAAACACATTGCTAGGTGACAGACATAAGGAGACTGGGGACTTGTTGAAATAAGTGGGGTGTAGAAAAATTTTTATAACACAAATACATTTACAATGAGATGATTTGTTTATCAGGGGTATACATGTTAAAGCTGGCACTTTCTCATCTTTCTCACAGAAAGTGAGTTGAAGTCGTGATGTTTCATAGCCACTGCAACTGTGAGGCTYCTGTGAGGGTTATGGATCAGCTGTGTGCTTGCTTTTCCACCTGCTCACCTGCCACCACAGAGACAGTGATGCCAGGTTTTACAGGGCATGTAGTTATTTGTATAGTTTTGTATTCATCTAATCTAATGCATTTCTAATGAACTCTTCACTGCAAAATTGGTACTTTCTTGAATATGAAAAAAATAAATCCTTGGAATCCYTGCCTGCTTTTCAGACTAAACTGAGACCATGTGCATTTGCATTCATGAATATTTAAGCAATTTTGTTCTTGTATTGATTTTGTATGATGCCTTTGGGTGCTCCCTAGCAGGACTCCCTGTGTAAACCTAAGTGAGWGACTTACAGGGAGGCAGGGCTGGAGAAATCCATAAATATGCATTTGAATAAGTAAAGGGTCTAGTCAGTGTGTCAACATTTCATTTCCTTGCTGTGCTTTCATTYTTTAGGCTTCAAAATCTGAATGTTAACCAAATACTAGAGTATTCTTTTTCATATTCTTGGACAGTCTGATCTACTCATAAAGATATTTAATGTTCTACACTGCATAAAATGCACCTTCTTCTTACTATTTTAAATCCTATTTTCCCAGGCAATGCAATAGTTTTTTGCCCTTTTTTTTTTTCATATTCATTCATCTCTTATTTTTATTAAATGTTAATCTTGTAAGAAGTTTAAACAACTCTCTGTACAACACCAGGTACAATAGAGGCTCAATTTTCTTGGCTAGAATGGGGCATTGAAGAGCAGCTTCTTCCACTACAGTACTGAGATAAAGTTGTGTAGCCAGCTTCTTGTTATGTTTTCACTTGGACAATTATCTTCTATTTCATACCTTCGTCATTACATAAAATAATCCAATATATCCTTATTGTGAAAAATATTTTTGAAACACACCATATTACAATACAGGTGTGAGATCACAGGACATTCCAGGCCCTGCTTGTTGTGTGAATACTGGCAGTGAGCTGATATATGACCATTTTGTTCCCTTTGGCTAACACAGAGCCTCCATTGATGTGATGGGTGGATTCAGCAAATCATTTTAACAGATGGTAAAAGGGAGGTTTGTGCCCTGCTCTCCCTGTATGTGATGAGCACTCAGCTCTGTCTCAGCACCACAATAACAGATGCTCTAGGAACATCTGGCCAGAAAGAAGCAGTGAAACAAAGAAACACTGCAATGTTGGTCACTTATACCTTGGTTAGTAGGGGCCACAAGTACAYAGCAAGTGTGGCCAAGWGTGGCCATCAGGACCAGGGCAGTGACTGCCCCYCTGYAYTCAGCRCTGGTGAGGCCACTGGTGTGGCCAGTTCTGGACTCCTCACTGCAGGAAGGACATGGAGGGGCTGGAGCATGTGCAGAGAAGGGCAACGGAGCTGGGGATTGGTCTGGAGCACAAATGTGATGAGGAGTAGCTGAGGGACAGCTGGGAGGACTCAGCCTGGAGAGAAGGAGGCTCAGRGGGAACATGATCACTCTCTACAATTCCCCGACAGGAGGGATGTGCCAGGTGGGAGTCTGGCTCTTCTCCCAGACAATAAGCAATGAAACAAGAGGGAATGGCCTCCAGTGCACCAGGGGAGATTCAAGTTGGACATCATGAAGAATTTTCTCAAGGAACAAGCAGTTAGGCATTGGAGCAGACTGCCCAGGGTGATGGTGAAATCACCATCTTTGGATGTATTCAAGAAATTCCTGGATGTGGCACTCAGTGCTCTGRTCTGGTTGACAAGGTGGTGATTGGTCAAAGGTTGGACTTGAGGATCTCAGAGCTCTTTTCCAACCTAATTGGTCCAGTGATTCCTAGCAGATGTATTTAGGCACACCATTCTAAAGTCTCCACAAAACAAATTCAGGTGAGACTCAAAGGGGATAGCTCCTCCAGCTCCACTGCTTGAAAACAAAAGTGATGGAAATTATTTTTAGATGTTTGAGCTGTCGGTGGTGTCACCAGCTACAATATACACAATCTCTTCTCAAGAAGCATACCTCAAAATCTCTGAATTCAACATTCTCTGCAAAGCTGTTCTGCGCTACCTTGTTCCAAAAACAGCTTACTTTTTCTTCTTGGTATGAAAGATAATAGCCTTCACTGCTGAAGGAAAACATAGATATTTGGAAAAACACAGGATTGTTCATTTTTGCATCTTGCCTAAACTAAAATTACTGAGATAGTTTTTCAATCACGTGTTCAAAAGAAAAACAAAGAGAATCAGAACCATTCTAAACACTGAGGAAATCTGTTGAACTCTTCTTCCTGGAATAATCTGGACATGAGCTAGAATAAACATCACACGAGCTTTTCTACAAAGAATAGAAAATGATTCAGTAGATGTCACATGAGTTTGAGCAMGAATAACCAAAAACTGTCTTCATTCCCAAATTCTTTCAGCCTTTCCTTATCCTTGAAATTGGTGTTTCCTAACTATAGTTTTGAATTTGATATTACTGTATTTTTTGTTGAAAAACTGTCACTTTTACTGAATTTCCTGGGCCTAGCATTGTATTTATATCTAAAAGTTGATGATGCAACTGTAGTGAAGTTCTAATTTTCTCAGGTAGCCATGAGAACCACATTTCTTGTTTAAAATCAGTTTTTTTCCTAAGCTGTGTTTGGAATCAGCTATCTTTGGACTTCCACTTCACATTATGCTGCCTCTAGGAGGTTAATCAAGAGTCACAGCTTATGCCTTACACCCACCACCTCTCCTCAGACTCAGCTACGATCCCTGAACATCCAGTCAGCTCCCAAATTGTGATGATGCTTTCCACATATGAGGCTAAACACAACAGCTAAAGCATCTGGTGGCTATTTTAATCCTATATATAGCTAGGACAAAATTTTTCCTTACCTCCTTAGATTCCCATCATCTCCACCATTTACTTAATGAAATTTCATTACAGAATTTGAGTCATTCCTTTATTTCTTTTTCTTTCCTGTTTCCTCATGATAGACTGAAAACTGCCCTTACTCAGATCATGAATATATATTATCATTTACCATAGCAAAACTGCATTTCAATGTTTAAATTGTAAATAAGACTCCCCAGAAAAGCTKAGRAGAACACTTCTCATGTRCTTTGTGGTCCAGTGGGCACAGATTGTCATCAGCTGATATCAGTGAATGACTTGGTACATWAAAACTGACTCAGTGTGTAATATTTGCAAAATCAGGGCCTTACCTCTGAATAGYTCATGCAAATGTAAGATTGTGAAACTCCACTCATTAGTTTCCTGAGAGGTTGAAATATGTTCACCTTTTACAAAGTATTTTAAACTCCATTAAAAAGTAAGTGTTGTGAGCAATAGCCTAGGAAGTACTCCTGCTTTGGCAGGGAGACTGGGAGAATAATCTAATAGGCTTTCTTCTCAGTAATTTCTGTGATTCTGTTAACTGTGATAATGTGGCTAATTATATAATTTTAAATTAATTAAACCTGTAAACATTCCCTTCTCAAAGTACTTATGTACTCTCTGACAAATTAAACAGTCTACTGATAATAGAAAATGAACTGACTACTTAGGTAAAATCTACTTTTATGTTTTGTTCAACCATTTTATCAGCATTTCTTGAAATCAGATGAAAATTAACATGAAAATTTCAGATTTTGAAAAGAAGATTTTTTTTTTTTTCTCTTTATGAAGATTGGGAAGATTTTGCTTTAGGAGACGTATTGATGCTTTAAAAAAAAGGTTAGGTTTTTAGGTTAGATGTCAGCACAATACCTCAAAATCTAATACAGTATATCATAATCTACAGAATTGAGCAGATCATTTCCTGGAGAATCACAAATGGATGGAAAACAATGTTCCTTCCTGGAGAGAGAATTGTAAGTGAAGTCTCTCTGAGATGAATTTAGATAGACATTATTACYCAGAAAATTCCTATCTTTAGCCTCTTAGAAAGAAATATCTGCTCATATCTTCCCATAACCTTCTCAGTGTTGAAAGAGACAGAGAATAAATGGGCTGCTTTAAGAAGCCCATAACATTTTCTTTACCATTTATGCTACCTTCAAGACACCTTTAATTTAGGTTAAAATATGATGAGAGTTGAAATCCAGATGGTTTGTAGGAAAGTCTGTTTCCTGCAGCTGACTTTCTTTTAGATATTAGTTTATAGCTTGTATTTTAGTTTGCTTGCTTATTTATTGTTCATCTTCTCTTGATACTTATATTGATTAAAGGTGATTTTATMTTTTAAAACTATCCAAATCTGCATTTTTTGTATAAATATGTTAAATATTTCTTAATCTTTCCTATTTAATCCACAAGATTTATCCTCAATATTTAATTTAGTATTTTATTTCATAATATAATTTTATAGAAATTTATATTCACTCTAGCTTTGTGTAGAATAACATACTTCTCAATATTGAATATCATACATCTGATTATTTTAAAACTTCAAAGGCTTCACAATGACTGTCAGTATTGAACATTTTAAAYTCAGAATCACAGAATGGTGAGGCAGGAAGGCAGCTTCAACCCCATGTTCAGAGCAGGGTCAGCCAGAGCAGGTTGCCTAGGATTGTGTCCAGTCAGATTGTGAATATGTAGGGATGGAGAGTCAAGAATTGTTCTGGAGACCCAYCAGACCATTTCTCCAGCCTGTCAAAATCCCTCTGAATTACAASACAACCTTTTGTAGTACCTACCATTCTTTCCAGTTTTATATGATCCCAAAACCTGCTGAGTACAGACTCTCATCATCCTGGTTAACAAAGGTGYTAAACAGGATGGAGCCCTGTATTTACTGCTTGGGTACATTACCAGGGACCAACTTCCAGCTTCTCTTTGCCCTGCTTATCACAGGCAATTTTCAATCCACCTTGCTGTCCACCTCTGTAGCCCATGCTTCATCAGCTTGCCTGTGAGGGTATTATGGAAGACAATATCAAAAGCTTTACCAAGGTGAAGATAAATAACATTCACTTCTCCCCCCCTCATGCACCAAACCAGTCATGTCATTATAGAAACCTATCAGGTCTTTCATGCATGATTTTCCCTTCATAAATCCAACCTGACTACTCCCAGTCACCTTCTTGTCCTTTGTGTGTTTACAAATGGTTACCAGGATTATTTGCTACATCCCCTTCCTRAGGACTGAGGTGAGSTTGRTGTGCCTGCAGTTCCCTGGCCCTRCCCTTGAAGATGRAGATGATAMTTTCTTTCTTCCAGTCTTCATCAAYTTCCCTGGATTGCCATAGTCTTCCAGAGATAACTGTGAGTGGCCTCATGTCATTGCCCTCAGCAATTGTGAATGCATCCCAGTAAATTCAGGAGACTTGGGAATGTTCAGTCTGTTCAAACGGTCCCTAATTTCATCCTCCTCCACAGACAGTAAGCAGTCCTTACTCCAGAATTTCTCATGAGTCTCAGGGCCTGGGATTCATGAAGAAAGTATTGAGTGGCACAGCCTTCTCCATGTGCTTTGTTGCCAGGAGAGAGTCTCATTCAGCTGATTCCTTTTCTTGCCATTGTACCTATGGATTCAGGGGAGACAGATAACARCACAATWGCCAAGGGCTAATTTGAGCCATGTGCACACCCAGCCCCAGTTCTGSTGAAGGTCTGACTCAAGTCGTGTTTGGGAGACACTGACAGCTGTAGTCAGGATGCAGGCATGACCCTGAGCCCATTTCCTCRCTCCAAAAACAGTGGAGRGCCCAGGGCACACTCAGCTATCCTSCATGGGATATGCAACAGGATCTATCCTGGAGTAGGGACACCTCGAAGGGTTCCTGCTTAAAGGTTGTTGGAGGTTTAGAGATTCCTTATCTAMTCAGACACTCAGTAAGTGAATCGGGAATGAGCACACTGAACKTTGAAATCTTAGCTAAGTGATACAAGGGCTTGGTTGTGCACATGTATATAGTCCTTTAGACATTGATCAAGTCTAGGAGTAAATCTGGCTCCAGCTGCAACTAAGCTCCCCTCTGAGGAGATTAGAATGCAAGCAGGTCCTTTCCAAACCTTGTGACTCAAGAGGAGGGCCTCTCTGACAGCTTTGTCTGACTTTGTCCTCTCCTTGTCATCAGAACTTGTTAAAGCCCAGTCACATTTGCCATTAACTTGGATAAATTTCTGTTTTATATCAATAAACATATTGATGCCTGTCTCTTACCATGGAATTGCATCACTCCATCCAAGGCACTCCCACAGTCCCAAGCCTGCAGGATGCATTCTCTCTCAGAGCTTGGTTGAGACCTGTCCCCAAACAYGTTGGGTTGCAACTGGCTCCCTCTGTTAGGAACACAAAGCATTTTAACAAACTTCTTWAAAGTATGGTTTGCTTGCATGGGGTGGTGTAAAAAGCTAGTTCATGTGTTAGCTCTTACACAAAACCACAAACTTAATTTTTCATACTAGTTCAAGCTACCTTGGGTTCTTAGTCATACTTTTATAAGGCTTGAAGCCACAGCAATGTGGCTTCACAACTACTTGCCATTTCCATTCTAGATCTCCACTAACATGCTTCATTAGAAATATTTCAAAAGCACAGCAGAAAGAGGTCAAGACCCATTATTTTTTCTATAATGATGTTACAACAGAAAGGGATTCTGAGGGTCTCTTATAAAAGCAGAAATTAAAACACAAACTAAAGTAAAACAAAATCAGGACTAACTCTCAAGTGTGCCACAGAATTGGATATATATCCAAATTACATGTGTTTCTGGAAAATAAGTCCTTTATTGAACAGTTTGAACTTGACAAWATTAGCATCTGATTCCAAAAATAGAGGAGAAAGACAAAATAAAAATAGAGTGTCTGCTTGCTATTCCCCTTTTGTATGACTGTGGTTAAACCTTATGACATGTTGCAGCACACTTTTACACCTAAGTAATGTTTG
This sequence comes from Sporophila hypoxantha, assembly GCA_002167245.1. Taxonomy (NCBI): domain Eukaryota; kingdom Metazoa; phylum Chordata; class Aves; order Passeriformes; family Thraupidae; genus Sporophila; species Sporophila hypoxantha. Next base: position 3,155,458 of record NDFG01000537.1, read on the forward strand.
CAAAATGCAAATAATCTTATTAGGGAAATATCTACAAAACCACATTATTGAAGATAAGTGGAAAATACTCTCAAATTAATAGATTCTCAAGCTCTTATTTTTTGCTTCCCAGCTAGAATACTAAATATAAYTTTGCCATAATCACTTGTTATCACAGATCAAGGGAAGATCTTTCTACCTTTGTAAAAACACCAGGAAGCTGCAATAGTTGTCAACTTGAATCTGAAATTGTCTTGAATTAGCAAAATGTCCACARTGTTTTGGACCAAAATGCAGTCTTTATTATAAAAGTTACATTATTTGTTCATTAATTTTCCACTAGATACCTTTTCTTGTCCTGGAAGAAATTATCTTTATATAATAATTTCTTTTACTATTTACACATTCTGATTTAATCTTTTCATCATGCATGAAATTACTTTGTCCTCACTCCTAAAAAGAGTATGATATCCAAACCACYGTAAACCTCAAAGAAGATCACATTATTATTTTTTTTAAATTTGGATTTAAGATTATTTTGATACTTATTTTCCATGTTTGTTGGTGAACTGTGTTTTAATAGCATTTTCTGACTTGCTCTGGGATTTAAAAAAGTGCATTTTAATTGCATTTAAGTTGTTTAACTATTCAGGCTATTTTAAGTATAACTGCTTTGTAAGCTTTTTTAATTCCTGTCTTCCGCCACTATTCATTTTGCTTCCTTTTAATATTTTGTGACTAAATAGAGCATCCTTCTCTTGCCAAGCACAGTGAAAACAACAGGACCCTATMCTGGTGTTTGCAGTGCTGCATGTGACACATGCATCCATTTTTGCTTGTTTCTCCTCATGTTAATTTTTTATAACTCARGATAGCTCTTTATCCTCCTGAACTGCATAGATCTCCTGCAGTATCAGATGGCCTTGATAAAAGTCATCTTTGGGTGGTTAAGGAATAAGAAACATTTTATAATGTTTCTTTGAAGGCTGTACATTCTGTCAAAATTTCTCTGTCAAATCCTATGTATCACTTGCAGCTATACTCTGTTCTGTTTGTCACCAAGGTATTTCATGGACCTGTCTCTTATACACATCTAGATGTGTATAAGAGACAGATGTATCACTTGCAGCTATACTCTGTTCTGTTTGTCACCAAGGTATTTCATGGAACCATCCTGATAAGACTGAAACAATGTTGTTCATTCTTCTCTGGGTTTTTTTACTCAGCATTATCTTGTTTTTCTTATATAATTCCAGACTTGGACGTGTGTCATTTGAGGTTCTTCTRGTGATTATTCATGTTAGGAAGGCTCACACCTTGTGCATTGGGTTTCTGCTGTTTTATACTGGGTGCTGTTGATTTTAGCATCTTTTGTAGATAGGTTTTTATTTCAAATTGTTCTCTTCTTTTACTCATGTAATACTATGTTCCTTCAGGCTTTTGCTCTTGTTCTGATGTGGTGTAAGTATTTCTCTGGTGTTAGTTCTCTCTTAGGCCTTTTTTCCTCCTTTGAGAATGCTCAAGGAACAGTTCATGTAAATAGCCTGTGGTGGCAGGTACCTGTACCAATAAATTATCCCTAATGTCTCTTAAAGAGTTATCCACTACAAGAGACTACCTTCCTCCTTAATATTTTTGCAGCAATAATACTTCATTCTTGACTTCACATTTCCCTAAAATTATTTTTTCATTCCTTTGCCCTCATTCTATAAACTCCCCATCCTTTTCTGTGCTTGAAGCATTTTGTGTTTTATGTTTCACACTTTATTCATTTTTATATTAAAATGGTACCCTTGCACTTCAGTAATACCTTTTATGTGAAGGCCTATATGCTTTATAATAACTAATGAGTTAAGCTCTGTTATGGAAATTGCACATGCCAGCCACTGGAAAAGGGTTTGTCTCCACATTTCTGCCTAAGCTAAAAGAGAGATTCCTTTATGAAAGTACTTTTTATTAACAGCACTACAGCTTGAGCTGGGTGCTTCCAAAGAGGGACCCCTTACAAAAAAATCCCTGGGCAATTATATCCCCACAATCTGAGTTCTCCACTCCAAATGTGAAATTTTGTACCAATAATAGTAGTAAGGTCCAGGGTCCCCTTGTTTTTTATCCATTTGATTTGTTTCCTGTTTGGTTACTAAGCAGTTGCTAAGTGCTTGTCTCCTTATACAATATCACATCCCCTCAGGTCAGCTTCTCTGGTTAGTCATTCAGCATGTTGGAATACWGTTGTTACAGTTCATATACCACAATCTACAAGCTTTGCCTACTCTAGCTATTGATGTTTAAGCTGTTGGCTTTGTCTGCTCTGGCTATTATTAATCTTTAAGCTGCTAGCTCTAAGTTTCAATTAACTTTTTCTACARCGGCTTGCAATATATTCTAAGCAATGCCTTTAATTTCTATATCAGTTAGAGAAAACTGAGGCACTGGAGCAAGCCAACTCGCTTCTTGGAGATAAATATAAAGTCTCAGTCAAGCTGTAAGAAATGTAATTTTGTTCCCTGGGGGTTTTTTTGTGGGGTTGATTTCTTAGTGTTTTTTACTGGTCTGCTTGTCAGAACACGCTTCTCCTACAAATAASGTTTGAACGTAATTATTATTTTCTCTTCATTCACTGATAGTAGTCCCTATGACTAATATATGTTTTGCTGTTTAACCTTGTAAACCTATCAGAAAAGAAGGAGAACATATACATAAAAGCCCTTTCAAGCTCTTTAGATTGTGACCTTTCTCATACTCAAGTACCAGATAGTCTTCTGGGTATATGTTGTGTTTATATATTTTTTTCATAAACTAAAACCTCAAAATCTAGAAATAATAATTGATATAGTATTCCCTTCTGTTCATATTTGTTACATTGGAATTTTTAATTTTGTGATGACAATTACATTTCAAGACTGTATTGTAGGCATATGCAGCACTGTCAGATTGACATTCTGCTAGTTACCCCTTAAAATASTTGTTTTGATGATATCTGTAATATAAAAGTTCCTCAGTAGAGACCACCTTACTAGAACTTTAATTAAATTGTCAACCYTACACTAATATGTATGTTTTAGCCTTGCAGTAATATAGAGGTCTTTTGGTTTCAAAAATTTTAATGGCTATGTTCAGTGTTGTGTAATGTGATTTTGTGCTTCTTATGCTATGTATTTGTGCTTGTTTTGATGGGGATAGATTTTTTTTTTCCAAATTAGCTTTTATGATTTGGATTGTGCTCAAAACTGTTGGCACAGGGTTGTTTAGCTACAGTTGAGCCGTGCTTTCACAGTGTCAAGGCTGGGGGCACACTAGAAGTTGAGAGGGAACATAMCCAGAACAGATGACCCCAGTCACCAGTGGGATATCCCAGACCATATGGTGTCCCCCTCAGCATATAAAATTAGGGAAAGATGCAGGAAGAACAGTGTATTTGGAGAGATGGCATTTGTTTTCCCAAGTCACCATTRGGTRTGATGGGAGCATGCTCTCCTGGGGRTGGCTGAACTCCTGCCTGACCTTGGGAAGTGGGGAATTAATTCCTTGTTTTGCTTTGCTGGTAAGCATGAATTTTCCTTCCCCTATTAAATCACCTTTTTCTCAACCCACAAGTTTTCTCACATTTGCTCCACAGATTCTACCCTGTCATCCCACCAAGGRGAAAGTGTACAGGTGACTCTGTGGGGTGCAGTTGCTGGCTGGAGTTAGTCCTTTTTGGCACACAACATGGAGCTCAAAGATTCTGAGGTAACAACAGATTTGATTGAAATGTGCCAGACCAAATGCAGAGTTGTCATTGCTGCTTAGGTTTTAATTGACAGGCTCCTGTGCCTGCCATGGGCCTTGCTCACCTTGTATATTCCAGTCTAGTGTTCATTAGTGGCTCTGCTCTTATTTTGCTGCTTGCTGTAGTGTTCTGCTGCTTCTCATTTCACTCTGGGAACATTTTGGTGGCAGCAGGGGCCACGCATCTGGCTGGCACACACATGGCCAGGGCATCAGCACTGCTGCTGTGCTGGAACTGCAGTGCGAGCTCCAGTCAAGAGCACGGTGACCTGTGGATGAGCAGCACACCCTGGAACATCTGTGGCTGTGAATAAAGAACACAATAAAGCAGGTGTATGTCCAAGTGTCTGTGCCAGTTACAGCTCTGCAGAGCAGCTACAGCTCTGGAGAGGCTGGCTCACAGATAAGGCTCCACTTGGATCAAGTACACCCCTAAGGGACTGCAGACTCCAGATAAGTCCAAGATGAAGTGGGGGCAAAAAGGAGGAGTCTGTTCCAATGTTGAAACTTGTGTTCTGGTCCAAAGGGGACAGGGGTGGAGATGGCAATGAAAATACCTTTAAATTTTTGCAAAACAGGTTTTGAGTTGCATGYTATAGAAATTACACCTATTCAGGAACCCCTTGTTGCTAGCCAGGCTGGAGCAAGGGGAGTTGTGCATTGTGATGTTGAGCACTATAAAGAACCAGCTCAAAAGAACCAGAGGTGGAGATTGTAATGGAGATATTTTTAAATTGTCATAAGCCATGATTTGAGTTGCTTGTTATAGGAATTATTAATCTAGCAGAGACCATATGAACAAGTGGAGGACAAGTCTTATAAGAAGCAGTGCAAGTGCAGCAGTGACCTGACCCGACCTTTGGGCCTGAATTTTGGGCCCGAATTTTGGGCCCAAAGGTGTCTTTTAGCAAAGATCCTTTAGGTATCTACAGCAAATTTGAATCAATACCCTTTTATTGATTTTATTTATTTATTTGAATCAATGCTCTTTTTATTGTCACTTATTGACCAATGGAGATTTTACCCAATATGTAAGATCCTTCAGATCTCTGAATGCATTCACAAATGCCAGTTCTACCTGATTATGAAACATGATTCTATTTCCTGCCAATTCAGTGATGTCTTTGGAGAGCCATACYTTACTGCTGTAATGGAGTCGATGTCTGTCTCCACATCAGAAAGAGTACAAGGAGCAAATATGAAGTACTGCATTTACAAATCTTAAATGCTTCTCTCAGTTATATAATCTATCTTTTTTATTTGTCTGATAAAAATGCCCTTCATTTTCTGCAATAAATACTGCTCTCTCAAAACTGTTGRTATAAAAATGTGTCCTTTAGAGAAGCAAGTATGAAGGAAAGACAAAAAAACAAATTATGTTAATGTTTGTGTGAGTTCTCCCAGCCAATGCCTGACTGYGGCACATCATGATATAAAAGGCCAAACAAAGTGTAATAACCCTTGACACAGGGTGTTTATGATTAGCAAATATCATAGAGGCTTGATTTTGTCATCCCTAGGGATTGAGAGTCTAATCAAAACCCACATAAGTATAACTTTACCTCMGTATGAATCAGAGCAGCAAAATGTAGCTCTCTTTCATTTCCAGACAAAGACTTTCTGAAAAGATGACAAGGAAAGGAGAAGCAAATGCTCTTGTGAAGAGATATCTAATTTTAGTGGTGTATCTGACTGAATAGTCATTTCTGACTACTAATTGAATAGCTGGATTCAGCTGAAGTAATAGGAACTGGGGTCCTCAATGCAGGATTGTGGTATCCCCAGGTGTAGATGTACGCAGAGGATGTGATTTGCACACAGATAATAAATTTTACTGGTGTATACTAATATAACACAGGCTTCCAGATATGMAAATACATTAAAAATTGAATGTGAAGTCTGCAAAAAGAAGGGGAGAAGCAAAAGTTGCAAGGCTTAATCCTCATATTCCCATCTACATTAGCTTGTTATATTCCCCTAAGCTTGAARGGTAAATTGTAATAAAGAGTACGTGCTATAAAACCAAAGAAAAATACAAGATCCTATGGAACAGAAAATAAATATGAACTATAAAAATAAAAGAGCTTACCAATCTTTAATCATGTCCATTTTGATAGAGTCAATGCTGGAGTCCATATGCTGGAGTCTTTCCCTTGTTCACTAAACCTATTAACAACTTTTGAAAGACAACATAAATCAAAACTCACATAAACCATGTAATCCACTGCTAAGGTCTAGTGTGAGTGTAGAGTTTACACACTAAGCATGGATCTTTTTGTGACCTTTGCTGTAGAAAATAGTTCAAGTTCTCTTTTTGTGCCTGAGTTTGTTTCATGAGCAAGAATCTCATGCCATCAAATTCTCTGCCAGACCAGGGCAGGAATTCTTCAAGGGCACTGATCTCACTGATCTTGAKAAGGTTTTCCCATTCCTGAATTAGGAATGTTTTTTTGCACTGTGTCTCTTTGAGGATGGATCTTAATATCTGTTAGATTCAAAGGTACAGATGTATTGTTATAATTTTCTTCCAGTTAGTTTGCATCAGTGTCTCTCCTGTTATGATTATCTTTCCTGATTAAAAAAAAATTTAAAAAAAGACAGAAAAAAAGAAGGACCTAAGTGACTAATCCCTCAACTTCTCTATGTGCATCTTTGATCAAAACTGTTTAGTGAGRAAGTCTCACCAGTTTTAGAAAAAATGCTTGATTTATGTTCTTCCTATTGAAAATTAGGATAGTATGAAGGAATTTTTTCTATTACAACATGTACTCAAAATGAATCACTCTGTCCTGTAACAGATAGACACAAAAGAGTATCTAAATGTGTTGTCTTTTCTTCCCCTCAACACTCTATCCATTCTGACCCCAGCTTCCATTCAGATTTTTTACTGCCAAAAGAAATTTAAAAACTGTGATCTTCATTGGGTGCAGTTTCTCTTTTGGTCAGTGAACACTTTGCTGCTTTTAATATTTTCAAGCCTTTGGCAACCGCCTGCTTTGTTTGTGTGTTAAAGCATAAGAAAATTGCAACAAATAAACATTCAGCACATCGTTCAGGGAATTCAACAGATCTTTCCTATAACTGATACCCCAAGTGTCCTTAAAACAAGGTGCAAAAATATTTGTGATGGAAAACAAGATTGGAGTGATTGACCAGGGAACCTTCCTGGAAAGGACTCCAGCAGTCAGAGGTCTGCTTTTCTTATTTGGGCATTTAATACCAAACATCTTGCAGCAGTTTCTTTTTCTCRCCCCCACTAATCTGGGATTTGACTGAATTTATTGCTTTATGTTTYATTACTCTCCTGGATTAGAGGAATATAGCAGAGCAGTAGAGTTACTCACATATGCGCTGGTATGGGTAGTTAACTTCAATTACAGGGCACGCAGTTCCTGATGAGCAGGCCAGGAACAAACAGAGAAATTTGGTTTTAATGGGCAATTTTATGTTTTCTTCTTGTTTCTTTCTCTTCAGAGAATAAAASTATCCTTGCAAATTTAACCACAATCTCTAGGCTGGAAGCTGAAGCAAAAAATAACTACTTTTATTGGAGTATTCCTCAACAGAAAGGTAGTAAGGGATAAAGTACAGAACACAACAGGCAAGCAGAATTCTCCTAAACTTGTTCATTGCATAATCGTGTCTTTTTTTTTTATCAMACCTTCCTTTTTTTCTTACCTTACATTAATTTATATTCTGTGAACTGAGATAAGCACCCGTTTGCACAAATCTGAGTAGGTTAATGGACCATTTGACAAGTCAGACACAAGCATTTAGGGTTGGTTCCAGCTTTCCCATAGACCAATATGAGTTTTTTTGGCCARTGTGGGTATATTATAGTTTTTTTTACAGGTGTAAGGCTGCTAATGGATTTGTTAATTGAAATGAAATGTTGTTATTTCAATTTTATGTCTTTTACAGTGAAACATCATTCTTCAGTCAATGTTTTGGGTGAAGCTAATCAATCACAATAAAACATTTGCTAGTTGTTTTACTTTCCCCCTCTTTAATTTGTCAGCTACCAAAAACGTTTTTCTCCTTTAAAGAATTAAAAAATAGTCTCATACTTAGCTGCAATTTGAATAAAAATCAGACTTTAACTGTATAGTTGAAAAAAACAATTTGCTGTATGATAATAGATCTTCATATCATTAAAGAACTCATTAATAAAGGAACCAAAAATTGATTATGAAAAAAGTATCTATATGTTTATGAGGCAAAAATAAAATAGTAGTYTTAGAATGGCAGCTAGAATCAGAACTTACAGATATGAAGACAGACATTAAGTTTAATACTCAAAGTTATGAGAAAATAATAAACAGAAACAGACTGATAATGAAATACCATTACCTCAAATATGTCAGATTTCATCCATTTGAARGTACTGGCAAGATATCTTTGGATCTCAAGAATTCCTTTCTGTGGATATGAATGTGGATGTTACTGCAAGGATGTCCTGTGAAATTCTTTTCACTTTGTTTTTCATCAGAAAGAGTGCCCAGTGTCCTTCTCGTGCAGTCTATAAAAGCAGAAACAGACTATAGCAAATTGTTTCACCTTATGATATTTGAAACTGAGGAGAATGCTGTGTTCTAGTACTTAGTGAGACAGAAGAATGAAATTTCTTCTTTGACCAGAACTCTGGAGTTCTTGGCCATTCTTTTTGTTTTGAAATATTTCTACCCCAAGCAACCTCTAAGTAATCATGACTTAATCATTAGGTAATCACTACTTAACATAATGCTCTTTGGTTTAGATAGGACTATTTTATCATGAAACATACCTTTAATTTTTCATAGACCAGTTTACAGCTGCAGATACTTTTGGACAACAGACAGCATACTGTCTTGGTATTGTGTAATGCACATATTTTGAAGGAAGGCAGTATAAATGACTCTATGACACCATTTGCATGTTGTAGAATAATGAAAGAATAAATTTTTTCTTGCATAATTTTCTAAAACTCATTGACATGAAATTTTGCTAAAGATGAAAATTTAGAAAGATTTTTTAATGAATGAATCTTTTGTGTAAACAAGAATATCTGTAATTATCAGCTCTTTTTACATGTTAGATGTATGCCAGATTATCTGCTGCTGGTTTGGAGGGTTTCTTTGAGCCATCCATTGACTTGGGCTTTGGTTCATAAACAGGAGAATTAAAGTGAAAAATTTTCTTTTCTGCTGTAAAAAAATCAGATGTTCCTACATCATACAATATTTTGAATGTTTCTAATTTCAGTAATTTTTAAGTAATTAAGAAAAAACTAACAAAACCTTCAAAATGTTTCCACCTAATGCAGAGCACAGCAGCTGTTATTTATTCTCTACTGAATAAAATTCATTGAACCATTTTCTTGTATTTGCTGCTCAGGAATATGAAAGGCTCTCTGTAGCCTCCATAAAGCTCTAAGTAACCTGATTTAACTTTGAAATTATCCCTTTTTAAGTAGAAAAGGGAAGGCAACATGACCTCCAGAAAGTCCCTTGCAACTTACCTGGTTTATGACTTCCATGATCTGCAACTGCATTTCAAGCAAATCCCAATGCCATTGTCCAAGCTAGAAGCAATCAAAAAAACAGTAAGGGGAATTATCTGATGAACAAGATCTAGACTATGGCACTCTGTATTCCAGGACTAAAACTCATAAACCAGTCAACAACAATTAGAATCAAACACAAAACTCATTTCCTTGGTTAGATGTTCAAGGATATTTCCTTCCTAAGTATGAACGTGCACATCCATCTGTTATCCTTCAAGGAGAGGTGAATCTCCTCTCCTGGCACAGGCTTTTCAAACACKAAGACAGTGAGGTTTTATACTCAGTCACTGAAGAGTCATTGGTCTCTCAGTGTATAACTGGTAGAATACACAGGGAAATGAAATACTTGAATTTAGTATTAATTTAATTTAGTCCCTCAAGTGAAAATATTGCAGCTGTTCTGAAAATGTATAAAACCTTAGTTTGCTAAAGGCCTTGACTCTCTAGTTACWTTCACATCTTTGTGAAAATAATCTCTTTTCTAGATTAGTAATTTTTCTCTTTTCAAATGCTGATATTCTGTCATTATGATATTTAAGGTGGCATAGCTATAAAACTATAGATGTGCAACTTCACACTTYAACTAATCACATAAATTATTTTCAACACTAAAGTAAAAAGACAAAAAAATGACAGTATCTGCTTGGATTTCTCTCTTTTTGTCTCCAAGTGGGTCTTAAGGATTGAGGAACCCTCATAGAATGACTGGTTTGTTACCTTTCAGAAAAAGGTTTATTTATGAAAAGGCATCCTCTTAGCTGTGCAAATCTTATTCACTGAGAATAGGAAAAATGTTTGAAATCATATTGAACAACTACAGGAGGTCTTATTTGATCACAGAAAGAAAAATCCAGATCTGTATTTTCAAATCCCATTTAGACAACAATCAAAACACTGATCCAAAATAATTCCATCAAGGAGTGACAAAACAAGGGGAAATAACTTCAAAATTAAATAGAGTAGGTTTAGACTAGACATTCAAAAAAGGAAAAAAAAAAAAACCCAGTAAGGGTGGTGAGACACTGGAACAGGTTTTCCAGAGAACCTGTGGATGCCCCACTTCCCACATGTTGGAAGTGTCCCAGCACAGATTGCACGGGGCTCTGAGCAACCTGATCTAGTCAGTGGTGTCCCTGTCCATGACAGGGGTATGGAAACGAGAAGATCTTTAGTGTTCCCTTCCAACCCCAGCCATTCTGTGATTCTATGACTCAAGGAGTCCCAAGTAGAAATGCTGAAAGGAAGGACAATGAAATATTCAGGAAGGGTTCAGTGCCACTGTACCATATACTACTGTCAGGTTTGTAATTTTTGTGAYAATATAAATAAATGTCATGTGAGAAATAGAAAGTTTGGCTTGAAGTCATACTCAATATTAACGAGACTTTGGCAAATAAAGTTGAAATATTTATCAAAACACCTTGAAAAATGTTAACATTGTGGMCTTAGTGGCCAAGGTTTTCAAGAACTCTTTTTGCCTTTTCTTGTGCTAAAGGCCTGTTGCAGCATGTGAACTGGAGATGTGCTGTGCATCACCACGACAATAATTCTTCTACATGTGTCAGTTCTGCGAGCTGGCTGTCTGCTCTTGTGACAGAGAACAAGCACAAGCTTTTTGCATCCTCAGGCCACCAGAAAGTTTTTTAAAAGAGCATCCTYCAGTTCATGCAGTAGCCATGTTAGCACACTGAATGATAACTGGAGGCAGAAAAATATTTTGAGTGCCCAGCTAACGTGAAAGTCTGGCCAAAATATAATCTGCAGTAGTATAAAAATAAAGAGCAACCATAGTCTGCAATCATATACAGGAGGTAAATTACACTTTTATGGGTGTYTAAGGATGTTAAGGCAACAGAATTATAATAGGGACTATTGAGGAAAATGCCAAGAGAGCAACTAGCAAATTTTAGTAAAAAAAAAAAAAAGGAAGAGAAAATGGAAGAGTAATGCATAGAATTAAGGAAAATAGAATAAGATATGGATATCAAGGGTCAAACCAGAGTGTCTATTAGCTCTTATCAAAGAATCACCCTGAAAAGAGATTTTTTTGTGCAGTGGGATGTATAACACAGATAAGGCTGACCACCCTACCCCTAAAAATTAGCTGAACCACTACTTTGGTTAGAGACATCTCACAAGAACAAACAAAATTTATTGGATAGAGGTTCTGATATCTCATTTTCCACAAGACTCTCACAAACTTATTTTACTATGGGAGCTATAGATGGTCTGAGTTGAGGGTGACTTCTTTTAAGTGACTTTTCCAATACACAGTATGATTTGCCTAAATCAAAGAGTCATTTGTTCTTCTTTACCAGCCCTTTTTTTGTTTTATAATTTTAAGTTTTTCTGGAGCTTATTAATAATTACTATTATTATTTAAATTCATTATGCATATAAAATGCAATTCAAGAATTCATACTGATCATTTTTTATGACCATTTGAAATTTCACAACAACGATGTTTTTAGGAAGAAAAAAGGGAAGAAATACTTTCATGTTTTCCTTGCTTAAATGTTTTCAAGTAGAAATTTAGTTGGCAATTAACGTAAATGAAAATCCAGAACACCTCTTAACAACCTCTCTGGCTGCTATCTGTGGCATCTTGGAAATCACTCAATAGGAGGAAAAGTTCTTGAGGCAACCAGGATGCTGAGAGAAATGAAAATTCTATGGAAAGATTTAAAGAATTCTTTTTGTCTCTCGCCCYGTTCCTGGACAATGCTGAGAAGATTCTGGCTTCATCTTCTTTCCTGTCCTCCATCACATATTTTTACACACTGATAAAATCCCCTGAACATTCTGAAGTTTTCTCATCCTCCCCTTGTATATCAGATGCTTCAAGGCCTTAATTACCCTTGTGGCCCTGTGCTGGATTTACWCCAGCCCCTCTCTCTTTCTTTTGTACTGGGGAACCCAATGCTCCAAATGTGTCTCATTTACCGTATCTTCCACCAACATGGATACTCCCAAGACAAAAAAAAACATTTTTACTTCAGTAAGTACCTTGGGTCTAAAGTGGACAATGCCATGGAGATTCTACTCTGTGTTTCAAAACCTCCTCATCTTGATCTCCTGTAATTCTGTGAGCTGAGGGAGCAATCCAGTCYTAAATCAGTTTTGGTTATGTTCTACTGGGTTCCTAAATGTAAGAAACAAACAGAAAAACCTCAAGATAAAAATACAGTGTTGTTATTAGTCCCTTATGTAATATTTTTTTATAACTCTCCTTCTGAAAAATATTGATCCTTCCCAACTCTCCACCCTTTCTTTTTCCCATGAAGTACAAGTCAGCACAGCACTACATTCAGTACACTGATTTCTCTTGCTTGTCAAAAACATAACTGATGATTTCATCAGTGTTATTGGCACAGTTGTTGCAGAAAAAAGATCTCCTAGCTTGTTTTCCCTGATAATCTTGCTTCTTCTGCAGTAATGTAAATATTCTGTGGCAATCGTGTTTTGTCCATGGCAAATGTGAGATTTTTAAAATGTTCTTTTTTGTTTTCAAAGAATGCATCTAGAACTCAGAGGCTTTTACTCATAAAGCTGTAAGAAAGAGATAATTTTGAAAATATTGTTAAATGCTGGGTCTAAAGAAATTGCTGGAAGGATGATCCAAAACAATATCTGAGAATTGATCTCATTTACTGTGCTTCCAGGTGTTCTGGGATGTAACTACCACTGTGGAATTGTCCAAATTCAAAGCGTCTGAATACATGCATGGTCATCATTTGTGCCTGAGAACAGGAACTGAATCACCTGCAAAATCTGTCTTTGAGGACACCATTTACAACTACTTCAGCAGAAAGAGATCTTTATGCTTTCTCAGGYTCTGGGAAGGTTGAGGCATGAACCCATAAAAGTCAGGAAACCTTAGGCCTTCATATATTTTAATGACTATTTTCCAGATAGATTTCCTCAAGTTTTCAATTTGTAACATATAGATCTATGGAAAAGGTTTCTTTGTGCAATAAATATCCCAAGGGCCACTACTCCCAAATAAACATTTTAAATAAATGATTCATGCAATTTAAAAAATGTGCTCAAATTTTACCTCTGTTAAAGTTGGTGTAAAAATTCCCTTTCAAAATGCGTTTTTCACTGCTTGTTATTTAACTGTAACTATGCCTACACAGAAGAAATTTAACATTAAACAGGCATCAGCAAGTGTGTGGCAAACACAACCATTATTGTTTTAGATAAGTGTGATTTCAGTACATTTGTCAGCAAAGTATGGAAGCACTGCTGGTTGTTTTTTACTTCCCTGTTTTAAGATAGATATTTTTTAAGTGAGCTTTTCCTTGAGCAAAAAMATTTTTAGTGCCCTACAAGATTTACTGCTCCATAACTACTGTTCTTGGTATACCAGACTCTGTTAATGTGAGTAATAAAAATATTAAATCTTGAATGGCTGAAAAACTCTGGGAAAATTATGTATCTCCTAAGAAAAATCCTATTTTATGTATCTATGTACTTTGGATAACATAGATTAGCTTAAAAATACAATATTTTGTTCCTCTTTTTAAGACAGATTTCTTAACATGCTGATATTTTCCAACTCAAATTGTTATTTATTAGAAAACATTCATTGCTTATTTGAAAATCTGAACAAGCAAGCAGTGAAAAATGAATTTTCTGTTCTACTTAAGGATCTTGTAAGTTTTAAATTTTTACRCAAAGACAATTCAGATTTTTCCTTAAGTTATAGAAGACGTGTGGTATTGCAATCTGGTTTTGAAGTCAGTAGAAAGGTGCCTATGACAGTTATTAAAAAACATTACCTGTGGGTATAAAAATAATTCACTATAAATCAGAAGTTCATCCTCATGTACAGTAGTGTGCTTAATTCCTCACCTTACTAAGATTTATAACAGATATAGAAGAAGAATGAAAAAATATGTTACAAAGACAGGAGGAAAAGCAAGTGACATCAGTAAATTGGGATCACCTCATTTAGAAAAGATATATGAGAATTTTTATTCTTGGAATACAGCATGTAGAGAAACAAAACTGAGCACTCTAATCTTTTAAAACTCATCAGAAGTAARACTAATGAAATAAAATGTTGTGTAACCAACATGGTTAACCTTTGAAACCACTTGCAGTATCAATATGCTTGAAGATGTCAAGAGCTCAGRATATCTCATTAAAACAGCAGATGTCTCCTCATGAATAAGAGCTTCTGAAGTTGTAGGTCTGAAATTGAATTAAAAGATAAGTGTGGGTATAAATTATGGGGTTTAGATCGCATGCTTTCATAAAAGTCTTGTACTAAAAACAATGTTTTTTTCTGGATTTTCTATCATTATTTATTGATTGATCTCTTCTTGAAATCACAGCTAAGCACTTTCATCACRACCATTTTAAGAACWSGATATATGGGCAATTGGATGGTTCTTTTATCACTTGGACAAATGAATAAACTGAAAATCATGTGTTCCCTTTCCCYCAGGCTTATTAATGTATATAAATAAAGATGTATTTCTAGGTYCACCATGAAGGTTTCACTGACTGTCAACAGTCTTTGCTCACTTGCATTACATGTAAGTCAGCAATTATTACCCAGTTCCAATGAAAATGGGARCASTGATGTCTCTTAGTCAGATAGCTCTGAATCCCAGACATTCTAATCTGAGCAGTAATTAAAATGTACAGTTTATTTCATAGAATCACAGACTTATGGAATGGCCTGGGTTGGAAGGGACCYTAAAGATCATCTCATTTCAGCCCTCCTGCCATTGGCAGGGACACTCTCCACTAGACCAGGTTGCTCAGAGTGCCATCCCACTTCAAGGGTGGGRCATCCACAACTTGTACCACAGCCTCACCACTCTCACAGTCAAGAATATMTTCCTACTATCTAATCAAAACCTGCTTTCTTTCAGTTTGAAGCCATTCCCCCTTGTCCTGTCACTCCAGACCCTTGTAAAGAGTCTCTCTCCATCTTTCCTGWGGACTCCYTTCAGGYWCTGWAAGGCCWCAATTAGGTYAYTCCAAAGACTYCTCCAGCMTGARYAATCCCAKTTCTCTCAGCCTTTCCTCCCAGCAGAGCTGCTCCATCCCTCTGATCCCCTTGGTGCCTCCTCTGGCCTGGCTCCAGCAGGTCCCTGTCCTTGCTGTGCTGGGAGCCCAGAGCTGGATGCAGCCCTGCAGGTGGGGTCTCAGCAGAGGGGGCAGAGGGGCAGAATCCCCTCCCTGCCCTGCTGCCCACGGGGCTYTGGRTGAGCTCTGCAAATGGCAGGTTCTGGCCTCCCAAAACACACTGCCAGCTCATGTCTGGCTTCCAGTCCACCCACAACACAATACAGAAATGTAACCCAAAGGCATCCATAAACTTTTTCCCTTTATATCTAATTTTACMTACTATAGGTCACCTTACTTTGGTCTGCAGTTTTAAGTCTTTGCTCTTAATGAAAGCACAGATGTCTCAATAAGAGTGATTTAAATTTTGTTCTGCATGTCTCTGAAATTCGTCGTGATTCAAAGCACTGCAGGGAACAAGTTTCACAGTCACAGAACAGCAGCTGAGAAAGGTTTGTGTTTTGCACACACAACCACTTTAAAAACAACCGTTCTTCAAATTCTCACCATGTAGCARCCATTCTTTGCTATTCCACATGCTGAAATAACTTCTGCACATCTTGGCTCAGGCCAGAAAATCCTGTTGCCTCTTCTTCAGTGCTTCAGTAATAAAATATTCTTGAAGCTCCCTTCAATTAAATTAACTGATATTGCACCAAACCAGATATTATTACTTGTATGATCTGGCAATACAGTTCATGGAGGAATAGTTCTCATCGAAGAGATGGTAACAAATGGCTGGTGGGACTTCAGTAACTAAAACCAGGTTTTTACACTTGTCAGGCATGAAGGTGAAAGTTSTAATGAGTTAAGGAAATGTAGTAATTTATGAAGCATATGAAGCATTGTTTGGTAGCACTCATTACCAAGTTGGGGAAAAAAAAAAAAGAAAAGAAAGTGTCTTTGCTCTGGAAATTATATGAAATAAACCACTGCTAACTGATAGGAAAGAAGGGAACTACCATGAAAAAGTCTGTTTGTAAGTACCCATAAAAGAGAAAAAGTACACACCTGCCATGTTGCTGAATATGTAGGCAATTATATAGAGCCAGCTGGAGCATCTTAGCACTGGCAGTCTCATTCCCAGGTAAAATAATAAACATGTCCATAATCCTGCCCAAATATCTGTACCTGATAGTGATGGGGTAATAACTGTTGCTGGTTCATGGTTTTTGAGTGACTGATCTGAGAAGAGGAATAAAGTCACACATACAGAAATGTGGGAACATTGAACATATGGAAATCTGCCTCCAGAGTCCGGAGAAGTTAACTTGTCTCGTCTCTCAAATGCTACTTTTGCTGCACCAGACACAGAAGCGTACAATGTTTCCTTCAGACATATAAATTCAGGGTATTGATTTCTTCGTCAGCACAATGTTTTATATTGTAACTAAATTAGCACACTGTACTTCAAGCAACCTTGCTATCTCCAAAAATTAAGTGGCCGTCTTTACCTAGACAAAATTATTTTATGTTTGTCCTTGTCATTATTCAGTTCCAGAAATGATACAAAGAATTATCCCCCTCCCCCCCCCAAAAACAAAAAAAAAAATCTGTGAATCTCTTCTTAGTATCTGAACAATTTCAGGTTTGTTTTAAGTTTCTCTAGCAGAAAGGAGAGTTGTTTATTTAAAAGTGGCTTGAAACAGAGTGGAAACAACAAATTTGTCTCTTTCTCATAAAATGTTTATCCAAAATCATAGTAATTTTAGATCTTTATGAAAGTTATATCTTTAGGAAAGTCCCTATAAGATTATAAGAACTTGAAACATAAATGTGGTGTAAACATTTATGAAACTCTTTTGTTTATTGTGCATCATTTCCTCACCACAATAATGCTGCTGTTCGCTGTTGTATAATTTATCTTAGTGCCACTTCAATTGTGTTTGCAGTTTTCATAGGAAAGCATCCTAGTTGGGATAATTACTCACTTTGGAGATGATCAGCAATTTTGTTCATAAGCACCTCTGAAAATTACCCTATTGGCAGAAGGCATTATCCTGCAAGGGCAACATATTGTGCTGCTAAGAAGGGGYATTTTGTCTTTTCTCTTTTCCTTTTTTCTCCCCCTTCCTGTTCCCCAAAACATTTGACAATTGCTCACAAGATGTGYCAATTTCCTTACAGCTCCTCACCAGTTATTTTCAGATATACGATCTCTGTGCTTGTTTTTTTTTCTTTTTTTTGTAACTGTGCCATTGCCATACGTTCCCCTAAAATTCTTAGCTAATTTTAAGGTGCTCCCTTAACATTCAAGTTTTGAAGATATGTAAGCAAATCCAGCTGGATTTTCTGGCAGCTTGGATGTCCGTTGGGGAACATGTATCTCAGGATAAATATCCATTATCAAATCATCACCAAGATTTCAGTTTCTMTATTTAATTACATTTGCATTGAACATGCAATTATCAATCAACTTAAAAATAAAATAATCCTTGTAAAAACACCATGGAGATGTTTCTTGACAAGTTCAGTCACAGCAAGTTTACAGATCCTCAGTTCTTGTAAACTGACTCAAGTGCAGTGATGAGAGCTTGAAATGTTTCTGTTGCCAAAGCCTAATTCTGCTGCTTTTATTCATATGGGAGGACAGACTCCTGTATAAATAATCTCACTGAGCAAAACAAGTAAGCAACATGGGGGAAAATTAATTCTTGCTGTCTTTTTGCAAACTTCACAACTATTAAATTTTTGTGGGAGAAAAGCTGCACATGATGGCACAGTTGTGAAAGCTGGAGGCTACTGTGTAAAAGACAGGGAACCTACAGATATATCCACTTTGATTCTRAGTGTGATAGCCCAAAAGATCTAAGGTACCAAACAAATGTGTTTGGTAACATTAGGTAATACTTCCCTTCTGTTCCCCTGAGATTTTCCTGGCAAGACTTTCCAGTCACTGGAATTCCATTTTAATTTCTTTGAGAACCTATCAAGGCAATCAAAGGTTGAGTTCCTCACCTTTGAAATAACTGCCCCAGCAGAATTATCATTATACTTCTTGATTCTGCTCCTCTTAGCAGTTCACATGGGATAATACCCACTCTTGTTAGTTTCTGCTCTTGATTTTAAAACTTACATAGCATATGCTTGTTTTCTGCCTGCATATTTGTTATACATGCTGTATTATCCAGAAATCATGTTTTCTTGTGCCCTAGTCTAAGCACAGCCATTAAACTCCATGTCAGCCTTCCTCCCAGTAACAGCACACTCTAAGGAATAACACTATAAGSCAAAGCATGGGAAATAATACAGGCCTGTCTGCTACTGGTACTAATTAATGTTTTACAGCACTTTGAAATTCTCATCTTTTGGTTCATTTAATGTATGGTCATGAGCATCAAGAGTCATATAGCTTTGGAYGGCAGAAAATTTGTGCTTTATTTCTGCATCTCTCTAATCCCCGTTTGTGTGACCTCAGCATGATTTGCTGTTGTGGTTCACTGTGGGACACTTTTATTTACAGATCTTTATTTCCTAACTAATGAGTTGTTCCATAAGCATCAGAAACAATGAAACCCTGGACACTTATGTACTTTGTCCCCTCCTGCCCTCCTCTCTCTGTSCCTCTGCTGTGGAGGAGGGACCTAAACATACCCTAACATGCATTTTAGGTGGGATTTGTGACAGASTACTTTGAGCTACATGCTTACTGATGGGTACACCAGCTGCTGCCTCTTYCTTCAGGGGGGCCTCTGTATTTTACAGTGGTATTACAAGAATGTGATTATCTTTGAGCTTTATAYTCATCTTTTGCTGTTTTACTCCACTGCTCCGGAGCAGTGAAAAGCATGTTCCTCTTTTCATTGAAAAGCTGGACTGGCAGCAGATTTCTCCAAATGCTGTACCAATGTGTTGGGGACAGCCTACATGGTGTGCTCTGGTGACTGCTGCAGACAAGTAACMAGGCAGAGCTCTCAGGACAAGGAATTCTCTTTGGAAGAAGAGCATCCTCACCTGATTTCAAAGGAGCAAGAACTAGTCACTCAGACCTGACACTGGTGAAATTCTSMTCATATTGATAATTTYRAATAAGCAAACTTGGGATAGCAGCATTCTTATGGGCAARAAACCTCCTACTTGCTTCTGTATTGTGTTGGGGTGAGGCATGTGTACATGGATTTCGTTCCTTGAACATGTGCAGATCAAAGTGCTTCTGACCCTCAACTGTAGGGTTATAGATGTTCAGGTATGTGTACAAGTTATTTGGTTTTATTTATTAACACTTATTTTCTCTAATTATTCCACTTTTGCTGGATGAAAATGCTCCAAAACATTAAAGATAAATTTGATATAACTGGCATCCTACCCACTTGACAGTGAGGGTTTCTTGATCTTTGCCGAGCAAATTTTAAGATTTTTATCTAATAATTGCCTTCATTACCTTTCTATATTAATTTATTAATGATGTCTATTCCTGTAGTTGGGTACTAGGGTTAATGGAACCTTTACACCTGGGAAAATTTCACCAAAAAATTTCCTCTGCTGTGCTTTCCTGAACCTGCACTAAAGGCTGGTGCCAAAAGCTCCTGCAATTAAGATTCTCTCACGACATTCATGAGCAGAGCACCTCCTAAATATAAATCCCATTCTGACCCGTAAGGCTTTGCTGAGGCTGCCATATTTTGGATTTCCAAAACTTTATGAGGAATATCAGTTCAACTCCACTTAAATATATATGAACCTGTTCCTTTTATACTATATTACAAAATCTTTAGCTTAAGAGCAGGACTGTGAGGTGTGGAACTGAGCAATATGATTCTGATTTACGTGGTGTAGATCAACCAATCAATGGCAAAAAGCCCTCACATTCCCTTCTACCAGCATTTTCTCTTCACTCAGTTTTATTCCCAAGTGTCCTAAAACCACCCTCTGAGGAAAGAATTTGGACTTTATCCCCTATCTTGTTCTTCCCAGAAAAATATTTCTTCTTCCTATATTTCAGAATTTTGTAGACTACTGTGCAGCAGGAGCCAAGCTGGAGATACTGATCATGTCGTTCATAYTAGTTTGCTGCAAAGGGACTCCTTGTCTGCCTTCTCCTCCCCAAATCCTCTTGAAAAGGGCAAGGGAAGGGTTGGGAAAAAATATTAGAGATGTGTTAATTTGGATTAATCCTTTATTATCCACTATCACCGCTTCACATTAATATAAATCTACTTCTATCTCCTTCCATATATCATACAGGTGGTAAAGTGACAAATTTATGGAACCTGCTTTGGAGCCYATAGCTTAATTAACCCCCTCAAAAAAGAATTACCTCTTCAAAGTCAAGCTGGACAAAAACCCACCCCATTATGCAGGTTGCAGGYTTTTTTCCTTACAGAGCAAGATCCCCGGCCAGACAGCACCAAAGCATCCAAACGGTAAGCAATTTATTTTTTATCGGTTTTATTTCACACAGCCGTGAATAGCCGAGGTATGTTTCCCCTCTGGACTAATAACAGAAGTCAAACCAAGTGAATTCCTAGACAGCCGAATGAACACAAGCCCGACGGGATTAGTTGCAGGCGCACCCGTGCGCGGGGCTCGCTTCCCGCGGGCGCARCGGCGCGTCCCGGCCCCCGCCGAGCCCCGCGCAGCCCCCGGGGGCAACGAGGGTGCCAGGGGAGCATCCCCGCCCGCGGGCAGGCGGGGATCCCGGGATGCTGGGGGCTCCCCGGTGGGATTCTCCAYCGAGCCGCCGCCTCTCCGTTCTAGGCTGTGTCCCCTCCGTCAGCAGAGGGGGGAGCGGGCTCCGGAGGGGCCGCGGCGGCGAGCGGGGCGAGCCGGGGGCTGCCGGCGGGCGGGCGTGCGGGGAGGGATCCAGGAGGGGTGCAGGGTGGGATACAGGGGGAGATCGGGGAAGGGAGGCAGGAGGGGATGCAGGGTGGGACTGGGGAAGGGATCCAGGAGGGGATGCACGGTGGGATTGGGGAAGGGATGCAGGAGGGGATGCAGGGTGGGATTGGGGAAGGGATGCAGGAGGGGATGCAGGGTGGGATTGGGGAAAGGGATGCAGGACGGGATGCAGGGTGGGATTGGCTCCGGTCGCTCTGCCGCCGTCTCAGAGCGGCGGAGGAATCTGCGGGTCTGGCGCTCGCCGCCGTGGCGGGCGCGAGTGCGGCGGAGGGATCGGCGGCCCCGCCGTGCGCCCGCCCCCTGCGCGGCGGCGCGGCCCCGCCGATATAGCGCGGCGCGGGAGGCGCGGCCGGCACTTGCGAGCGGCGCTCCGCGGTGCGGGGCTGCGCGGGCAGCGGCGGCAGCGAGCGCGGCGGCGGCGAGGGTTTGCCTGGGCTGGCCGAGCATCCTCCGACTTGGAACTGTCCACCGGCGAGAGCTCCTGAACATGAGCCTCCTGCCTCTCTACCTGCTCGGATTGCTCCTCAGTAGCGGGCAAGGTAGGAGCGGAGCGCGGCCGCCTTTTTTTCTTTTTTTTTTTTTTTTTTTTTTTTTAATTATTATTCTTGCCTGTGCTGTCCACTCGCTCGAATTAACGGAAAAGAAACGGAGAAAAAAATTAAAGCAATGCATTATCCTGGAACCAAATTAAGAAGGACCTAAAACTTGCTTCATCGCCCACCTTTTTCTTTTTTTTTTTTTCGTTTCAGTCTTCAAGAGGTGTCATTTATGAAGAGGAAAAAAAAAATAAGCTGGACAGTGCTAAGTGCACTTAGCTGCTTTGCATAGGATTTTGTCTTTCTGTGTTTTTTTGTGCCCGATAAATGTGTGAGAGAGATGAAGCGATTACACAAAATCTGCCAAGCACTGGTCTTTAAAAAACACGTCTGCCCGGGGGGAGAGCAGTTTGGGCTTCGTTCTTAGGAGCAGGGAGAAGTGCTGGCGGTAGAGTCCGTGAGAAACCTGACCTGAAGTCTCCCTGTCGGGGTTTCTCCTCTCTGGAAAACCCTTCCCCGCTCGCTGCCGGGACACCGAGCCCCCGGCTCGGGGTGGCGCGGAGGGGAGGGCGCTGTCGGGGCCGCGGGGCTGTGCGCGGGTGCGGAGCCCGTGTGCCACGGAATGGCACCGCGGGGTGCGGGGGCAGGTGTGTGCGGGATCGGGGCGCGCCGGGCTGGCGCCCTCGGGCACGCTTCGTCCTTTGCATATGTATATATATATATATTTATATATATATTTATATTTATATATGTGTGTGTATTTATACACATACGTACAGTGCTTCGAGATAGGCGGACTCGGGGGTTGTGGTGCGGCCACAAGGTTTGGTCTGTTTTCTGGGGCTGACATATACATGTGTGCATAAATATATATATGTGTGTGTGTGTCTATAGCTATTTATTTGTTTATTTTTGGATGTCCCCTGCCTGGTTACTTAAGGATTTATGCTCCTGCAAGAGACTGGGCGGGAAGGGGCGCCGGGAGGGGCGCAGCCGCTGGYTGAGGGATAACCACCGCGGTGTTCGGAAACTGTTCGGGCAAGTTCCCGGCGTCCGGCCGGRGMGCTGAGCCGCGYAGGGCTGTCCCTGCCCCCGCTCCCGCTGCCCCCCTGCCCTGTGCGAGGCTACCATCCCTGCACCTGCGGGGGTGGGCGGCGGCCCCGCTTCCCAAGGAGGTTTTAGGGGGGAAATAAACCCCACCCAGCCCGAGCGCCCCAGCGGGATGGCAGCGGGGCCGGCCCGGGCCGCGCTGCCGCCGCCGGGCGCCAGGGGGCGGCCGAGCTCCACGGCGGCGCCGGGCAGCGCCCGGGACGGGGCGGCCTCGCCCCGCTGCTCCCGGGATGGRAGGGCGGGATGTGTCACCGTGCCGGGCTGGAGAGGGCTGGATGTGCCACCCCAGTGTCCTGTGCCGGACTGGATGTGCCACCCACGGTGTCCTGTGCGGGGCTGGCAGGGCTGGATGTGCCACCCACGGTGTCCTGTGCGGGGCTGGCAGGGCTGGATGTGTCACCCACGGTGTCCTGTGAGGGGCTGGATATCACCCATGGTGCCCTGTGCGGGGCTGGCAGGGCTGGATGTGCCACCCACGGTGTCCTGTGTGTCACCCACGGTGTCCTGTGCGGGGCTGGAAGGGCTGGATGTGCCACCCACGTTGTCCTGTGTGTCACCCACGGTGTCCTGTGCCGGGCTGGATGTGCCACCCACCGTGTCCTGTGCGGGGACAGCGAGATTTGTGGCGCTTCAGGAAGGGACAGGGGTCAGGCATGATGCCTCAGGGTACCAAGARCCGCAGCTGCCAAGTCTCCTTCCGTGCATCCGTGGCTAAGCCCGGCACCATCCAGGCGGTTTCTTTCGGCCACAATTAGTAAAAAGAGAGCRCCAGGTGCTCTCAATTTCTACAGAAAATAGTCGCCTGCTTTTGGCACCTCAGGGTGAGCTGGGGAGGTCTCCCGAGGAGCAGCGATTCGGGAGCGCTCCGGAGGCTTTCGGGTACAGCCGGCACTGGGATGGCAGAGGAGGAGAACGGGAACGCTTCCTGCAGSCTTTGCGTGGATCCACCTGGTGTAATGATGGAGATGCGGAATGCGCCTCCTCCAAARGAGGAAGGGTAGAAAGCGACTTTGTGAAGTGTGATTTCTGCAGCGTGGGAGGATTGCATAGTTTAGGTTTCTTACTATCACAAATGTCAGGAGATAAATAATGGAGTGGAATTACAGATGCTATTAAACCGAGTTTTAAAAATTATAGGATATGTGTGAGGGGGGGATGGAAAGAAGAGGAGGAAAGCTGAATAAACCTAATATTGATAGTAAGTTATTTCCCTCAATTTAAAGAAGCAGCTTCATTTTATTCTTTTTAATAAAGGAAGGGAATTGCAGAGGCAGAGTACGATTTTTTAACTGACTGTAGAAGTAACAGAAATGTGCAGCCTCAATCCACAGCAGGGCATAGTAAATGGGAAYGGGAGAACATCTGCATATGGAAAATACACCCATTTATGTTGCTAGGGAAGAAGCATTTTCTACARTGGTGTTTGGGGGGRAGTTTATTAGTTTAAATTTTAATGRACATTATTGAGGTGATTTATTGTACTTTTTTTTTGACAGCACTTTGAAGTAATCTTGAGAATTTCTTGAAGTGAATCAAATGATTTGAGAGGCTATTCCAAAAACTCTTGGGGATTKTTTTTTTATTTGGAGAATGCAGTGATGAGGAACACTTACATCATCAATTGAAGATTGTGGTGCTTGTGAGGGTTACTTTTTTGGTTTGTTTTTAAGAAAGGCATTAWTATGTCAGTATTAAATGATTATGGCTTTTCASATAGTTTGGATGGCTAAGAAAAAGTCAGTAACTACATTTGGATTATTTGCTTTAGAAATATWGAAACTCCTGGGTTCAGGATTTATATTTTGAAGGATATAGCTGCAGTAGATTTTATGAAGAATGACTGAAGCCTTTTCTTTGAGAAGTGCTGGTGTTTAAGACTGGAGAGAGGGAACTGTGCTGTATTTGTTCTGTTCCAGAAAATCAGAGCAGTTTGAGAACGAGTAGCAGACAGGCAYCCCCTCCCCCAGCCCCTTACGTTAAGAGCTTATGAATGTCATAATTATCTACCAGGGCCAAATAGTCCCTCTCCTAATTTCATCACAAGGGAGGAGTTTAACTGGCAGTGTTATTATGCTCAAACAAAAGGATTTTTTTTCTTAACATTTCAAAGCTGTCCAGACAATTTATCGAGCTTGAATTAGCTTTRCTTTAATAAAAATTGAAACAAAACACACACACATACTCCCCACTATACCACAAACCAAAAAAAGAGCATACTGCACTCT
The DNA here is from genome assembly GCA_002167245.1 of Sporophila hypoxantha. Lineage (NCBI taxonomy): Eukaryota > Metazoa > Chordata > Aves > Passeriformes > Thraupidae > Sporophila > Sporophila hypoxantha. The sequence goes on from NDFG01000537.1 coordinate 3,180,543, forward strand.
GCAAATCTGCCTTTTAAGATATGTAGTGATAAATAAAGTTTCCTTGGTTTTTGCCAGTGTGTGGGGACACTGGCTTGAAGTGGATGAAATGGGCATCTTCCCAAATTGTAAAATCCTATTTTTTTACCACTCTGCATAATACACAATTCTTTAGGTTAGCTTTTTTTTTTGGTTTTTTTTTAAGTTGCAGTAGAAAATGTTTTTCTTGTAGAATTGAATCTATTTTGTGCTCATCCAGGAGATTCATTGGAGTGAGTATGTTGTGCTTCAACTTTCTTCTTTTCACTGCTTTGGTATGAAGTTTCTTCTTGTATTTTGTGAAGAGTTCTCTTTACAAGTGCCTTAAAGGGACTGCTTGTTAATGAGAAACTTTCCCCCAGAGAGATGCCAGCATGTGTGTCTTATTCACCAACAGTCTGGAATCCTGCTTCTTTCTACTTTTTGTGTAGTGAATCCATGACATTTGGAATTTTTGAAATCAGTGATTTTGCTTACTGGATTAAGTGGAACTACTGTTTTCTGATTGTACACTGAAATCTGAAGCAGATTCTGAGACTTCAACCAGACATTTTCTACCAGTTGATTTGTACAATTGCATTAAGATTAAAACACAGCTGTTATCTTTCCTTCTTGTTTTCACCCTTCTAAACCAAAAATCTGACAAAATCATGTTTGATTTTTCTCGTTTAAGCTGCATTCTCCTCTTCAGGTAAACATGGGAATCAAAATACCTGTCTGAAAATAAGTCTGAACTGATGAGGAGTTCTGAAACATTGAYTTAGAAATAGGTATATGAGAAATATGTAGAGAGCTTTATTTCATGGACTCCCATACAAATGGAATTAGAGATACTTTTATAATTTACAGTAACTCTAAATCATGAAACATATGAATGATAAAGTCATAGACACAGAGCTTCAAAGTCTTAGAAGTTGAATAGCATAATTTGGACTTTTTCAGCACAACACATTTMTTTAGATAACTCATTATTTTTATCTATGGAAATGCTGCTGGATTGTTAAGATGAATTTATGTATTATTTGTCTTTCATGKCCACCTTCTTCAACAAATATTTTGAGAACAAATGCAGTATTTGTTTGCCCTTTCACTGACCTTTTCTTTGAGGCACCTTTCGCAAGTGGTTCATGTTTACCTACTGATTTTCTTTCAATTTACTCCAGTAATCCCACAGTTACATTCAGCACATGCCGTTTGATTCCACTGCAATTGAGTCAAGTTAATGTGACATTTTGGGAAACACATGTTTTAACTTCACTGTAATTTGTGTCTGTGAGTAGAAAATCTATTCTTGAAAGAGTAGGATATGAACTTCTCCAGGTAAAGAATCTGGATAATGGCTGGTATTCAGATTTTAAACCATTTATTTCAATTAATTCATGCCAGATGTTTTATTTGTTTGCTAGGGGGTTTTTTTGGGCGTTTTTGGGTTTTTGTTTTGGTTTTTTTTGATGGGGTGTTTTGGGTTTTGTTTGCTTGTCTTAACTTTTTTTCTTTTAGCATATACATTTGCCTTAAGAAATAAGGGCAGTCTAATTGATGATGTGTATTCTGAAGTTCTGCAGGCCATTTGAATCTMATTTTCAATGTCTCTTGAAATTCAGAAATAGGAGAGACTGGAGGAAAAACTTATTGATACCCAGAGGTATTCAAATCTGGAGGTTTGTTGGAGTCTCATAGACTAGATCCAGGCCTATTGGTAACTTATATCTTAACGCAAGTTTTTMTTTTGGCCTAAGCAATCAATCATGGCCTAATTCTGATGTAGTGTCATGGCTTCCCCCTTGGTGTATTTAACTGCTTCTTAGTTTAGGTATTTGACTAGAATATTCAATTTTTGGTAACTAGTTTAAAACTCAGAATATTTTTTGTATTAAATAGGGCATTCAGAGCATTACTTGCTGATACTTCAAGGATGTCCAGCTTCAGTGATGTAATTCTGCATTCTTTAACAAAATATTTTTATTKCTTTTGTAGCTCAGTTCCTCWTAAAACTGTTTGAATGTGTTTGTATATTTTTAAACTATATCAGGAAACAAAAGAGTTAACTTAAGAAAGCAAGATACTCTTCAGATGCCTTTTGTTATGCCGTGGCATCTTTAATAGGGTGTCTTCAAAAATAAAGGTACCAAGGTTCTTWTTTTTATTACATGCCTGAATTTTTGCATTCTTTGTTATCTACTGATTAATGATATTATTAATTGGAGAAGACATTTTCTGATTTGTTTTGCTCTAGATGAGCAGAGAACCTACCTTTTAATTTATTGAATAGAAAGAAAAGAAAAACAGGGAGAGTCATTTATCTGGTTACAGCTATTTGTGGTGACATATCACAATATTAAAAACCTTGTGTACTGGAAAAGAAATACATGTAAGTGTTAATAAATGTTGTGTGGAAAGGACACAAAGAATACAGGCATCCACAATGTTAGAAATCCTTGTATTCACAAGACTGCCAAGCCTTTGAGTATCCTGCATTTGAGTGGCTCCATGGAAGCACCAAACCAGAGGCTCATTCTTAGCAGGAACCCATTGATTCCAGTGGCTTCACTGAAGTATGTGAAAACATCTCTTGAAATGACAGGAGGTCACCAGCATTTAGTTTTTAAATAGCATGAGATAGGCAGCACTGCCCGTTTATGCTGCTGCTATGATTTAGGAAATTATGRTTAACAGAAAATTTCTCACTTTGCATTTGTGCATTAGCAGCTGGGTCATTAATGAATGCATGGCAGTAATGGCCTGAACTGCAAGTCTAATGACCTAGTGCAGAAKGAGAAATTTATAACATAGTGCTTAGATGTTAAGATATCTGTGAATRTTGTCATTTTGGAGGCACTAGAACAGGATTCACACAGAAGTTGTGGATCCTGTCCCTGGGATTGTTCAAGTCCAGGCTGAGTGGAGCTCTGAGCAAGCTGATCTAGTGGGAAGTGTCCCTGCCCATGACAGTGGGATTAGAATGATTTGATCTTTAAAGTCCCTTCCAATCTGAGCCAYTCTATGATTGTAGCCAAACTCTGCTAATTTTAGTCATAGGACACCATCCATTGACTTAAGTTTGTGTTTGCATGAGAGACAAGAAGGACCAGTTCTTTAAAAGCATTTATTTTAATGTCACAAGTAGATTAATCTGGGAAAGAAGGTGACAGTGAAGTGTATCAACTAAAGATTCATTACTCAGTTACTGCCTATTTAAGAACAGTGCTAAAAACTTGCAGTCRAACACCTGCTGAAATGTTTTATCTGCTTCCTGCCTCTTCTGGAAAAGAAAAAATGTGGTTCTTTGGTTTCACCTGCTCTTTAATGTGATGCATAAGGATCRTTGCAAAAAGGATGAAGAAAACAAGTCTTTCAGAAACCTATTTGGCAAGCCTAGAGATCTACTAACCAAGGGTGTAATTTGTTACCAGTTTCCGTGGTCCAAGCATAATCTTGTCTGAAATATCCAGYTTCTGGATGGATAACATCCAGACAAAATTGGGAAGCAGCATGTAGTACTATGAAGGTTTTGTCAGCCTCTTTAGTAGTCCTATCATTACTGAAATAAATATCCTCTTAACAAGTTCCTTCAAGAACTAGCTTTCCATAAAAAGCATAGATCTTTGATATGTTAATTTATGTTCATTTAAGATGTAGTGGCTCTTGGTAAAAAGAAAAAAAAATGAGAGGGAAATAAAAGTGGCTCGTTTTCATTTTGCTGAGGTAAATTTTTCCTCCTAACAAAATTTATATTTTGACTTTAGAAGGCTGCACTCGTTTTCATTTGGTGTTCTAATTACCTGAGTAGTATTGCTAAACAGTGGACAGAGGTTGATGAATAACCTCATAATTCAGCAATAGTCAGAGCTGTAGCTTATGAATATCTTATAAGGATACAAATGAAACTTTTCTTTTCAAGATGATGTTTCCCATTAGCTAATACTAAACTAGTGCTTTGCATTGCAGTTGTAGTCTAAGGAACAATATCAGCTAGSATCCAAAATTCATACTTGGAAAAATTCATGCTTCACACAAGAAGTCATTGTCCTGACCCCTTTGCCCAAGAGGTGCCCTTTAGAGCATAGGATGAATTCAGATTAAAAACACTCATTGCCAGCAATTTTCTTGCTACTAAAAGATGTTGCACCAGATTCAGTCAAGCTGCAAGTAATTTCAAACCCATTAACTTTGTAGACCTTTGTACTCAGCTGAATTTGGCTTGCATGAACTCAGGTCCATGGTTAAAATAACAAAGTATTTAAAAACAGAAACGTAAAGATGTGACACAGATAGATATAAATAGGAAGGAAGAGGCAATCTTGCCTCTTATTATGAACAGTTCCTTTAACTGATGATACAWTTTTTTTTTTTATTGTAAGAGGATWCATGTAATCAAGGTGMAATTGTATTGTGTTAATATTATGACATTGTTATTTTAATTGGTCAAAGCAGAATAAACTACAGATCCAGTGTGGTTGATTTATAGGGAAGAGGATAGCAAATGAGGACATCTTAAATGTACTGGAGACCAGTTATCTGGAGTATCATAATACAGCATTTTTTAAGAAGTTCTTGAACACACCATACTCATAAACTAATGTGCTTACTGGATTGAAAAAGATTGATGTGCTCCAGTGACCTCAACAGGGACTCAAAGCAGGAGTCATAAAGGAACAAGTAAGTACAGAACAGAAAGAGTGTGATACTTCTGTCAGAGCACCTACAAYGTTCAGGGATATGTCAGGTTATATCTGTGTGATCTTCCTTAACAATCTTGGCAGATCTTTGTTGCCTGAATTTGTTCCTAAATCTGCCGGTGCTTTGATCTGCTYGGTACAAAGTGTCAACAACTTTCACAAGAGGAAAAAAAGTCTGAAARAAATGTTCAGTCCTTTAATTGTGGTGCTGTAAGTAGTGGAGTCATACCAGTTCCTTACTTGACTCTTCTGTGGCATTCAAAATTGCACATAACAGAGAAGCTGCCAGTCTCCTGTGTGATGGACTCGGAACTACGTGTTATATTCATGGGCTTTACAGTGKTTKTTTTTTTTTTTTTGCCTAGTAGTCAGTTCCCTAATTTTTTTAAGCATTTTATTTTCCTACCTTTTTGGTAATAGCTATTTTAATTTAACAAATAGTAATGTGAAATATTTGAATTTTAAGCTGATTTGCATCAGGCCAATTTCAAAAAAGCTTCCTTGTTTGTAAGTATCTCTTTTGCACTATAGTCAGTGTTGCAGGTTGTGCCTTACAAGGAGGTGAGGGCTAAAACTGGTCTAGCAGTAATCCTGGTGAAATAAATGCTGGAAGAGATTTGATTGCTAGAAAGATGAYTCCCAGGGATGAGCATATGGAAAGAGCAGAGATACTCTAAAACAAAGCTTGATACATGAGTAAATGGATAGAGAATGATGAAAAAAATAAATAAAAAAAAAMCAACCAAAACCAACCCTTCAGGATGAAAATTAATTTCTGACCAAAAAAGCAGTGACTCTGCAGCATATGAACAAGAGGGGAGAAGTATTGTTACTCTTAAGATGGGTCAGAATCACAGAATGTCCTGAGTTAGAAGGAACCCACCATGATCACGGTGTCAGACTCCCAGCSCTGTGCAGGAGACCCCAGCAATCCCACCATGTGCCACAGACACTGTCCAAATGCTCCTTGAGCTCTGTCAGCTTTGGTGCTGTTCCAGTGCCCAGTCACCATCTGGTTGAAGAACCTTTTCCTGATAGCCCACCTAAACCTCCCCTGRTGCAGCYTCASACCATTCCCTTGGGTCCTGTCACTGTCACCACARAGATCAGTGCCTGCCCCTCCTSTTCCCCTCCTGAGGAAATTGTAGCTGCACTGAGGTCTCCCCTCAGTCTCCTCTGCTCCAGGCTGAACAGACCAAGTACCCTCAGATGCTCCTCATATGGCTTCCCCTCCAGACCCTTCACYRTCCTCATTGCCCTCTATTGGATGTTCTCTGATATAATTCCTGTATTGAGGTAGCCAAAACTGCAAACAGCACTTCAAGTGAGGCTGCACCTGTTGTCACAAAGTGTAGCTTAAATTCTTTGCATTTTTAAATTTTTTTTTTAGCAATAATAGAGAGTTGCAAAAACAACATTGCCCAACATTTAAGCCTGGTTTTTGCTAATCACCTGAATGATCTGATATGAGGGATCTTTATTTTGCAACAGAATCTTTGGTTTTGCTGCTTTCTGTTTTTGGTTTTTTTTTTGTTCCTGAATGCTAATTTTGTAAATTTTTGTCTTAATAATCTTGGAATTTAAGATGAGTTCTATCCAGTTGGGCATCACTGTCTGTAATAAATAATGCAGCCATTCACGTGCTCCTGTACTTTCTCTGTGGGTCAAGAATACCCAAACTTAGAGTTAAGCTGAAGCTAATGCTGACTTTTCCCAGTGGAGACTGTCTGTAGTATGATATGAACGCCACATCTCCAGACTTGTATTTTCTTTTATTTTAAGAAAACTGTGTTATGTGAGATGAGTTCTGCTAACAGAACTGTGCACACCCTGCAGCCACGGAACTCCCACTGGAGTCAAGTGTTTCAGGGGTTGTACTGATTGCACTTTTCAGGGTCTGATTGAAGCTTTCAGGAGTTGTRTAAATTCCATATGAGTATGTGGGAATTTTGATTCAGTGAAGAATAGAAAAATCAAGCTCTAACTTTGTGTGTTTAAGTAGTGGACGTGTTTATAAGTAGTGCTGAAAAAGCGTGGGGCTAATCCAAGAGCACAGAAGAACTGGAAAATAAAGGGGTGTCCTGGTGTGCCAGATTCTATTCAGGAGATAAAGTGCAAGACACAAAAAGGATATTTTTCTCTGTGCTTTTTCATAATAAATCATAACATGCATTGTAAATATTGTAAGCTACTGATTTCATTACCTCCCTCTGGGAACATGTGGAAAAAATTGCAATTAATCATCATGTTCACTTAGCTGTAGCCCAGGCTATAACTGTGTTGGGAAGTTTAGCATTCAGTGTGAAAATCCATCACTAAATTCATCACTCAGTTTTGCTTGAGTTTTTGAGAGTTTTGATTTACTTGTTTGTTTTGGTCTGTGGCTTTGTGACACTGGTSAAAATTGTTCTTTAGGCTTTCAGTATTCAGGTCATGGCTGCAGGTCTGTAAGTGCCACTGTCTGAGCCATCAGATGTTCCAGGGACTTGTGCCAGTTTATGGCAATTCCACACTTTGGGTTCAACAGCTTTTAGCATTTAGTCAAAATAATCCTTTCCAGCACCTGTGCACTGCTTTTCTGTGAATTAGAATTCTGTCTTTGGATTATACAGCCTGTGTATGTAAAAATTTATGTTGCTGGGTTTGAGAACTCTCTCAGAGGTGGTGTTTTCTATACAGTTCTGCTAAACTTATGGTAGACTTACTCTGATTTTACCATTCTTGGAAGAAAATTTATAGAATTCTSTTTACTGTCATGATAGTGATTTTCAGTTCTGGGAGTGCATGGCCTTTGTACGTGCTACTAATTTTAAAAATAATTTTGATCTTACATTCAAATTTCTATATCATTTGCAAAGAGTAGTTTAAATCAAAAGATTATTATCTGTGTTCTAAAATCTCAGGAATCACCTATTTCACTCTGTGTAGCCCTTTGTGCCACACTCTGACAGCCTGTTTTTTTTTGTGGTCCTAGGTACATGAATGAACACTTTATCTGCTGCATAAAAGAGCAGATATGGCTGGGGAAACTATTAAATAAAGAGTAAAAATGGTGATGAAAAGAAATAGACCTCTCTGTGAATCAYGTATTTTGCATTTTTAGTTACATATGACCTGATTTAGGAAAAAAACAAACAAGCACAACTAAGCAATCTCAGAAAGCATCTTTTTCCAGGGAAAAGCCCTTCTGCTGTTAGATGGAGTTCTCATTTCCATTCCTCTGTGCTCATTTTAAAACAGGACAGATAACTGTAGCCAGTGAGTCTACCAGAAAATTAAAGACTTTATCATAATGTAAATATTATAAAAGCTATTCTATCTGGAAATCTTACTTTTTTGTGTGTGTGATTAGTGACTGTTGCTATTGCTTTGTTGCACCTTAAGTATGTTTGTGACTATTTTCCAGACTGTGATGCTCACTGAGGRGTGTTCTCAAAGGTTTTTAGATAGTGTTAGGCTTTAGACATGTAAGTCAATGCAAGGTAGCACTACAGAAAAAACATTTCTGTTCGTAATTATACCAACTCTCTTTCTTGTGACCTGCAGATATTAAATAAGTAACATCCCTATCTGTCTTCCTGTATAAAACCCTGTTTCTGCAGTGATGGTCTGTTTTGACCTATGAAAATGACTGAATTATCTAATTACTTTTATGAAAGTTTGAGCAAAAAAACCAGTGTTGTATCTGGGGAGAGATGGGAAACTCAAGCAGTATGGAAGGAGGAACCCTGAGTGCTTGTTCTCCTCCAACAAGAAATATTTCTTGGTCAGTGGTGGAGGTTTTCTGTTTTGTGGTTTTTTGGGTTTTTTTTTGTTCATTTGGGTGGGTTTTTTTTTTAATGTGTTATTTTACTGTTTTGTTGTTTTTTTTAAAGCACTGCTAAAACAAACCATTTGGTTTTCATAGTTCAGAGRTGCTTTTATAGAATCACAGCATTGTTAAGGTTGTCAAAGACCTTTAAGTTTATCAACCATCAACCCAGAATCACCACTATGTTCACCACTAAACCATGTCCTCTGTCATATTCACACATTTTTTTAATGTTTAGAGAGATGGTGACTCCATCACTTTCCTGGGAAGTCTGTTTCAATGCTTTACAACCCTTTTCCATGATTTTTTTTTCCCCTAATGAAAGCATCACATAAAATCTCACATAGCACTCATAAGACTGGAAGACAATCCCTCCTCTTAAAACTCYGTTACCTGATGTTTTTCTGAAATCTGGTCCTAAAAATAGCTGCACRTGTCTATGACAAAGAATTACTAAAACAGCAGAAATGAGAATATAAGCTTTTCTAAGCAGCTGTTAGGAAAAAAACTGCACAGTGAAGCAAAAGCTACTTTTCACAGTAAACACTTCTAAACAAAAAAATCCTACTGCCAGTCTGATTTCAATTGTTCATGAAATACCTTTGTGTAAGGTTTAATTCCTACCTAAATAAATATTTGCTTGTTTTGACTGGGTTTTGGTTCTTTTGCTGGAATGGGGGTTTTGAGGTGTTTTTGAGTGTTTTTTCTTTTTTTTTTTTTTTTTTTTGCCTTTACATTATAAAAATACTTTTCCTACTGCCTTACAAGAATTAAAATATGAACGAAGTCATGCCCCTATGAATATTTTCTTCCTTAATTGATGTGTAATTAAGCATAAAGAAACTTTGAGAAAAGTCAGAGTCCATCATGAATCCAGAATTGAACCAGCTATTTTGATTTCATTTCAATGTCGTAACAGTCATCCTGCTTTTATTTTATTRTGTGATACAGAGTCCAAACTGACATGGAAAGATGTGCTGATTGTCAACTGGTTTCACTGTTGTTCTTTGGTGCTATGCATGTTGAGTCCAGGAGCTCTGTCTCAAATGGGCCAAAGCTGAGGCTGAAGTGTTTGGTGGGCTTGATTTAGCATTTTTTTTAGAATCCTAAGGACTGCCTCTCAGAAATCTTTATTTAAATCTGCAGATTAGTGAGTGGAATGCTCGGTGGTTCTTTTTAAGAAATCAGGGAATCAAAATAGAAATGTGCTTTTTGGTGGGAAAATACATTGCTGGGGAGGAGGGGGGRWGRAGAGGAATAMAAACAAAAGAACCCAGCACAAAGCCAAAAAACACCCTAATGTGGGTGAAAACAACCTGTAAGACTTGTATTTAAAGGTTTATGTTCCCCTYTCACTATTCTGACACTGCATCAGAAATTACTTTTTTGTGCTTTTGAAATAAGAGCCATGAGCATGTATCTCTTTGAAAAAACTAAATAGAATAACCAAACTGTTTTACTTCCATGTCCATCCAGGCTATTTTGGTGTTTTCAGCTGGTTGTGAATGCTGGACTGGTAATGCTTCAGGTGCATGAAATTGGGTGAGAAAGATGCTTCCAGTATTGATATGTTCAGAGCCTGACCAAGCTTTTTTACTTCTTTCCTGCAAACTCCATTTATTAAAATTGCCAGACTGGATATCTGTAGTTGTGGTTTCATGTCTTTTGGGAGTGAAGGTGGACCTGATTTTGTCTTCCTGAGTTTTGTTTCTATTTAAACACAGGTGCCTTGATGTTACACAGCTTCCTTTCTATGATCCACAAACACATTGAAATACAAATGCAATTAATTACTGATTATATTAGTTTCAAATATAGAAATAGCTAAATAAGTCTATGTATTTAATCAATGTTCTAAAAAGGCAATATTGTTACTTAGGCAGGTGTTTTGAGCAAGCAGTTTACAAGGTACCAAATGGTGGTGCAACCCTGTGTAGTTTCTTTAATCCCACAGTAAAAATGGGGAGGGCTCTGGAATGCAGATTGRAATGCACATTCCCTGATCCCTTAAAACAACTGAGAGCACAGAGTAATTAGAGGGGCAAAATTTATGTGTCCCCTCCACTGTTTGTACACACAAGAGGTTATCTATTGCTGTAAATTGAATTGGCTGTATAAACAGCAGCATAATTTATTTAGAGTTAGGTCTAAAAGACTTGGAAAAGACCAGTGGACGAACAAGAAGGGGATTGTAAAGAGAAGAGAGGTACAGAGAATGCAGCTGTACTTTTGTTCAAGTAACTGATGTAGCTCATATATATTGACGTATTTCATTACAGTTGAATTTCTTTGTGCTTTAACCATTGGCTATGTAGAGAGCAGGGAACCCAACATTTCAGTAAAAGTTCTAATCCTATATGAAAATGCATATTTATATCTTAAACCAATCATATTTCATAGATTTATAAAATCAATCACCATCTCCTTTGGCTGATCTATGAATATTCATCCTGGAACTTCTTTCCCAGATGACTTGGAAAAATGACGATGTGCCTTTGAAATGGATATATGTAGTTTTTTTCTTCAAAGTCAATAACATAACTTCTATATAACTATTCTGGATGCTGTTCAGTGTACACAGTTACTGAAAGGAATGTTTTTGGCAGCTGCTTGCTTGGAGCCATGGTAATGGCATGAGAGGCACACACACGTACCCCTGCACTGCTTCTGCAGAGCTCTGGSATGCATTGCTCCCCTTCCTCCCCTCCTGGCTTCTGCAGGGTTAAAACAAGACCACATTTCTCTCTTTTTGTAGGGATTACTCAGATAAGCAAAAGTATAATTTACACTAACACAAGATAAATTTTGATTAAAATTGATAGCATGTATCACTGGAGTAACTCAACAGAAAGTGCAACTTGCTCAGAAATACAAGGACTTYTGTGTGTGTGTATAAAATAGTTTTAATTTCTCTATTCAGTTGGATCTTTAATAAACATTTTTTAGTGATTCTTATCTTTAATTATCATTTAAATATTTCTCAAAAATGATGCGGGTATCTTGGCAGCATGCATCCCTTTTTTCACTTTAAGGAAAACGTGGGGGGTTTCTTATGTTTAAATAGGCTGCTTGAGAAGAACAGTTATAGTTTTACTAGAGGTTAGTTTGTTGCATGTAATATGTTCCTTGATTTTTTAATCTTGATTGTTGGTTTTTACGGACCAGATCTGTCACTTTGGTAAACAAGATGTTTTATTTAATCCCCAGCCTTCTGAAAGACGGACCTTTTTGAGTGCAAAGTTCGTTGTCATGTTGCTGGTGCGTGTTTCTGACCAGAATGCAAAGTAGCCTGAATCCATACATTCTTTTTTTCCTGTACTGGGATAGCTGCCAAATCTATGTCAGCAATTAACTTCTGAATGTGTCAGCTGTAAGAAATACAGTTCATTGTTCCTTGGCTAGTTAACAACTAGTTTAAAGGCAGACACAGCCTCAAATGAAAGGAAAGTACTGTGCATTTTGTATCTAAAATCCTCAGGCTCTTAAAACCACTTAAAAAAAAGTAAATTTAAATGTAGTTCTAGGAGGGGTATTTAGGAATTTAAAAGTACTTAGCTGGTTCTTCAAGTCAAAATATGCCAGATAACTGGAAAATGAAATTATCTGACAAAATTATGGTCAGTTACAGGTAATTTTCAAGAAATGACTATATCATTCAATATCTGACTTTCTGTTTCTCTCATGTGTAAATCAAAACACCAACACCCCTTTTCCTCCTTCCCTTTCCCCTACCCTCCCCCCAAAAAATCCTCCAAGAAATCTCTCTTGAATTGTTAGAATAATATTTGAGATACCAGTTAGAAAAAATATAAGAAAGAAAAACAATTTTAAAAAACTTACTCAGAGAACCTGACTCTATGGGGATTATCTAAAATGAAGTACAAAATCAGTTTAGAGGAGTGCAATAATAATACTCTTCCCCCTCACAGATATGGATGTTCTTATTATTAATGTTTGGGATTTCTTAAGTTTGCTGGCTGTTTGCACAATGTTGCAATAATAATAATGTAATATTCATGTTTAGCCTATATTATTTTTGGTAAATTTTCCTCTGCAAGTGAAATGTGAATGGTTTGCTGTGAACATTTGAAAGCCACTGTATCTGTAATTAGTTCTTTAAGCTTCATGTAGACCTCTTCTTTTCCAAATTTTAAACCAGTTATCCCACCAGAAGCATTTTGCTATTTAAATTGAAATTTTAGTATACACATGACTTTTTTTGCTTTCTCTTAAAGGTGTATTTTTGTATATTCTGTCTTGTTGAGCTCAGCATGAAGATACTGGTAGTAAATGAAGACAAAAGGGGTGGTTGTAACTAACAGGTGTCATAGTCAATTTCTTGCATAAGAGGGTCGATTCAGTTTTTTTCTTATAGTGGTGGCAGGTGATAAAGCTTTGCTGAGATGCAGAATTATTTCATTGTACTAGCACATTTGAGCATTGTTATTTTTTGATTGAAGCAAGTGAAAGGTTKGGATGAAGAGCAGAGAAGAGGAAGCCATGCAATGACATGTCAGTAATTTACCAACAAGAGGAAATATATATTGTTATACATCTATAAAAAACCCAGCCAAACAAAAAGCACTCTCTGGAAAGCACAAATTGGGTTCATACTGAACAGGTGGTTTGAGTAAGTGGTTGGCAGCAAGCTAGACTGCTAGGTGAATTTTTAAATACAAGGAAAGTTGGGGAAGAGTTTACCATTTCTAAAGTTCTGTAAAATAAGTCATGTATGCTAGGAAAGTGAAGTAGGGAGGAAAATGGTCTTTGCATAGCTAGGAATTCTAGACTTTCCACATCTATATCCATGGAATGAAATGTTCCCTCCCAACACCCTTCCAGTGATGCAGCCTAAGCAGAGAAGACGAATTGTGCAGATTGTGAATCCCAGACCCCCAGCATTTGTTCCTCTTGCTCTGTGCCACCCCCACACCCATTCCCATAGTTTTCTTCTCACACAGGAGTGCTGTTTCATTTCAAAGGACTTCAGGCAGTGCWTCCCCCTATGCACGAATCAGAATGTTTTATCTTTGCAATGCATAATTGTCTGTATCTGTAGAACAGCGGTTGTGACTCACTAGCAGGATTTGTTTCTCTGTCCTTTACTTAGAAAACAGGAGTGGCACTGTCTCTCTCCCTCCACCTCCTCCTTCCTCTTCTGCTTTTCCCTTCTGGTGGGAGACCTGTAAGCTTTAGGATAAAAAGCCAATTTCAGATACCTAAATAAAAAAAAAATCTAGTAATTCCTATGTGATATGCAAACCATCTTTAACGCAAGTTATATGCTTACAGCTCAGATCTTTCTGAAATCTCARCCACTTCCACCATAATTTCCTGCTCTTACTTTTAGTAACACTTSTTGAGCTTGCTGGTGATGATAGAACACACTCTGGGTTTTTCCTTTGCATTCTGGAATCCATAATCGTAATGCCAAAATTCTTTAGGGAGGGGAAGGAGGTGTCAAAAAGGGCAAAGAAAAACTGATGGTAAGGGGTAATGAGAGGAAGATTTTTGAATTGCAAGTCAAAGCCAAAATGAATGAGCAAGTAATTTCCATCCCATAATCTTAAATGAATTTGAGGGTTCACCAGCAAATTCTGTATTTCTGTTTAAAAGATGTCTGGCCAGTACAGGTTTATTGCTCTTGCACAACTAGTGTATGAGGCTGTAGGTGTAAATATAGCCTATAGTCTCATATATCTGAAAATTATAATTAATTTGACTTAGTTGCACCATTTTCCTATATTTCAGTGAAGTCTGTTCTTTTAAAATTGTTTCAATTTTTAGGAATAAGTGTTCATGCAAGATAAGAAAGTGTATCAGGACATGAGAGCAAATTGGTTTGTTTACTCAAGAGTGGGGAGGGATATATTTGACCTCTTTAACAATTCAAGAGTGGCAAGTGGAAGGAAAGAGAATTATTCTCTCATTCAAGTATATGCTTGGTGAAGGAAAAAAATGAGTTTGAGCTGACTAAACATCTTTAGTCCGAAAATGTAATAATTTTGTCCATAAGAGTGAAGAAAATTGGAATAGAAAATATTCAAAAAATACTTGAAAAATATTTGTATAAAATTAAGTGATTTTAAAGGGGGGTAAATGGATTTGAGRGTGATGTGGTAATGCTGTGCCTACAGAAGGACACCAGGATTTCTAACTTAATAAAAAAACCCCAGGAAAACAGCACTTTTGGGGCAGTTTTAGGAATTAAACCTTGAATTTTCGTCTATAAGTCTCTATTTGGTAAAATAAAAAGTACATTGGAATTAATTGTTTAATACTTAATCCATTCTAAATATTAACATCTGTTTAGGAAATTTTCTAGAATTTCATGTTTGTAAAAATCTGTGCAAAGATTAATCATGCAACGAGAATCATCTCAGTTTTCACTTATTTCATGTTCTCATTATGGATTAGTGATAATAAGTCCAAAATTTGAGATGAAAAATAGGTAGCATTTCACAAATGCTATGAAATATGACTGTAGAGTCCACTCCTGTTCACCAAAATAAATGGTTTCTAAATKCTTTGACTTCACAAAATAAGTAGGAATTCTCAAACAGTGGAAGAAAATAGGAGTTATRGCCATTAGAAAAACAGAAGCATTAATTTTTTTGTGAAACTGACACAAACTACTCTGGATGTGTTTAAAGAAGGATCTGAGAGAAATCACAGCCAAGTAAGTTTTGCCAATCTGTTGCTGAAAACATTAAATGATCAGTATTTGTAGTCTCTGCAGAAGAGACCTTAAAAAGTGACTCATCTTGAAGAGAATTTTAATTGTGACTTTTGTATGTTGTTAAATAATTAATGATAAGAAAAAWTTCTGCCTTTTTCCTTATGATTATGTCATTAATTTCTTCAATGTAGCTGCTTTTTCTGGCCTTCTGAGGCAGCAAAGTAGGCTGGATACCCATAAGAGAGGTGAATGTTCTCCTAAGTGTTCTCTATTTATGGTTTCAGTCAATTTTTTACAAGCAACTTTGCCTAAGGAAAAAAGAGAATTKTAGTTCCAGAATATAACTTACATTCAACATGTCAAAGTCTAATTCCACTCATTCCTTGAAAAGAAAGGACAAATGGAAAGAGTCTGTAATGTTTCATATCATCTCTTATGAAACAGCAGTATCTCTGGCAGGATAGACTTCCAAATTTTGTAACAGAAGATTTTTTTTATTTATTTGTAGATATTCTGCCATGTCAATCAAAGTTGCTTAGGCTTTAGYTTAAAATGATATCACTGTCGTTAAGGTTTTAAGATTTACCACAAAAAAAAAACCCAAAATACAATATTGTTCACATTTTTTGAATCGAATACATCTGATGCATATCAGTGTAATCAATGCAGGAAAGAAATTTATGCCACTGCTAATGTTCAATTAATATTATTTGGAAGTATATCAAACTAGCCATGTATATGTTAAAGTACATATTTTATTTSTGATTATAGTTTGTAGAAGACAATGTTTTCCAGTCATTTATTCCCAGTTCTGTTAAATCCTGATAACCACCTAATAATTGCTTGAATGTGTTTTCTGTGATCATAAATCTTGAACCCTTGTTTTCCATCAGAAAACATGGGTGACACTCAGTGAGGTACACAAGCTCACACAGGTTTAGAAGGTGCCAATTTCTTCCTGCTTCCATGTAGCTGCTCTTGCAACTTTCTCTACATATTAATCTAGTGTTTAACACAGCCTGATTTTTCTCCACTTTTTGGAAACACCTGGTTTCTATTTCTGGTCCATGTTGAARTGCTCTTCCAGTCTCATATTAAATCATTAAATGACATCATAGCTCCAATTTATTATGTCTATAGTTGATGTATCTCATCAATGATTCCATATTAGAACGCAATCTTTAGTTTTTTGCAAAACACCAACCACAGGATTTTCACCTGTATTCCCTAAATMGGTTTGACTAAATGCATTTCAGTGAGAGGCTTGTAATTTATTTAGAAATTACATTTAGAATTACAATTTTCTTTTAAAAACACCTGTGAAACAATCTTTACTTTGCTACTTTATTCTTCACTTTACGACATTATCTTGTGTCAGAGGAATACAAATGAATCAACTTAAAATACTTGTGCTGTGTTTTTTTTCTTTGCTTGCAATGTCTTAATTCTATGTAACAAAGTATAATTAGGAAGACTTCATATCTCTCATGGTATCAATGTATTTTATACTTTGCTCTCTAACTGGAGGGGAAATTCCATGTCACAAATTAAGACAAACAGGATACTCTCAAATACATACTATGAAAATTAATTTAAAGCAGGGGTTTCTAAGGCAATATGAAACTTATAAAGATAATATTTTTTTAAGTACTGAAGACTAAACCAAATCAAAAGTTTCGTGAAGAATAGGGAAGGAATTTCTAGATCTGAAGGCAAGAATGCCTACTTTAARGTTTTGTGTAATTTTAAGTATCTGAAAAATAATGTGGGTCCACAGACAGACACATAAAATTARCAGGCCTTTTTCCCAGGGGAAGACAACTCCATCTTTGCTTTGCAGTATAATTTGTAGTAAAGCTAAATTGGAGGTTTGCTTCTTGCAATTTTATTTTGACACGCAGCCAATTATGAACCTCTCCACCAACCTAGCTCTGTATAATCTCCCTGATTGCAAGTCTCCTGGTGTCTGCCCTTGGGAGGGAGTGAAGTTTACATGCCAGACGTGGTTCTGGTTTAAGTGCTGCAGTGTCTTTGGCTGGAGACAGCCCGAGGGTCAAGCCATGGATGACACAGTGACTTCCTTGTTCTCAGCCTTTTCTCCATTATCTGCATCCAGCAAGGACTTCAGGGTGAAAGAATGCTTGTTCCTTCTGTTATCTAAAGCAGGGTGGTGCTTATGACTGGATTGCACTGCTAGTGTAGAGCATGAACAGGGAGGAATGACTCTACTGCATCATACAAATATAGTATTTTGCTTATAAGTGTTTTGAAAAGCTGTTTGTATTTCCCTTTAAATGCATATTGCATCATGAAGAAACACMGTGCAAGTGGCATGGCAGTCCCTAAAGGAAATATTATGCTGTTCCCATAATCTGTCTCTGTGGAGAGAACAGCCATGTATGGTCTTTGACAGTCTGATTTTTTTACTGCTATCACTTAAAACATACATTTGTCTGCTATCTGTTGGATAGATTCAAGAAGCAGCAGTTCTGTGTAACTGATTTCCTGACCCAATTGCCTCAATTTGCTTTGTCTTTTGTTTGTTTTAAGCAGTTATTCACGTACACACACTGGTGAAAGAGTGTAACGCTGCAGGATTGTRTTTGAACTGGTTCTCTGGTTGGATGACTGCTGCTGAGCCTTTTTAATGAACTTCTGTATGAATTTCTGAATTTTTGAAGGTCAAATCTCTGAGGATTTATCAGAATATTTTTTATCAAGTTTTGGTCTCTATATRTTAATGTTAGTGGTAGATACAAAGTATATGTCCCAGTTCTTTAGTTAATTCAGAGATTTTATTTTTTTTTCCCCTTGACTGGTTAATTTACAGTAACAATTTCATGTTATGAAGTTCCTCCCACTGTCTCTGTACATAAATGGGTTTCTTATTAAATTATCTCCACCTGGTGGCAGCATGTCATAGCCTGCAAGTGAGTAACAAGCAGAACTGCAGCATTTTTAATTTAACAGAAACATAACATCAAAGCTAGTTAAATCAGATGAGTCATTTATTGCTTAAAAAACCCTGTAAATATGCATGAAATATTTTATAGCTGGATGTGGTGTCTCATGTGTAATTGGATCTGTAACTGATAAGTATCCCATGCCTTCAAAATGCAAGTTGATTGCCATGAGTTCTGTTGGCACAATTGTATTAATGTCTGCATTGCTTCCCTTTGGAAGAACAATGCAGGTATTTTGGTGGGGAAAGCCAACATTCAAGAGTGTTTAGCATATCTATTCTGCTTATTCTTGCAGTCATAAAATATGGATTAGGCTGTGCAGCGTTTGCATAATGTGTTTTCTTGGAGCATGTTTTTGTAGTCTGTTGCAAAGAAACGCTCTTTGCTGAAGTGCTGAATTGCYAGTTTTCCTCAGTGAAGAAAGGAAACATTTTCAGAACAATAAGTGCAGTATCAACAGTATCTTATGAAAAGACTTGAGGTAAGTTCTCAAAAATAGTTTTTATTGTCACAGTTGTCCAAAGAAGGTTTACATCTGAAGTACCTTGCAAGCAATTCCATATGATTTTGAAAACATCCTAACTATGATTAAGATTTTTACAGAAAACCATAATTACTTGTTTATCCACAACTGGAGTGGTCTTTTATGTTTTACAAATAAGGTCATCTCTTACATGTTACACATTTACATCTCATTCTTACATTTCAAGAGTATGCCAGAGTGTTTCTGAGGGTTCACTTGGAAAGGAAATCAGAGATTATTGTGTTTTCAAAAAAATTCTCTAATGTAAGAAAGATACAGCATGCCTGGATGGTGTAAGGTGATTTGACCAGCTTAAATCTTGTATGAAATATGCTTTTAACATCATGGGAGATTTTTAAGGCAGTGGTCATGTGTATTTTCTGAAAATATTAGATTTGGGGTAAAAAAATAAAAAGCAAGCATGGGTTTAATTACTAGAGCCTGAAACTACAATGATGATAAAATATTTCCTTTGATATTTTTTTCCCTAACTAAAAAATATGTCATAATGTTCAAACAGTTCAGTAAGAGCCAATTAACAGCTGACAAGTTGCAGTAAGTCATGTGGTTTTGATTTAGAGCTTATAAATGTATTTGTTTATATGTAGTGTCATTTGACATCTGTTATATTAACATACTTTGAATCACATACCCCAATTTTTTTTTAATTTAAAGGAGTTTTTTTAAATAGARGTCTAGGTTTCTTCAAAAAGGAAAGGTTAGCCTTTTTATTGATGAGTTTAAATGTTACTTTGTTGAACAGTGTAATTATTTTGATATAAATATTTACAATATATACTGGCTTATGATGACATTTTTAGTGGTTTAAACACAATTATAAAAAAAATAAATCTTGAGAACCTCCCATGGAAAAGCTAAAAGCTGGTTTGGTTTAGGATGCTGTTTTTCTTTGGCTGGTTTTTTTAAAAGGAAAATTAGAAAGCAAAGACTAGGCCAACACCAAATTAAAGGAAGTTTGTATCTGTGGCAAAATCCAGACTCTGTTCTCAGATCTTTACTTGGTATGTGATTGTCTGTATGTGGGTTTTTTTCTTATAAGACTATATAATCCTTCCAGGTAAGAACTAGAGAATTTATCTTTGCTAAAGTCCCCTTAGGCTTAATGGACCACAGAAATTGTTATCTGTAAGTACTAAATAGAAAAAAACAAGGGATACGAGGAGTTAATGCATCACTTCTGTTTATTGAGTCTCAAAATTCTTCAAACTCTTAAAAAGGCTGTGCTCACCTTGTTTTCCTGTTGTGTGAGATGCAGAAAATATGAATTCAGGGGAGGAAGGGGAAGGAATCCCAACCAAGCAAATTACATTTACATAGCTGAGCAACCAATCTCTCTTATATGCCATAAATATGGGAATATTACATTGATTTGTCATAMTGCATTAATCTAACAAAATTGGCTGAGGCAAAGTTTCTATTAGGTTTTTTTTCTTTATATATAGAGGTTTTKTGTGGAAACAGGATTCCATTTTCCTTTGATCCATCAAAGAGTTTCAAGGCTGAAAATGTATTTCTGAATTTAATAACAAATTTCTAGTTATTACTTAAGAGCTATAAAACTGAAATTTACCTATAAAAAGAGATTAGATGCTAATTTAATCTTTTTTCTTGGTTTATTTTTTTAGTATATTTCMCCCTGCAGCTGTTAAGCTGACCAGTTCTGATGAGATCAGGTAGTATAAGCTGCAGGGTAACTAATATGAAAAGAAATATCATTAAAGAAAGTGAAATTTAAGCAGTAACAAATTTCCTGCTTTACTGATTGTAATTTTTTATTATAAAAAAAAATAGTATTAGCTTTTTCAATCTTAATATATGAATAAAATGAGAAAACATTGAATGTTTGGGCAATGGTCTAGTTTGCCTTACAGAACTCTAGCTGGAAATTTTGACTGGGTACTAAGATGTTTTCACACTGCTTCAGAGATTCAGACCACAAGTTGCTGCTTTTCTCTCAGGACATTATGCCATTTGTAGGTTGGATGAGTTTTTTTTGTCCTTCTGGGAAAACCAGGAAAGCTTCTCTATTGCTCCTTGTTCTTGTGCTGAAGGGGCACAGCCCAATGAAGCTCCTTTCTCTCTCATTGTGCATTAGCAGGAATAAGGACCCAGGACTAGGGAAGTGTGGAATTCCTGTTGGGGAAAACAGGGTGTCATGCCACTGTCTGATAAGASCTGTGCCTGTTTAGATGCTCTTGGAAATTTTATCCCCATTGGCTTTTCTTYAACCAGACACAAAGGGTGCAGTTTAGATGGCATTGTAAACCTTCAGTGTGTCCAGCAAGCACAAATGTTTTGGTAGGTTTTGAACTGACAGAGGTGATGTCCAGATTTTGGGGAGAGGAGAATCATTCAGGAGGGCCTAAAAAAATGAGACGAGGGTTACATCCCTGAGGTATATTAGAGGAATGGGACGATGTGATAAGCAGAACATGCATTTCAGAGTGGGCAGCTCACCCTATTGATTAGGCTGGGCTTTGGTGACTGCCAGGCTTTGTAGCTTGGCCTGATGGGCACAGGCTGTGTGTGGTTCTCAGGACTCTTGCTGGTCAGAGTGACCCTGAGATTCATCAGAAAGTCTCTTTTCCCAGCCTGGCGATTGAAGAAGGAGTCAGAGCTCTTCATTTCTTGGTCCCAAGGTTGTTTATTGTTTCTTATCTATAAAATTTTTTCTCCTGACCTGCCAAGGTCCGCTCTGCAAGACAGACAGAGGCACTCTGCCTGCCCCCAGGGCAGTGTTATCTTTTTATACTAAAAACTACATATACAATGTTTACAATTACTTTCCAATACCTATCACCTATGTTAGACAGTGAGCTTCTACTCTAAACCAATCTAAAAGTGCCAACATCACAGCAGAAGATGGAGACCAAGAAGAAGGAGAAAGGCTGGACACACCCCAATTCCTCCATCTGGCCCCCTGAACCCTCATTCTAAAAACCCCAAAAATCTATTTTTCACCCTGTGATAAATTCACTATCACTCTACTTAAACTTTCATGGCTCGTAATTCTTCATATAAGGTTGGTAATTGTTTTTTCCACGGGCTAAATCAAAGGCACAGGGGTCTTGGGCTCTGTGCCAAGGTCTCTGAGCCCCCTGGGCAGGGGCTCGAGCCGTCCAGGGCAGCCAGAGGAATTTCCCGGTTTGTTCCATGTGGTGGAAGCTGCCCTTGGGGATGCTCAGCTGCAGGGACTTGGATAATAGGAATGTGTTCTTCCTCTGGAGAGTGGTCAGGAACTGGAGCAGGTTCCCCAGGGAGTGGTCACAGCCCCAAGGCTGCCAGAGCTCAATAAACATTTGGACAACTCTCTCAGGGACAGGGTGGGATTGTTGGACTGTCCTGGGCAGGGCCAGGAGTTGGACTTGGTGATCCTTGGGGGTCCCTTCCAACACAGCATATTCTGTGATTTCTTAAAGGAAGCCTTTGGCTGCCTAGTTTCTTCTGCACAGCTCCATGTCTTGAGCCACATTCATGGCTCAGTAGAGTTTATTTTGGCAGAATCAGTGTTTTTTGGCATTGTTTGATGTGCAGACTTTTTTTGGTTGGAGTTTTGGGGAGMAGTTTGTAGGATGTTTGTGTGTGTCTTAATTCACAGTACTGAGAGATATCAAAAGTTCTTTGGATTTAATTTTACTGCTTGCTATGTTGGGGAAAGAAAACCAAGGAGATTTTTTAAGGATAGTGATCAAAGTAGATTCAATAATAGACTCAATGAGATGTTTGAAATTTTTGGTAATGTAAGCCAAATAATTATTAGATTAATACTTGAAGAAAAAAACAACAACAACCAAACAACTAGCAAATACATACATATTCTCTAATACTTATAACTTACTCCTTCTTAAAAAYTGATGAGAAGTACATTCTATCAGTTGTTACATCTGAAATATTTGAATATTTGAAGAGTATTTAAATTCCTTTCTTTACCATAGATGCAAATACTTCAGATAGTGTGCATTTGAGAGCTTGTGAAGTACTGTTGAAACATGAAAAGAAAAAAAAATAAAATAACCCTTCTGGAACTGGCTTGGCAATCTCATTATGTAATACTTCAGCAGCTGTGTACTTTAATACCTAGGGCCACTTCTTTCTCTTTTGACTCTAATATCTGCTGTAAATTGCACTGAATTCTGTGCTCTCTTTTTAGCAATTTTGTTACTGCTTAGAGTGAAAGTGACTTTTTCAAAGTCTTTTTATGCTGATTTGTTCTTGATTTACCTTATTTTTAAGTCAGTTTTTATTTTCCCTTTCAATTATTTTAATCTGAACTAATCTGTGAAAAAGGGCAGGCCTCTGAWAGTATGGAATTTTTTAGGGTAAGAACAAAAAAATATAATCCAACAACTGTATTGCTTGCAGTCATGTTCCTGCTTCTCCTGTACAGGGAATTTGCATTCAACTGAGTTGGTAATGGAACTTATTGTATAAAATGTCTTTTAAGCCCTAAAAACATTTATTTAGATGTTCTAAGTAGGCTGTGAACATATGGATACTCTTTGTAGACGTCTCTTTGCCTTTAATAAATTTCCTGTGATGTGACATGAAATTTTGTTTCTCCATATCGCCATTCATTTCAATATTGAAGAAATTCAAAGAATGCAAACAGGTGAATGTTTATAAAGTTATATATCTTTACCTATGCRCTTGCTGCTGCCAGCAAAAAGACATGCATAATCAATTTTTTTTCAAGATATGTTAGGGTGGTCTATCATATGGTTTAGGAGTTATAAGATATCACTACATCCCTGTTGATATTTAAGGAATTAATTCTACTCTTACAGTAATTAAGGCTGATTCATGGGCTGGTGCTAACAAAGGAAACATGCAAAATATAAGTGCAGGAACCAGCTCTTTTTTCTTCTTTTCTATTTCTTGCCATGACATATCCTGTCTGGCAGTCTTTATATATATTCCAGTGTTTAATMATTTCTTAGAAAGCAAAATCTTTTTGGATAAAGTAATGATTTAAGGGGAATTATGGTTGCATAGCCCCAATTAAAAAATAAATTGCATTTTTCCTATCTTTCTCTGGCCTCTAAGACAAAACAGGGCAATGAGGTAAAATTTTACGTTTCCATTTGTTTACTGACAGAGTAAAACTAGGACTGCTGGCTTACTGCTGAGGTTGCCAGGACAATTTCATCTGGGGGGACTGAATCCATACTGTGTCAGAAAGACAGATGAACTCCTAAACACTCAATTGCTTTTCTGGTGGTTCTCAATCTTGGAGTCCATCCAAGTGTATTTCGTGGTGTGTCTCTATATAGTGCTGGCACTAGGGCGCCTTGAGTTGAAACTAAGTTTTCTTTACTCCCTGTAGTAACACCACTATTAATGTGAAGCGCTGGGGGTTTTGTTTCTAATGCTTGAAAAGGTGGATAAACTTTTTTTGGTCAGAATTCATTAAGAATATATACAGTATTGAAATTTATTAGCTACTTTTTTTAGAGAAGTAAGTGTGTACCCTTAATATGACTGAAATTTTGACTGCCTACTCTACTTTGCACCTCTRAAAAAGTTAGAAGCTGTTACCTTTTTAACAAAAGTCAGTGATGTGCAGCTTCTCAATTTAAATGGATATTTTGGGGATTACACTGAATACCTAAGACTTGTGTTTGTGTTYTGTATTCATTTTGAAATCCTCTCTGTATTGCTTACATATGTGAAGCTCCTGCTTGACCTTGTTCCCGTTTTGCTTCTGTGTACCAATTACAGTCGTATTTGTGATGTAGTAGAACTAAGAATGGCTTAAAATTAAAGCTGCAGCTCAGTGTGCACCATTTTATCACTACCTGAAATTCTGAGCAGTCTTGTAGGGTCTGGGGTTTCAATATGGGGGGTTTTTTTTGGGGTTTTTTTTTGGTCTTTTTAAGGTACATACAAGAGACTTCTACATTGCAGTGATATGAAGGTTTTAGAAATGAAATCATTTGAGTTTTGGATCCTTTGATTCCAACATGAGTAATTTAAAAGTGTGATCCTGGGATCATGTGGGAAGATTGTGTGCACATAGTGTAATGTTTAGAAGGACTTCTTTCATCATGTGATCATACCTACATCCAGTAAGTTAAGCATATGCTACTTTATACACCTGTGATCAAATTGAGGCTGTTATACTCTTGTTCACTCAGCAAAAAAGCTAAATTTCTGAGTTCCAGCTCTCTGTAAATTTTAAATGCATACAGAGAAAGAAGAATTCTTATTTTTTTCCAGTGGCAGAAAGTCATTAAACTTGCAGTCTGTTTGCATGATCAGTTTGAGGCTGAAAAAGATGCATATACCCATTTCTAGTTTGCAAATGAGCAGCAGGCAGTTCAATGTTTGAATAAGGTCTTTCTTTAATGTACTCAAAATGTTTTAATCTTCCATCAGTAACAATAATGGAAARATAGTCAAAGAGGAAATAATGAGAAAGGTCTGAGAGTACAAAGTAGGGTAGTTTTTTATATCTCTGGATAGAGTGTAGGGCATATAACTAAAATATATTTCTAGATTAAACAGCACCCTTTTCAGCTCAGAAAATAAGTTTYTCTAGTATGTCACAAATATGAGGTTCAGCTGTTAAGAAAGGGAAAAAAATAAATCTCTACCTAGATTATACTCAAATCCCYAGGGTTAAATAAATTTTCTTTTAAAATATGACCCTTGTTAACTTGTTCTTATAGATTGGCTGGTTTTGTTTTCTGTTTTGGTTTGTTKGTTTTTAATTACAAATATTTTCTTACCATCGTAGAACATACCACTGATTTTTATCATAAACCGTAGTAATAATTTTTTAAAATTCTCAGTTCCAAGATTCCACATATGGATGATACTAGTTGCTTCTATAGAAGTGATGATTCTTTGTTTACATTTTAATGATATAAAATTGGATATGTCTGAGCAGAAGTAATCAGGAAAGAGACTGAGAAAAAGACATGTATCACTGTATTGCTGTATTACAATATCACTGTATTTATACAGTTCCTGTTTCATTGTAAAACATTCTTGCAGGTTTTGGATGGCTGTCCGTACATACAGAGATTTACATATTTCTTAAATGTTTCATTTAATAACATGAATTCTGGAATTGTAAATTACAAAATAAAAGCAATTTCTGAGAGTTCAAATTTCTRATTTCTCAGACTGAATTCAGTAAATCAGACAAACCACATATGTTTTAAGGCCAACCCATTTGACGAGAGAGTTTATGTTCTCAAGGAAGGGAAATAAGATTTTTACTTTCTCATCCTCATTTAGGTCAGGAAAATGCTTCTCTTAGTTGCTTGAGCTTCTAATTACAACTGTGAGACATCAGCCACGTCCTACTATAATTCAGATAACTTGGAAAGGCCCTTGTTTGCTTATCTAAGATCTACAGTGGTAGGAAAACAGCTTCCCTACATGTTATTCTTTTACCATTTCTTGCCTAATTTGGCCACAATTAAGCGGCAGCTTGTATTTGGTGATTTTTGTTAGTGATAAAATTTCAGGGAAAAGAGAGAAACATCCCCCAGCCTCAGGGACACTGTCAAATACTGAATTTGGTTCTGTGTGACATTCAAATGAAAAAAATCCAGTTGTGAATTCTAAAATTTCATCTGGYTGATAAAGAACTTGACATCAAATAAATGCCAATAGGGAATAGAGGCATAAGAGAACACACATCTAAAAGTTCTAGTTTGAAAAGACAGCTGTTGAATTAAAGTGTTATTAGGAAATTATATTAATTGACCATAATTTTACTGAAAACTATCTGTTGAGCAGTAGCATGGATTAGGAGCACTTTTGATTGRAGTGGCTGTAAGAAGCAGGTCACARAATCCYAGAATGGTTTGGGTTGAAAGGGACCTTACAGATCATCTCATTCCAACCTTTCTGCTGTGGCAAGGTTGGCTGCCACCAGACCAGSTTGCTCAAGAGCCCCATCCATCCTGGCCTYGAACACTTCCAGGAATGGGCCAGGCACAGCTTCTCTGGGCAGCCTGTTCTAGCACCTCACCACCCTCTCAGACAAGAAWTTTTTCCTATTGTCTAAYCTAACCCTACTCTCTGCCATTGTGAAGCCATTCCCCCTTGTCCTGTCACTCTGGACCCTTGTCAAGAGTCTCTCTGCAGCTGTGCTGTAAACTCCCTTCGGGCACTGGAAGGGCACAATTAGGTCACYCCAAAGACTTGACTTCTSCAGSCTGAACAATCCCAGTTCTCCCAGCCTTTCCTCCCAGCAGAGCTGCTCCATCCCTCTGATCCCCTTGGTGCCTCCTCTGGCCTGGCTCCAGCAGGTCCCTGTCCTTGCTGTGCTGGGAGCCCAGRGCTGGATGCAGCCCTGCAGGTGGGGTCTCAGCAGAGGGGGCAAAAYCCCCTCTCTCAAGCTGCTTATAAGGCTTAATTGGGGATTAAAAAAAAAAAACAGCAACAACAAAAACAAAACAAAAGCATTTCTTTCATTATTCAATGGCTGGAGAAGGATCTGGGAGGGAGGGGATCTGTAGGGTAGATGGTGTTATAGTTATGAACACTAAGCAGAACAGCAATCTAATGAGAAACTTTTAGAAGCTCTTAAATCCTAAAACTGAGAATAGTGATTTGTATAAGAATGTTCCTTATTGCTTGCCTTTGAATCTTGGTCTATATATTAGYTTCCTCTAGCTGTGCTTTTAGGGTGCTTAATAAAAAATATGAAAAGAATTATTTGCAAAGAGCATGGAAAAGTTGCTTACACTGCTGAAATTCAAGGCTGTGTTATCAGAAAATTTCCATTTGCTTCATTTTTTTTTCTCTGATGGGATGACCCAGAGTAGTCTTGCTTCTTTATCTGTGCATTTATTTTTGTGTGCTTTG
This sequence comes from Sporophila hypoxantha, assembly GCA_002167245.1. NCBI lineage: Eukaryota > Metazoa > Chordata > Aves > Passeriformes > Thraupidae > Sporophila > Sporophila hypoxantha. The sequence continues at coordinate 3,208,060 of NDFG01000537.1, forward strand.
GTGGGATGGAGAAGTCCCTGCCTATGCTGCTCTGAAGACAGACTTACTTTCCATCTCTCAATGCAATAGGAGGCCCAAATATAGACGTACAAGTTTATTCTCCTATAAATTAATAMGCCTCCAAACATTTTAATTTTATTGTCTCTTCAGTGTAATTAGTTAATAGAGCAACATCACAATGGTTTATACTGGGTAACATGTTTTAGCTTAGAGAAATGTGAATGAAAATAAGCTCAGGAAATTTTTAATACCTGAGGTACTTTACACACCATAAGGATTTTTCCATATCTCCAGAACAAGTATTTAGTTTTTAAATTTATGCAGTGTTTTTGCAGAACTTTTTATGATCAGAATGTTTCATCTTTTCTTTTGGATCCTGATACTTCCCTAGAGATKGAAGTGTAAGAAATGCAGTATGCTCCCTTAAGGTTTCTGTTTGCTGGTTTTATTTTTTTGTGTGACTGATGTGTTCCCAGGTATGCTGAACTTTTAGTTTAGCCCTTTCTAAATTAAAAACTTTGTGATGAACTCAGCAGAAGACTTGCATGACATTCACAGAGCCATAGTAAATAATTTATTTTTTTCTTGGATACTTTCTCAGCAAAAAAAAAGTGGAGTTCCATCAAAAGACATGATTTCAGTGACAGAAATACGGTCTTTGGATTGACTGTTCCTGAAATGTAATTTTGTGTATCAAGCAAATGTCAAAAGAAATAAAAGTTACATTCAGTCTAGGCTTAACTTTTGACAGTAGTTTCAGAATAAATCTTTGAGATAAGTTACAAATTCTCACTCTACCTAATGCTGAAACATGAAATTGAAATAGTAAGTTCATTAATAAATCTTTTTTTTTCCACGTTGCTGTAGAACAGAAAATGTAATAATATGACCTTAAAATGTATGTAACAGGCTTTTCTCTTCTCTTATTTTCTTCTGTGGGAAGCTGTCTCAAAATGTGGATAAATGACTTATGTTATAAAATGTCACTTTAACCTTTGTGCATGATCTCAGCAGGATGAGATTTKCTGGCTTATGGAATAGTAAGTTTGTTTTTTTTTAATTTGTCTAATGCAGAAAAAAATTACTTTTGATAACTTGACTTTTATGATAATTTATTACACTTAGAAATGGTAACTATAACAACCTTTTTTTTTTCATCTAAATGGGTGCACTACTGCATGTCTAGTGTGCATGTCTAGTGTTATGAAATATTTTCAATATTTTTTATAAAAAATGAATTTAAGGTCTCTATAACATGAGATTAACCATCTGTACTTTGTCTATTGAATTTGAATTTTTATATTTATAATTAGCCCATTTAAAGGATCATGCAGATGACAATAATTGCTTTTTTCTAAATAAAAGTAGAAAATGCAGATGGAGCAAACTGAATTTGCACAATCGGCAGTATTAAAGAATCAGGCCATGATTAGAAATGAGTAYAAGGACATGCAAAGCAGTTTGAAATGGGATATCCTAATTCTATTTCCATTCTAGTTCCTGGCTACTGTCATCTTGTCTCTTTTTCCCCGTGGTCAACTGTTTGAATTRGTCATTTTTTGAATGTGATATAATGTGTCTTAGGATTTAGTTCCATTCATCTGGAAAGTTGATTAGAAAATTTTAAATAKTGAATAAAATTAGACAGTTTTCTAGGGAACATAACTAGTGATGGGCTGAAACTTACTGTTGACCTTACAAGAAGACCTGTTTGCAAATATAGAGGATTTTCCTGTTTTGTTGGATCTTGATGTTCATTCATCTGTAGGAAAATTTTGCTCCTTACTAAGATATTTTCCTTGGCCATGGGATGAAAGGGAGCTCTGTCTGGGTGCCCAGAGTCCCCAGGTCCCCACTTCTTTACCTGAGTGTTCAGAGCTTGTCGTCACCTCAGGGTGACCCCTGTGGATGCCAGTGGCCCCCACGTGAATAAGTATCAAACAGAAGTGACCTTGGAAAYAGATGAGCCTCAGCAATCTCTGCCATGCCCAAGATACCTCAGTCCAYATTCCTGACGTATTCTGGCTTTTTTTCTGTCACAAAGAGATGACACAATTGATTAAATATTTATTACTGAGATTGAATTAATGAATATAAACTTTATACCAGCCAAAACAAGGACACTTATTAGAGTTACTTTTTTCTTTATAGCTGGTACAGTACWGCATTTTGGATTCAGTGTGAGAATGAGGTYGATAACACACTGATTCTTTTGTTTGTTGCTAAATAGTACCTACCATAAGTCAAGGATTTTCCATGTCTGGTGCTGTGCTAGTGAGGAAGGGCACAAAAGCTTGAAGGGAGCATGGCCTATTCACCTGGCTGAACTGTCCAAAGGGATATTCCATACCACAGAATATCATACTCACATATCAAATGTGGGAGTTACCTGAGGAGAGGCTGGGCACTGTTCAACAGGTAGTGAGCAACTGTCTTGTGCATCACTTGTCTTTGGTGGGTTTTATCCATCTCTCTCCCTTTTATTACGATCATTGTTGCTATTATTTTTTATTATGATAATTACTTTGTTTCAATATAAAACTGATTTTATATAAACCTGTGTCTTTTAGTTTTGCTTCCCTTGTTCTCCTCCCTATTCCACTGSTGGGATGGAGGGCCAAGTGAGTGAGTTATGGCAGGGTATGTCATTGTTAACTGTGGTTAAACCATGACAGTCCTTTTTGACCCCCAACATGGGGATCAAAGGGTTGAGATAATGCCAGATTTGACCAGAGCATGTTAGAACAAATTTGTTGTAGGCATTCTTTGTGTAGGCTTAGTAGCTGCTGTCACAATGTTGATTTATTTGCTATCAGAGTTGTGCTTGTTCTCAGGGTTAAGACTTGCTGTGTGTGTTCCCTGTGGTGATGTTTATCCTCCATGGGGCCTCAGCTAAGGGTTATCATTTTGTACTTTGTAGTAGAAAAAAGGGATGTGAAGGGCTTATGRTGTGATAGCATTGCTGGGCATGAAGCTATTCAGGTACAAGTATTCAGTATACCTGTCACCTCTGTATTTCAGGAGTCACCTACTGGGAACTATTATTAATAACACCTTTTGCTTTTTCTCCTTGGAGAGTCAGCCTGTAGGGGAGATATGTCCCTTTTTTGTCCCCAGCCTGATTATAGTAGCTTTTGAGAATTTTAAAGGTTTTTGAATATCCTTGAAACAAACCTGGTCCTTTTGCTAGGAACTAGCACATTACTGCATATGGGTGAGGGTTTTTTTTAAGGTTAAACAACTAGTTAAGAACATCAGCCAGAGATCTGCCCTGAGACTGGGTATTTATGAGTAGCAGGGTCTGTTGGATGGTATGGGGAAGTACCTAGGACAATGAGTGCCTCCAGTGTTTTSGAACTTTACACCTGAGTAAGTCCAGAATTTGCAAAACCAAGAGAAATGTTCGGAAAAAGTGAATCTGGCAATTTCATATGCACACACAAATCTCTGTAACATACTGGGGTCTGGCCCAGGCCTGCTGAGCCTTGCTCAATGCTACTCAGTGCTCTCCAAGGGGAGAGAAGGTCCCTGGAGCTGGTAGGTTCTGTAGCTATTCCAACCCCCATGACAGCCCCTGGAGCTGAGCCACAGAACCAGCATGTTCTGCTGTCATTGTCCCGGTGTACAAGAGGAAATGTTAAAAAACCATGGCTTTGTTTACTAATGGAGAACAAGGAGGACAAAGAAGGAATGGGAGGAAGAGACAGAACAAGGGCTGAACACTACTCCCTGTCCTTGGGTGAGCTGCAGGATATACAAAAAGATTTCAGCTGTCGTCCCAGTGAACAGGTTACCACCTGCTCTGATGCTCAGATATTTGGGCTGTTTGGAATTAGAGGGTAGAGAAGACAAACAGCTGTGATCACTTTCTAGGGAAGCAGGCATTGACAAAGTAATTGGAGAAGTGACTCCAGTTCTTAACTTCTGGAGGTGATCCTATCAATCACAAGGCAAAGGTTTACCTCCAAGKAAGATATTACATGTTGCCCAGGAAAATGGACTGCACAGGTATCCAATAACTAGGGGAATTAGCCCTTTGAGGGATGAATTATTACGGCCTGAACAACCCACAGCCACAGATCCAGATGAAATCCATTCCATGTGATCCATGGGGCAGAAATTTGTCCAGCATGCCCCAGTCTCTCACACACACATTGGATACATTAGTCTGGAAAGACAGTGTGGCAGCAACAGTGGATGAAGCCATTTACCAGCTTGAGGAATATGAATGTAGGACAGTTTTTCTTCCTCCCTCATCTCAGCTGTGGAAAAACTGTGTGATAAACTGTCCTGTGAGTTCCAGCAATTYAGAGGAAATATGTCCAACTCCCCACCTTTACGGGCTCGTACCTCAGTGATTGACTGCAGGTGTCCTTTGGCTAAAAAAGATGATGCAGAAGGTACAGCCACAGGGTACCCTGAGGTTTTACTTGTGGGACCACTGACAGGATGTGAGGAATTGAGATGGAAAGCCTACCTTACCCTAGAGGCACAAGCTCATGAATTACAGGGAAAAACAAATGGAGAATCTTTGTGGAAAGTTCCTGCTGCAGTGGACAGTTTCTCAGGCAGTGTGGACAGATTGATTTTATTTCTGATTCTATGGAGAGAAGTTCTAATCCACTTTTACAAGAAATAAGTGGAGAATCCTGTGATATCAGTATTACAGGGGCCTGCCTGGTGGAGGAGAGGGGCAGCCAGATTAACTGGACTGTGTAGATCCCATGGGCTGGAATGTTGGAGCCAGAGGAGCATAAGGCACTTCTCAGTACTGKTGCAGAGTGAACCYTARTGCCATCAAGCTGGGGAGGGACATRACCCAGCTGCTTTTCTGGAGTGACAGGGATCCCAACAGCAGGCTCTGCTGGAGATTAAAATCAGCCTGACCATAAATGAATGGCTGGAACATCCCATTGGGACTGGCCCAGACACTATGTATGCTTGGCAGAGACTACCTCAGGAGAGAGTGTGTCAAGGCCACAAAAAGGCATCATTGGGTTGGTTTTTTTAGTGGTGTCTTTTTTTTTTTTTTTTGATTGCTGCCTTGGAAATGGAGGAAATTAAGAAGATGCCTACCTTGCCTGGTCCTGCAGAGGACCCTTCACTTGTGGGGTTGTTGAGGGTTGAAGAACAGCTTGCGTCAATCACTACCACAGTGGTGCACAGGTTCAGTGTCATGCAAACTGAGACTCCATCATGCTGATTCCTTGACTGGAGAGCCAAGGAGTGATCAGCAGTTATTTCATTTTATATCTAAAAGGCTTGCTTACAGTTAGTAAGGTATGTTCCTGGTTTATCACTGACATAGCTTCAGGTATTTCCAAAAGTTTACACATGTAATGTATAAATGTAATAATAAGGAAAAAATGTTAACCTGACTTTCAAAAATTTTGGATTGCTTGTTCACATTAGGATTTGCAACTTCTTTCATTTAAATGCCAAAAATCCTGTTTCAAGGCATGTGTCAGTAGTGAATTTTCATGTACTAGTAGCTATTTTAAAAAATAAGAACAATGTTGAAGGGATTTTGGGACTTCTCTTGCAGAAGCAGAACTGTCAACCATTAAAAGAAAACCCCATCCAACAACAAAAAACAAACAATACCCCTCAAAAAATCCCCTTTAAGTGAAAAAAGCAAACCAAGCTGAAATAAACAAAAGCTACCCAATAACAATTGGTGGTGATAAATGCATGTAAAATCTTAGAAAAAAAAGGAGAAAGGTATTATAGAATCAAAGAGTGGGTCAGGTTGGAAGGGACCACAGTGGGTCATCTGGTTCTACCACCCTGCTGAAGCAGGGTCATCCCAGAGCACATGGCTTAGGATTGTGTCCTAATGGTTGTGGAACATCTCCAGTGAGGGAGGCTCCACACTTTCTCTGGGTGATCTGTTCCTGTGCTCAGTCACTGCACAGTAAAAAAGTTCTTTCTCATGTTCAGGTGGAACTTCCTGTTCACTGAGTTGCCTCTTGGTTTTGTTGTTTTTTTTTTGTTTTTTTTTTTCCTGAAATTAGAGAAAAAATCAATGAATACAAATCTGTTTATCTGAAAATCTGTCTTTTTTTTTTAATATACACAGTAGCAGGCTTGGATTTTAATTGTGATATTTAGAGCAATTTGCAGCAGAATGCTATTGTTTCAGTTTGAGTTATTTCATGACTGGAGTTTCCTGAAGGATARAAAATTAATGTGAGAACTCACAGGGTAATGAAGATGATAAATTTACTTAACTGAATATATGCTCATACTGAAGTGTCTGTCATTGCAAATAATATATAACTGATCTTAAATCTGTCAAAACATCTATTTAGAAAGACACATGAGCTAGAAGATTCAGTATACCTTAGCATTTGGTATGATTTTAACAAAGAGATGATCACAAAATAGAATCACCTTAAGTTATTTGGCAGTGTTGTCTTCCTTTGTCTTTTCTGATCTCTTGAAGGAAACCAAATGGTATCTTTRCATGCCAAATGATATCACTGGAGTTCTGGAAGGAATTTTCTGATTGGAGATAGAGATTAATTTACTTCTTCAGGGCTTAGTGACAAGCTGAGCATTACCTGGTTTTAGGTTTCAATTAAAAACACATAATTTCATGACCTGTATACCTACCTAGGCAGTGGTTTTACTGGCCAAGCCAGTTGGAAACATCTGCAACTAAGATATGTTACATGAAGTGTGGCAAAGCTAACACAAGAAATTGACTCCTGATTTGGTTTTGGAAGAGGGAGGCTGTAGAAAGTAAGTACTGATGTTACTAAGAACATTCTTTAAATTTATTATTATAGTAGTTACTGAATTTGATGGAATAGACTAGATGGTAAGGGGTCATGGCCTGTCAGTTTTACAGCCTCTCATGCAACACTAGGAGACTGTAATATTTATTTTTAAGGCCAGGCAGTTGATTATTTCCCMAGAGGTCTAGTACAGCTCCTTGCCTCGTGACAATAACAAGGGGAAAATACATGTTATTATGTAAGAATTCCTCATTTCAAAGAAAAAAAAATGCAAATACATTAAATTCCTGGGCTGTAGGTGGCCCTGCTATAACACTGAGACCTCCAGAGACCACTTCCAATTGAAAYGAGGCTGTGATTTGTAAGGAAAAATGTGTTCAATAACAGCAGTATACACTCCCCCCAGACCCTTAAAAAAGATTAAAATAGCTATAATAATTAGAAAAAAATCTGCATTTTGAAGGAATCTACTTTCTCTTCAGAGAATGCTCATATKTTTATGTATTTGTCAACTTTCTGTGTTAAAGTTAACATGTTAGGATGATATTGTAGTTCTGCCTAGAAGCTCATTCTGGTGTCCTGAGGAAGAGGTCTTGCATATCATAACTCATTGTTAGAGAGACTGGAGATGCCAGTGCTGTCCTTGGCTGTTTGAGCTTTCATTTGTGCTCTGTTGATCACTGAATCTGGAAATTCATATCAAGTGCACAAGCTGCCTGCATAGGAAGACAAGAAAATTATTTTCCATTTTCCTTTCAGCTCACTAATCTTTATCAAAAATAACAGTAGCAATAAAAAATAGTTTTCATGAAAGGMAGCATTTGTATCAAACTCCCTGAGCAAATATGGTAATCGGTGCAAGTTGCTTGCACAATCCCATGTTGAATGTGATTGACCCTGTGTATTCTCAGACTGTGAAAAGATTTTAAACCAGAAAAGATAATTACAGAGTCAAGTTATGGGCTTTATTTAGGTTTTGTTATGGCACCTTTCATTCATGGAGGTGTATAATGTAATGTGTACAATGCCTGAAGTCTTGAAAATGTTCAAACCTTTGGTCTGCACTGCATTCTGGGAGACTAACAAAGGTATAAACCCCTGGTGTAATGCTAAAAAGTGCAGCTGGGAAGCTGTTATTGGTGGACATAAAGGTGTTAAGAAAGAGATCTCTTGCTTTTGTTCTGTTCTACAGATGAAATTGCAAAAGGTGAGAAGGGGAGAAGCAAAAGATAAAGGGCAGCTTTTGATGCATCCGACAATACCAGAAGATGCTCTTAATGGTTCTTTCTTTTCATCTTCATAGAAACTGCAGACTTCATAGGTCAGAAATAGAAAAGAAAGAATGGGGGGTTGGTGGAAGTGAGGCTGATACCCAGTGGTTGTTATTCTGCTGTTCAGTTAGTGCTGACACCTGTTTGCTTCGCTCACTTCAGAATGTACGGTACAATTTCTGTCCATATAGCAAAACTTTCTGTAGGCAGGAAACCTGACACAACAGGTATATGTTCTGTTCCTGTAGTCTGCAATTTACCTGACTAAAAAAGTGTCCAGTAGGTTTCTGAAATTCATCTTGGTTTATTTACATTCAACGGTGCTTGTGGTTAAAGATAGACTGGCTTCAAGAGAACTTCATCACTGTGGTTTTGTTTTGACAGAGAATTTAAAATGTAATGGCCAGCACATAGTATATAATAAGAGGTAGGTTAAGTCATTAATCAAAAAATGAATTTAAAAGATTTATGCTTTCAGCTGTATCTGTTAATATTTTTAGCTTCTTAGGTAGCATATCATCATCTTTATGGGTACAAGCATGTGCATAATACAAACACATGCACAATATATTTGCATATCCAACATTTCTTAAATSATACAGCTATTGGCATCTCAAACATGCCCAACAGCAGTTCCTGTGTGAATACAGTCTTGCACTAAACAATCTTTCTCTATTTCTCTTGYCAGTAGAAATTGTATTAGTTGTATCACTCAGTGAAATAGGACCCTCAATATAAGTATGCATATTTTGTTGGTGTGCTCTAATGGCACATATTTGAAAAATGAAGAACAAAAATGGTTGTGGAACCAGGGTGGTGGAAAGAGGCTCTCATCATCTTCTTATYTTCCTCTATTTTAAATTGTTTGCAGTCAATAAGCCCAAAGTAAGCAAGCCTTGGGAATAGTGTAGTATTTACGAATCCTTGATGGTATTTGGCAGTAAACACAAGCTAAATCATGAGTCATCATGCATCAAATTCCAAAGAAGCATACACTTGTGATCAGCAGCATGTTTGAGAAATAAGGGCTAAAATAAGGGTAGCTTTTTCATATATTTTCATTTACAGAGGGTAAAAATTGAATTGAGCTAAATCTGTGAAATGAGGGATGACCAATAATTACAGTATTCTTGAGCATAGTATTTTGTGGGAAAAAAAACTCTTAATGCAGTTAAAATATGGAGATGAAGCTTGATTTGACAATGTAGTGGGAATATTGTGAATTTAGAATTATTTATGAGATTTAGTAATATGAGTAATGAAATAAAAATGAGTCATGAGTCTGGAAATAAGTGTTTTGATGCCCTTGTGGAATAGGCTGCCAAAATAAATTTCAAAACATAAAACTTAAAAATCAAAAAATAATTTGAGCATTTTTGTATTCATTCTAAAATCTGAAGTCATTAAAAATCTGGGGTTTATTTCCAAATATTACATCATAATGAAATTTTGCATCATCTTTGCATAATAACTTTTAAAATCATAATATTAGGATGAAAAAGTGAAGAGAGGTTTGTTGAAAAGCTCAGCATTTTCTCAAGTCTTAGCAAATTTTTGATAGTGTAAGTGATTTAAACTAGTTATAATTTGGAGAACTAACCTGAATGACCACTCTAGAAACTCCCCCATGCATTGACAACTTGCCTTTAGAATTCCCATTTGAGTGGAATAAATYACAAAATTTGTATCATTTTTTTAGGAAACTGTCTCTGAGTTATTTTAGTTYCAAATGTTGCAAATATTTTAAAATATAGTGCAAGTATCTTAAAAAAGGTTTAAAGAACTTAATTTACCAATTTCAAAATATCTAACTATATTTAGATTTTCAGATCCTCTAAACAAGAGCTGAGATGAGATCCACTGACTGACATTAGTAAAAATTAGACAATAATCTGCTGAGTATTTTGATTTGGAATCATCTGATTGATGGGTCTATAAATACTTTTTCARATGTTAGAGTGCTGCAGTCCTGTGGAGCTTTCCAGTGTCCCAATARGTATTGAAAAGTGGTACTAAAATCTAAGGAGAGCTCCTTAACCACTTTTTGTGTCTTCGTTATGTGATGATGTTAAAACAGCTCCTACAAAGCAAGTTACTAAACAGCACTATTTTAAAAAAAAACAAAGCAAAACAAACATGTTTTCACTGTGATTTTCATGGTTTGACTGCACTACTGCTTCTGACTTTTTTCCCCCATGATAATTTTGTACACTTAATAAATAATATGAACACTTAATATAATGACACTTAATAATAAGAACACTTAATAAGTAATATGAACACTTCTGTGTGATTATTGATAGTTCTATGACAGTGAATAACCATTTGATAATTTGGGATTCTTTAAATTTTTTTTAATTAAATCACTCTCAACAGGAAAAAAATGCATGAAACTGAAATATTCTCTCTTTTCTGTGACTGACAATACAATTTTGGGTTTAATCCTGACTCTGAATAAGTGCTGCTCAGCAATTACAAACACATCCCTGTGTTTCAGCACAAATCCAAAACACAGCCCCCTGTAATCCAATGTGAAAAATTAATTCTACCTCAGCCACAGTTGGTACATACAGACATAACCAAAAGTATGGATAGAAGGTGTGAGGAATATTTAAGTAGTTCCTCCCTCTGTAAGGTGCAAGTGGTTATTATTAGTGATAACTGTGTGGTTATTAGTGTATTTYAGTGAAATCTTATTACCATGAACTGTGCTTCCAAGCTGGCTCTTGTCCAAGGACCTTTTCCAAGACTCTGGGAAGAACATACTCTTTTGCTTCTGCTGCATATTGTGCTATTACTTCATGTAGTACATTAGGTGTGAAATTCAGTGCAATGTYAGAGTGCAATATTATAGCTTTTAAATATTAAAAAAAAATATTTTTTCTAATTAATTAAGTAGGGATAGTGCCAGATATTTAACATGATATGTATATTGAAATTTTTAGTAAACAGTGGCATAGAGTCCTAAAAGCCAACAAATAACATTGGCCATTAAAAGGGACAATGAATTACTGTTTTGTATCTCATCATGCCATGTCGTTTGTAAATTCTCCAGGAATATCTAGTGAATGCTGTCTTGTCCTGACAAATTCTTTGGGACAATTTAATGTTTTATTTCTTCAATAGCTTCTTTTAAAACTTTTATTTCAGACATATCCAGTGATTTGTAGRCTGAATAGGAAGATTGTAACATAGGGATTTTCCCAGATTTTATGGGAACATTTTTTTTATGCTGTAGCTTGTCTCTTCTGAACGTTCCTTTTCTACCAAGGTCCTGTATTCAGATTCTCTCTGTAGTCCTGACTTCTTAGGTAAAAGGATATAATTTAAATTTTTTGTCTCTTGTGCTTTYATGCTTACCTTTCTGGAAGCTTTCCTTTCCCCCATTTGTGTTTCTTTTTCTGCCTCCCTGCCCCCATTTTTTTCCCCTTTTTTCCTCCCTTTTCCCACTTTATGTGGACAAAACTTATGTTTTTTGAAGCATTCTTACTTAGCTTCAGTAAATCTCCTCTTCCCTATGATTCATTCATTCTCATCCAGAGCTTCCTAGAAACCATGGGGGAGCAAAAAAAAAAAAAGTTAAAGCAACACATCCAGTGTTGCAGCATATAGCTGTACTGTTTTTTCACTCTTTGTGTCTTTGTCATTGCTCTTTTTGAACAGTATATGTGAAAGACTTAATTGTTTTTTGAAAGATTTGTCCTGGTAKTCMTGTTCTYTGGTACTTRGCTGATAGTTGCATTCATTTGTATTTTAAGCTTGAAATAAATTCTCCCCTTTCTTCTTTTTTGGGTGAATATTTATTTACCCATGATGCCTTTCTAGTAAAAATAGCGGTGAGAAGTGTCAGATTTAGACAATTTAACTTTCTTGTTTTCTTGTCTTTCTTGCCATGAGAGCTCAAAACTGGACACAGGAATTGAGGTGTGGCCTCACCAGTTGCTCAGCACAGGAGGACAGTCTTATAAATATAGATCTATTTTATTACATTTTTCAGTCTTCTAAGCAATAGCTTCTCTCTATACCACTCCCTGGTCCTGCTGCCATTCAATGGCTAATAAAAACCAGGATGCCTTTGGGTACCTTGCCCACCTGGGCTCATGTTCAGCTCCTGCTGATCAACAACCCGTGCTAGGTTTGAGGTAGTTTTGAGGAGAGCAATACTTTTATCRTTATTTGGAAGCTCTTTGAGTTTTCTGAGTTTGTCTTTTTTTTTTTGTTACATGTCCTTGCATAGGGTTTATGTAGGAGAATGTTGTATCTAACAACTCTTAGTCACATCCTTCTTGCTGAGAGTGATAACAAAGGGCCTGTGAATATATATGTGTTTATTTAAAATAATGGATAACCTTCACTTTCTAATGTCAATAATAGTTTTTATRTAATCAAAACCCCTCATGGTTGGGATGAGTAACTTGAATAATTTTTGGTAAGGCTTTTATAGTTGCTATTGTTTCATATTCATCTGGAATAACAATAATTACTTTTTTCCCAATGAAATGCAGTTGATATGTRTATGGTTTTCTATTAATTTGGTGATTGTCTGGATCCACCACAGTGCTTCTGACTGTTCTGGCTTGATTCTAATCTTTAAAAAAATATRGTTATTTATTCTGGCATTTCTATTCTATACAGTAGATTTCAAAACAGCCCTCTTAATAATCTAAACTGTTCGCATTGGTTGGGAGTTCAGAAAGCACAAAACTTAATTAACTAGTGGGATAGATTATMAAATTCTTTTTCAGAAAAGATAGGATCATCTTGGTTAAATGGAGAGGTCCAAGCATTATTTTGGGAACATGTATAAGTCATCTTTAGAAGACTACAAGGGTGGGATATCTGAAGTTGTTTAAGAAGCTCTGTTTGGGCAACAGAATCACACTGAGGTTAGGATGTGTGTGTGTATGTATATATATGTATACAACCTAAACAATTCTCTAATATACTGGAAAAAATGGCAGTACCCATTAGAAACACAGAATGGCCTGGKTTGGAAGGGACCTTGCAGATCATCCAGTCCCAACCCTTCTACAATGGGCAGAGACACCTCCCGCTGCACCAGGTTGTCAGAGTTCCATCCAACCTGACCTTGGATRCTTCCAGTGATGGGACATCCCCAGCTTCTCTGGGACACCTGTGCYAYTTTCCTCACCACAGGAAAGAATTTTTTCCTAGTGTTTAATCTTTCTCTCAGTACCTTTGGATGCAGCCCAGCACACRGGGGGCTCTGGGCTCCCAATGGCCAGGGCATGTCCAGCCTCTCACCCACCAGCACCCMCAGGGCCTTCTCCAGGGCTGCTGTCAGCTGGAATGGGTGTGGAAATGGAATAGGGGAATGTAACACTGGATTTCTAGAAGCAACAGAGCAACAGACCCGACTGAACTGACACACACAATCTATAAACATCTAAATGCAGTGACAAAATGGTTTAACTGAACGGGAAGCACATAGTGTGCTTGTCTTAGATTTGAAAGTGGCAACGTCCTTGTTAGCTGAACAAATGTGAAAATAATATTTATGTAACCCAATTTACCATAGAATGGTTGGCAAGAACATGTAATAGATTGTATTACTGTGCATATAGTGGATTGCAGTTTGAAGATTTGACCTTTTTCAAAGACTTTTGTAGTAAGGCATTGGAGGATATTATGTAAAGCTAAACCATTTTCATTCTCACTCACAAGGATGCAATAAAATKACTGTTTTCCTCATGGATTTACAATAATATAGTACCAGAATACTTTTAAATATCTGTCTCATCTCAACGCTGCACACGAACAGCAGGAAGACATGAAGAATGCATATGGAATGGAAGAAAATGTTGTGTCTCATAATCCTGAAATAGGGAGGAMTGAAGTTCCTGCAATGAGTAAAATGAGATGCAGGCCCTCATTTTCTAGTTTMAAGGAATTCAGATCCTGTAAATTCCTTTACATGTGAAAACTTSCAGGATATGCTGAGTGAGGGGGAGGTAGGATGAAGAAAGCCTTTGTTGTTGCCTTTTTTCATTTTTAGRAACATTTTTTTATTCCTTTCTTCACACTTTTAACATATTCTAGTGGTCTAATGAATTTGTTTAAAGACAGATTACAGTCACCCCTGCCTTYTTCTATTTTCCATATTTATTCAGATGGAAACTTAAGACAGATCTGAACAACACTGCCCTCATACTCAAGGAATGATCGCTGATGCTGATTGGAAAATAAGTAAATTTTACTAACAATAAGCAAAATAAGTTAGTTTTAGATAGACAGCACACAACATTAGGAAACCTTAAACATATAAAATAGTTTCAGTCCGGACAAAGCGGTTAATTTGATTCTTACTGGTAGATAAGGATTATATAGAAATGGAATCTATTTTCTATTAAATCTATTAAAATAAGATTAGATGTGATACTAAAATGCATATTCATACATACTCATGACTATAATGAGTAACATATTAGAAAGCTTTTAATTTTATAATTATTAGATAAAATATCTACTAATTTGATCATTCATGAGGAAGACACCCAGATATTTACAGTTGCTTTTCAGGATTATTCCTTCACTTGTATTTGACCCACAGTTTATTTTATATTGCTTAAATTGTTCATATATTCACACTGCTCTTTTAAAAGCATTTTAAACACTGATTCTTTCCTTTTAATGTTGAAATATATAAAAATAAAATAGTTTTACTATTAACTCTGATTTAACCCTGAATTAGTTTTAGACTGAATTAGTTACCACTRAATTAGTTACAATAAAATGTGATCTGTCATTTCTAAACTGTAAAATATATTCTATGTAATCTATAATCTCTTTCTTCATATATAACTAAACAGTTGAAGTATAGTGTCAAAGATTTTGTGCTATGACAGGCTGTCATTAGTTGATTTATATTTTTTCAATCTTCTAAGGGATAGCTTCTCTCTATACTAAATCTACAACTAAACTCAAAGAGACTCCTGTATTTCAAATTAAGACTCAAATTAGCACTCAAATAAACCCTATCTCAAATGTATATTTCCTCTCCTTCTGTTTGGAAGTCTGAGTGGCAAAGGTTATTTTAGATTTCCTGCTTTCTGCAGAAAAACTGATCATGGGGAAGAACTGAAAGTAAATGTTATTTTATAATATTTTTCATCTAGCTAAACTTGATTTTGGCATTATCTGGGATTTTTTAGGTTATTCATAATTCTAAGCTTCTGCTGCTTGCTGTGACTAACTCSAAACACAGAATATCCATGTGATGAGTGATATTTAAGAATAATCCCACTGATTTTCATGCTACTTTTTCCATATTGAGATATATAAAATGGTGTTTAATTACACTCTAACAGCATTCTAGTATAGACTAGACTTACATCTCTTCAGGATTACTTTTCTGAAGATGCCATTCATGCATCTTTGAAGAAGTTCTGTCRGGGCATTTTTCAGTGAAACACAGAGAATGGGTGAAAATTACCAACCAACAATAACAAAAGTGTTCACTTTTGTATAAATTACACAGTAGGGTTATGATCTTAATAATTCTTCCACTTTCAGGTTGGAAACCTAGGCTGGGGGTGAGAACAATTTATTATTATTACTATTTGTTTCTAATTAGTCTTAAAGGCCTCTGTTTTGGACTCCTCTAAGACAGAGCATGGAAAAGCTGCACTTGGAATTATATATAGGGTGCTGTAATGAATCCTGTAGTGCAATTATTCACTCTTTAAAAACATATTATCTCATGGCCTTAATATTTCCTTTTTTTTTTGCTGTTGGGAGACATTACACAAGTAAATGTTTATAGGTGTAAGTGTGAACATGAGAAGATTTTTAAGATCCTTTTTTACTTTGTGGAGCTTTCTCGTAGCTCTTCAGCTGGCACTTTTGTATTACAGGCTTTGGTCTATAAGGAGTATCTTGAAAAAAATAGTGCTTTAAAAGAAGCATTAGCTGTATGTGCAGAGTCCTTGTTTAGCTCAAAACCTTTTCAAAGGCAATTTCAAAGAGGAAAGATTTCAAAAAATTARCTTCAAGAAGATTTCTGAAGATCAAAAGTAGCGTGCTGTGGCATAAGAATGTGTTTAATGTAAGTGGCAAAGTTTTGATAGTGGAATGGAACCCCATGGGGGTGGCTTTAGTGACATCTTTCCCAACCTAAATTATTTCCTTGATGGGGAAACGGTTTGGTTTTCATTTAATTTTTGCCTTTTTAAAAAAAAACCTTACTTGACAGTAAGTCAAATCCCCAAGTTCAATCTCCTTTGCTTTTACCACTAATTAATGAGTGATCTCCCTGTTTTTTCTGAACAAGCYTTTTCATTGTTTAACAGCAAAAGAGGTTGCCCAGAGAGGCTTTRGTCTCCATCTTGGAGATATTAAAAACCTTACTGGACATGATCCTGAGCAACCTGCTCTGCCTGACCCTCATCTGAGCATCTTTCCTCTCTCAGCTGGCCTCTGGTTCTGTTCTGTGAAGTGCCCCTGTGGTACAGCCACATTTTCCTGACATGCACATCAACATTTGTATCAATATATGCTGAGTTCATCTTTTTTGCTTCATTTTTTTGTGTTTTCCTTTTGTGACAAGTTTTTTGATGCTTTTAGTACACCCCAAGTAGTTCACTGAGACCAAATTCTATATGAAAATTGTACAAAATTTTTGTCCAAAATGTAGAAAAGCTTCAGAATATTAGAAAGTGTGAGGGGTGACATTTCCACTCAAACTTTGATCAGTTCTTGCCGCAGTTGTGGGGTTAGGGATTTTTGTGTTTTGTTCGGGTGTTTTTTGATTAGTTGCTTTTAGGTGGGGGAGGGTTGCTTATTGTTTGGGGTATTTTGTTTGTTGTTTTGTGGTTTGTTTTTTTTTTTATTTTCCCCCACCATATAGTGCTGACTATTACTGTACATGGCAGGCAGCTTTACATGAATTTATTGTGAAGCAAGCCCATAAAAGGGTCAAGGACTATTCGTTGTAAATAAAAGTTTTGTTATCTTAATTGAGGCAGATATAAAGTACAATTACCTTAAAGTTATGGTGCAGTATGATTGCATTAGATATTAAAACACATAATCTTTTCTCTTATCTATTTCCTAATACTTTTCTGTTTATTTAACTATGTGTAGAAATTGAACCAAAAGATCATTTGGCAGGAGGACAAGGTGGGAGACATTCCCAAACTCACCATTTYGAACTGTTCTTTACTGTGTCCTACTAGCTGCTTCTCCAATCAAATGTGTGTTCTGTTGATAGCAAAAAAGGCACTTAATGGTGCCTTTCTCTGGTCATTCCAGTACATGAAACTCAAAGGGAATATCAAGTGTATTTGGGTATTTAAGTATATGTATAATGTAAATATATATTTTATATTTATATTTATATTATATACCTATATATACATATATATATATGTATGTATAAGTTCTATGTCAACACAAGGACCATGACTTCAAGTAACAAAGCATAGAAAGGCTGAATCYTACTCCTTTCATTTCACCATAGAGAAAAGCTTATGTGGCCTTTGTAAGTCCACAAGATGCATGGCCACCCTTTAGTTTCTTTCATGAGGATGTTATCTTAGCTTTTGGTGATGAAAACATCTTGTCTGTACTTGAACTTGCACACTCGTTATTTTTCAACACTGCAGTTACCCTGGAGTGGTATTTATGATAAAACCTTACAGTATGGTCTAGCATTAAGTATTTCAAATAATGTTTTAATCTGGGAGGGGTCAAAACCATTTGGTATCTTTTGCAGGGTCTTGTTTTATGAGAGTTCCAATCTGTCAGATGCTACATGAGATCCCTTTTAAGAAAACCCCAAGCATCCGTAAACAAAAAGCAAATAAACTTCAGGGAGTATATTGTAGATTAGATGCTTCTGTAATACAGTGAGATTTGTGACATTTAGTCTAATAAAAGGTCATGCACTGAATCATTCCTTATGATCATTCTTACTGCTTCACCTTTGTTTTTTTTTTTTTTTTTTTTTTTTTTGGTGGGTGGGGTTTTTTGCTGTTTTTATTTTTTTGGAGTGGGTGTTTGTTTCATTTGTTATTTGTTTTCCATTTCTTAGTTCATGCTTTAGTTCTGCTTCTAAGGTGGATATAAACTTCCATGCAGCATTTTCATAAATACAATCTCAAGATTTCAACCCAGAGGCTAGAAGCAGAGATTTTCTTGACCTGAGAATTTTCATTCTTTTTAAAAGTTCAGTCTTGATCGCACATGAGGAAAAAAGGATATGCTATCACGAAACTGAAAATCTGTGTTTTCTAGTGGGATTATGTAGTGATTCAGAAATTAACAAAAAATAGTAGCTTGAGAAACTGAAAARCATTGATTTTGCAAGCTCAATTTATTCTTAACCCTGCATACCTCTGCTGTATTTGTATTAACAATCCTTTTCCTYATTTAAAACCTCTGTGAGATTTTCAAACTCATGTTTTGTGTTCTCACTCAATATTTTATCCTGTATTACTAATMATTTTTGTCTTAATTTATATTGTGTAAGTACCCAAATATTATCTAATTGATTTGTTTTATAGTGTCTCCAACCTTCAAAAAATTTGTGATGCAATTGAAGCATTAGCAGGGAAAAAAATCATTTTCTGTGGTGTGAATCAAAGAGAAGCTGCATGTCCAAGCTTGCTGATCTCATCGATACACTTGGCTTGTTCTTTGCATCTTGCAGAGAAGGAAAAAGGATGATGTGAAGCTGGCACTATCAGAGCTGACAGTGATGTACATAAAGTAGATTCCCCACCTCACCTTCAGCTTCCTGGTGCAGATTTTCAGCAGTGTCTCTGAATGTGAGTGCTACAGTGTGTCCAGCACTTGGAGCTGGTAGCTGCTACCACGTTTCCTCTGGAGTGCTTCACTAAATGAATTGCCCAGCTGCTAAGTTTAATGAGAAGCACAGTCCTCTGATTTCATGTCATTATTACTGAATTCTATTTTCATTTAGGCTCTAAAACTTAAAGTGGAAATTATCTGGAGTGATCTGATGCACGCTAATATTATTAGATATAATCCTAATACTCATTAATAATGCTCATTGCAAATACTTTGTTTTTTAAAGTCACTTTTGTGACGATCAGGACTTAATTAGCTTGGCAAGGGGGTTTTGCAAAACTTAATTGTTGAGCAAGGGGGTTTGAAAACTCTCGAAGCTACTATGGAAATCTAATTGTAACTATGCACCTTTCACTCCTCACACAGCTTCCTACTTAGAAGCCTGTTGTGTTGCATGGCTGTTAGTCTGGTGCTGAATCTGTTATGAAAACTGTTGTCAAATGCTCCTTGAAAATCTAAGCACACAATATTCACTGAATTTTCTTTATTTTTCATTAAAAAAAAAAATGTTTTCAAAGCGCTTCAGAAGGTTATTTAAACATGATCTCCTCTAGTCTAAATCCATACTTACTGTCATTAATCAAATTGCACTTCACTGTGGTTTTTTTTTTACCACATCCCTAAAGGTAATTTCTAAAGTTATTCCTGTGTGACAAAAGTTTCCTGCTATGAATCCTTATGTCTTAATATTTTTCTTCTTTCCTAAATACATTAATTTCTTTATTATCCAAACTTGTTCTCAGTTCCTGGCTGTACCACTCTACTTGTTCTCATGAAAAGGTTTCTGGATTTAAGTTGGATAAAAATGTCCATAACTGGTTCTGAACAAATGTATGTAGCTCATGGACAACTCATACATCACTCTAGAGCGCTCTTCTTCTTACCCAGGGGTGAAAACACTCCCTTTACATTGCAGTTTATTTAACATTCATCTGTAGCTCAGTAGAAGAAAAGCAAAAAACCCTCAAGCCTTTGTGAGACCTACACAGATATTGACCAATTATTTGTATAGAATTTTTTTTGTAAATGAGTGTTATGTAAATCCATAATATTCTGTATGATTTTGGGTTAAATTTTGATATCAGTTTATTTTTTGAATCTGAAAAACTGTCTATATAATTGTATTTTCAACTTGCTTATGGAAGACTGAGGCTAGGTAACTAACATAGTGAATAAATAATTCAGAAAGTATGAGACTGCAGGAGATACTTTTTTACTTAGTGTCTGCAGTGCTTTATAGGAGATCTATTAGAAACAGATTATTTGAGAAGTAAAAATCTCTAGAATTAATTTTTACCATCTTACTACTTAAAATAATCAAGTATTTTGGTGCCCAGTAGTTCAGTGAAATGCTTTAAAGGGTCTCACTCTGGTTTGGTCTGTGATTCCAGTTTTTTGAGGTTTTTTTAATGATAATTCCATAATTTTTACTGTTTTTTTTCTTGTAAATTAGCCCATATGAGACTTCATCTGGAACCTGGGCTCAAACCCAGTTATCATGTTAAAAATATCTGATAGTTTTAATAAGCTAAAAACAGATTTAAAAGAGTAAAGTTACTAGACCAAAACCGAGCAGTAGAGGACATATCCTATGAGACAAGTCTGAAACGGTGTCTGTGTAAATGTCTTTAATTTTGTGACTCCATGCCAATTTATTAGCTGAGGTAGAACATTTTAATCCAATGTACCTTCTGCTTTATGACTTTTTTGGGTCACATCCATCCCTCCCCACGGTGGGAGGGACACCACCTAGCACAGCCTGCTCAGGTAGATAATGATTTTGTGGTTTTAGCTCAGCAAGATGAATGCCATGCTTAAATATGATTCTTCATTATTACAGAGAGGAAGAAAAAATTTGATGAAAAGGTTGCTTGTTCGTAATTCCCAAGATTTATTTGGCTGAAAATTGGAAGGGAGGATGCTAATTGATAACCATGTCAGATTCTAAAGTAGACTTTCAGTGAAAATATTGCTGGGGGTGGAGAGGGGGAATAGATCTTGKCTAGTTACATGAATGAGGAAATTTTCTGTGATAATGCAGTATGGTCTTCTCATTCCATTTTGTTAAAAATGTAGTAACACCTGAAAATATTTTTTTGTTTTTTTTCATATCTTTGCAATACAGTTCAACATTTCACAAGGAAGAAACCTAAAGATGAGGCATTTAGTCAGAATCATTATCATCACATCATGAAGTTTCAAAATTATGCTGCTGTAGGAGATAAAAGATTATTATAGAGCATTACTTGTTTACTTACAAATAAGGCATATATATCTACACAAAGAATTAAAAATAATTATTTGCTCTTTCATCTGTACTTCKTGCTTACTGAGCAAATTCTTTTACCTCCAGTCCTATTATTCCACCCTGCTTTGGAAATTTATCTTACCTTTCTTTATTTTGTTACTTCTAGTTCCATTATCAAAACCCCTTCTGTCTCTTCTTTCATTAAGTCTTTTCACTTTGATTTTGATTTTTTTTTYCTWASTWTAAGATGAAATCTTCCAGAAAATATGTTGTTTTGGACTTCATCCCATAGTCTTGATTTTTTTTTTTTATAATTTTAAAATGCAAGCTTTTTGAGCCAGTCTGTGTCTACACTTCTGTAAGGAAATTATTATCATCTTACTCACTGGTGTTCTCTTAAAAGTGTACGCACTTCTCTTAAAAGTGTACACACTTCATTCACTTAAATGAAGTCAAAGTCCTTCATTGACTGCTATGTTCTATCCCAACAAGCCTGGAAGAAATACTTTGTTAAATTTTGTTGACCCTTTCTCACAAATTATATATTTGTTGTGTGTAGTGTATTAATAATTATATAGCTGTAATAATTATATAGCTGTATATATATAATCATAATTATATAGGTGTAATATTTTATTAGGTGYGAGGATGTTCCTTTCTGAGTACCTCATATTTTTGTTCTGGCTGGAGAGTATGTCATATTTCTGTGTATTCACTGACCTGGSAGTGAAAACAACCTCTTTTTCCTTGGGAATAACTTTGGCTTTCTTGTCCTGCCCTGGCATCTCAGCCCTCTGTGAATGAGGAAGGTGGGAGAGGGCTGACAGAAGTTAATTTTTAGCTGCGTTGGTAGCTCCTGGCTGGAGACATTTCTGTACAGCAGACCGGCACATTTTACATTTTCAGAGCAGATTTGGAGAAATGTGGCACCTGAATATGGCAATATTTTCATTCTAGATCATTAAATTGTCACAGAATGTACAGTAAATGTCTCCTGAATTTCTTTGAAGTCTGAATTTCTCAGGTGTTTTCACTTCCTTTGTGTATTTAGGAATGCCTCTGTATTRCTGTCCATTGGGACTGTTGCATACAGCTTCCATTAGTGCTGATGGCAACTCAATGCATAAATTCTCATTCGTGAAAATGAGGATATATTTCTTTTCATTATTTTAGCAGGCATCAGTGAAACTTCTTTAAGAAATGTGTTCAGGAAAATTGAGTCCTAGTAATTTAACAAATGAGCATAAGCTTTCTTAAATTATATTTAAGATGTTAACATCAAAGTTAACATTCTTGCTGCAAATTTAGTGCCTTTAATTTCTTTTTTCTCCTAGTAAATTGCTGYTCAACTCAGCTTTAATTTATAATGAAATAATAGTTTTAGCTTTATAGCCTTAAGGCATCCACAGAGAGCATAAATTTGCCTCTCCTTTGTTCAGCACTAACTGCATTAGTTTGTTAGTGCTTCCCCTTGGATCCAGTTGGGAGAAGAAATAAGGTGACAGTGGGTTGCACAAAGGCTTGRCCTTACTCTTACAAGGTTAAACTAGGGAACATCCTCAGTTATAAAAGATGGAATATTTGGTTCCACAGATTTAATTCCCCTTTAGGCAAACCTTTCTCTACTCTCTGTACAGACAGCCTGAGAGGATTAACCATATTATTTTCACTTCTTCCCTTTTCAAGCTGTGCCTAATCACCAGAACTTCAGGAAGAATATAGGTGACATTAGCTGACTTTTATACAAGTTTCTCTGACATATGAGGGAGCAAAATATGGGTATTCATGGTGTTGACTATAAAAAATGGTATTTGAATTGAAATTAATAAAAAAGAACYGAAGGTAAATTTTCCAAGGAATATGGATTTTCAAAAGCTATTCTACACAGTGGGAGGCATTTGCTTTGGAAAATCGGTAAAGCAAAAAAGTGAGTGCACATCTCATTTTTTTAATGAAAATTAGATAGAAAGTATAGAAGAGAAGAGTATAAGATAAAAAGATATGTAATTTTTATATGGTTCTGACTTAAGAATATGGTAGAACAGCATTTCTGTAGAGGCTGCTTTGTATAGTAGACTTATGAGTAAGTGGTCATAGCTGTTCATTCAAATAGAACAATTGATGGTTAAATTTAAAATTATTAAAATGAGACTCTAGTGAYCTTTTTTTACAACAAATGGTGTTTTGGTGTAAAACTCTGCTGTCAGCAAGAAATTCTTGCCATCAGGTGAAAACAATATTTGATAAGAACTAGAAGTAAGCATTATTATTATCTCCTTCCATCTACCTTATAGACTATGTTTTAGGAGTATATATGCTTATTCACTAGGAATAATTTTTTCCCAGATCTTCATAACTTATAGACTAGTTGTAATTATACCTGTCTTCATTCAATAAAAAATATTTTAGTGTCAAAGTATCATTAAGGAACATTAACATAATAATCTCTCCTTAGATTTTTTTTTTTTATTTTAATACTGTTGGCAAAGAGAAACAAATGAGGCTGCTCCTTTCTTTACTTTTTTAAATTCAGAAAGAAAATTCCTGAATGCTTTGAATGTTCTGAAGTGTTTAAAAAAATATAATTTTTGCAGATTTTGCAGAAGGACTTTGAAAAAATGTTTGTTCATTATTAAAGAACTGGTGTTACTGMGTCTAATTCAGAAATAATACATAAAATTTCACAAGATAAAAGTTATTTGTATGATGAATTTGTAAACAATTGAATTTCCTATAGTAAAACMTATTAAGGTCAATTTTCTTATCTTAAAAGAGGATAAGAAACAGTAAACTAACAATAAGTTAACAATAAGTTATAAAAAATAAGTTATTAAGGTTGAGTTTATTCACTTGTGGTTATCTAAGGTGAGCAATCTCTAAGGACTTGTTTTTCCATAACTCCGGGCTTGTAATTTTCTGAGCATGCCTTTAAGTCTATCCATTTGAATATCCAGCTGCTGCATGTCCAACATTTTATGGTCTTACCTGTTTTTTGTCCTAAAACCAATGTGAGCAGTATGCAGCTGTTTTTTTTTCTTATTTCCAGTATGAGACTGAAAATAAGAGCATGAAAGTGAATTATATAASATGAGCATAGGCCTGGGTGTTTACTAAAATTTTTGTGGGTGTGCATTTAAGTCAACCTGGATTTTTTGCATTTGTGTTGGCCTAGGAGATCCAGCTTTTATGTTTAGACTAGCTTTTGCAGACTTGTATTCTAGTGATAGATCCAGACCAAAAAGGYTTTGCAACTAGAAGAGTGTTTCAGGACAAAAAGGGATCTAGATAATYTGAAGATGTGAAGATCTAGATAATGTGAGGATTTGCAGTTGTTTTGAAATGGGTACCACTGCTCTACAGAAGTGACTCTGGGCCTTACATTCTGTTTTAAGTGCAAAAAGTAGCACTAGAATATTTGGTTTTACCTCTAAGTCAGAAGTGGGACAGTGGATGAGAGGGGAAGGATGCTATCCATGCTCTGGTTRCCACGACTGAAATTAAACTTCATGAGCTTGAACAAAACACTTACTGTTTAGGGAGACAAACTAGACAAACAAGTGCAAAACCAGATCCACCCAAGCTTGAAGAGAGTCATTAAGAGGRGAGAATGGTAAAATCCAATTAAGAGGGAAATAGAAGGTTCTGAAGAACTCTATGAACTTAAATTTGTACATAGCAGATGAATARTTACAATTATGTCATGTTCCCTGAACTGAAGTTTATGGAGAGAACCTTTACTAAACAGCTTCTCTTTGACTACTAAAGYTGGTGTTTGTGTGGAAGGAGAAGATTATTGAGGTTTAGGGCACTTTTGCTGTGGCCTAGCTCAAAATTTCTTTCCATAAAATGTAATCTTGTCAGGTTGTCTAACTTCATTAGGTTTAATACAAGCTTTGTGACTGGCAACTGACAGAAAACAAAGAGGGGGCGTTTGACTAAGGGGTTTTCTTAGGCCACAAGTAAGAAACAGGACTGATAACAACTGGCATAATCTCTTTATTATTATCAAACAGACAGGTCTTTTTGGGTGTCTTTAAAAATTAGTATGTCCCTGTTGCTTWTAGAGGTTCATGACCATTTTTTCTWAAGGTTTTAAAGGGTTGTATTTCTTTTAGCAGAAAAAAAAGTGGTTATGTGGGAAGCTTTTTGGATACACTCTTCCTGTGTAACAACATAATGAACCAGTCTTTAATGTAAAACTTTTAGGACATTTAAACACATWAACTGCATCCCAGGACTGAGAGCTTTGTCTTCATAAAATTAATCAATAGAATATTSAGTAGAATAAAAAGATTTCAAATACACTTATCACCTATTTCTATCTAAATACTAGAACTATCATTTTAAATTAATAGAAGTTGTATAAAAATCACAATATTAGCATAGAAAAAAACATTTGGGCATTAATTTTTCATATGTCTGTGCACTTGCATAGTTTTGTGCTGGTTTGTCTCCTCTCTTTTTCCAATGCTAATTTAATAAATTTAAAAAATAAAATAGCCATGTTTTGATACTTGTAAATGGTACTGAAATAAAATGGCCTGGAACACACACAGGGATGCATAATCCACAACTCTGAGCAATCTGTTCTGGTGCCTCAGAAAAAGTCTGGGCAAAGAASTTGTTCCTAACATCTAATCCCAATTACTCTCCTTTTAGTTTAAAATAGCATGTACTTGTTTGGTTAATCAAGAGAAGGATTCTCACTGTTCTGCAAATTTCAGTATCCTGGCAGGGTTTAATGAAATCAATTTATCCCTCTCTCCAGAAGGTGGTTACAGCAATGTTAAAGCCAACTCATGGTAATTATTGGTTAATGCTAGTSATTAAAAAAGGATTCACAAAACCATTTTGCTTAGTAAGACAACTAAATTTCAGTTCAACTTTTGAACTGTATTATCCAAAACTGAAACTTCAACAGCCCACATATGGCCTTGAATATCCCCATGACAAACATGAGGATGTTTTTCCCAGTTCTCTGTTGCTTATGGCACAGGAATTTTGTCCACTCTTCCTTTCATCTTTCAAATATTTTGGAGTTAAAATCAGGATGTAGCCAGCTGCCATCATGGAGAAAGGTAAGGCAGAGAACCATTACAAGTATTGGACTTGATATAATTTCTTAGATCAAGAACATCTTTAGTGTCASACAGACTGGAATTCAAGATGTACATGGAAAGAAGTAGGGCATCACCCTCTCTCCCACTCCCCCTTCCCCCCCAAAAAAGGTTGCTTTTATTCCTCTCTTCACCAATTCTCCTTTCATATATGACTAGAAAGCTTGTGGAAAGCTGATGCTGTGGCTGTGCAGTTGTATGCAAGCCATAATTTCACGGTCTGTGATGCTCCACAAATTCGAGGGGAAAATCAGATTAAAGGGGTAGAGGCTGTTACTCTACCAGAGCTCAGTAACAGCTGCAGGGCTGTAATATTCTTTCCTAAGATCTCCCTTGTGRGGATGGGCTGGGTGTAAGGGATATTTTTTGTGAGGATAGCCAACAGTAGAACAGGGGACAAACTTCCATCTTCAGTTTTTTTGAAGATTTGTCTGGATAAAATCCTGAGCAATCTGGTTTGTGCTTRTAGTTGATCCTCTTTGAATCAGGAAGTTGGACTAGACCCTCAGGTCCCTTTAACCTAGATTACTCTGATATTCAGTGACCATTGTCATTAATCATCCTCGACCCTGGAACTCAGAATAGTTCTTTCATCATGAGGCAGAAGTTGAATTTTAGATGTGGTTTAAAAYCACACATGGGCAAAATGTCTTCCTTCATATAAAGGTTGAATAAAGAGAAGAGCTGCCTCAGAATCACTTGAATGAACAAATGTACAGGGACAGAAACAAAAAAAATTCCTTTTGAAATAAGGCCTCTTCTAAATGTTCTGCAAAATTTCATGCATATGCCACAGAATTTATTTCATACATGTGTTTGCTATATTGATTTAAAAGTCAGTGGAACTTTAAAAAAAACCCAACTAATTCATAATTCTCTTTTATTCCACTAGTACAATTCTTGTTTATCTAAAGGGAATAGAATTGTTCTGTGGCATAGCTGTATTTTTAGTAAGAAAACATTATTAAAATCCTAGCATAGCTGTAGTTTTAATAAGAAAACATGATTAAAATCCTGAGTAAATTTAATACTTGAACTTATTCAAAAATCAAAGGGAATGAATATACTTGTCTTTCTTTTGTCATGAACCAAACTAGGATTACAAAAGCTGGCAGAGAAGATTTTCAGTTACACTTTCATGTTAATTTTAAAGTTTAACAGAATGTTGGTTTTCTTCCAACATGAAATGGGGTTTAACTTTTATTTAGTTTAACAAAAAAAATATGCGTAACAGCAATGGCAGTTTTGTTACAAAGTTTCATGATTGAAGTATTAAATTGAGAAATATAAGCTTCAAGGAAGTGCTTTCTTAYCAAATAAAATTTTCAGCAAAACATTTGTGTAGTAAACCAATAATTTCAGATGTAAGCAGCAGTGAAAGTAAGCTTCTCACCCCAAGACATGTTATGGTCATTGTGTACCAAAAAGCCAGTATAAAATTGAAACTCAACGTGCCCCAAAGGCAAGAATTTCATAACAACTTCTACAGCTTTCTCAGTCTGACATTTTATTTTACATAAACACGCTTTTGGTTTGTTTTCTTCCATGCTTCTTTTTCTCTGGCAGTCATGTGAGATTAATTACATGCAAGTCAAACATGCTCGAGCCAAATGGTGGTCCTTCCTTAGCCCCTTGGTGCTGTGAGGTTCTCCAGGGGTACTCTCAGACAGCGAGGGCTGCAGGGCTCTGCAGAGGCAGGTGCGTGCTCTGGGAGCTGGTGCTGTGAAGGCAGGGAAACTTTGCTGAATGTGGTTTAATCTGGTTTTTTTTTAACAAGGTTCTTTGGTTTACCATTTTCCTTGTGTGGCTGCAGAGCCACTGTTGTTGAACACTGATTTACAGAAGACAGTTCACACGATTCGTGCCTCAAGAGCAGTAAGTTTCCAGAGTGACAGTCCTGCTACCCGAGCAGTAACTACAGCAGTTCCATGGTTGTTTCTCCAAAGGGAGTGTTTGTAACCACAAATCATTTTACATGTACTGTAGCATATTAATTCCTGGATTTCAGCGCTATCTCTTACTTACATGAATAAGACAAAAGAATAAAGGAAATATAATCGATATACCTGAAAAAAATAATGTGATATCTTCAGGTACATTCTGAGGTACCCCAGRATATTTTGTCTTTGTGAGAGGAATGTTTCCAAATACATTGCTGAAATGGCAATTAGTAGGATATCGTTTTAGAGGGGAGTTGAATTTCTTATTTCAAAGTGAATTTAGGATGTGTGCTACAGGCAAATCCTATGAAAAGGAACCCCTACACCTTATCTATGGAGTATATAATCTTGGTGCATTTTGAATTAGTTTTGTGTTTGCCATATAACAAACAAGCAGCTGATGAATGGCTTTAACCATTGCCTTTTCCCTTTCCATGTTCAGTGAATGGAATATTCCACAATGTTATSACAAAAAAAAAATATATATGTATATATATATATATCGTGATATAACATGAAAGCTCTAAAAATTGCTGTACTCTTGGAGGGGACAAATGAAATAAAGCAGTTGTGGTTGGGTAAGAAGCATTTTAAGAATTGGGTTAGATGTGGTTGGGTAAGAAGCAGAGAATTTAGCCGTACTTTTATTTTATGCAATCCTAAGTGATGTAAGGAAAGCCATCAATGGAACCAGCCAAACAAAATGTATTCACTGAGGAGAAGGAAAGAAATGTGTGCCTGAGTTCTACAGATAGTGAAGAACAGGAAGGTAAAACAGGATTAAAAAGCGAAGGCAGTAATTTACCTTCTGCCTGTTGAAATTTAATTATTGAATTGAAAAATTGGAAAACGGAAAACAAATTATTAAAATATTAATAAAAATTCTTCTTCAAGTCACTATAGGATTTTGAGTTACAAATGATTATTCTGAAAATGAATCAAAATAATATTTTCCTTTCTAAAGTTTCGATGTACATCTCATAAATGTTTGAATGAAAGTGGAGTATGGCAATTGTTTGTAGCAAGACTTGGTCTTGTTTGCTGCATTAAATTTGTTGATAATAGTGCAAACTTAGAATAATTCAAACTACAATTAAATCTGATAAAATATATTTTTCCATACAACAGCAGTATCGCATTAATATKTAAATGTAGAAAGAGATTCCGGTTTTTATTATAGATATGTGAAGGTAGTACATTGATGAATATGAGAGAAACAAGCTTCATAAGTAGATTTTTTTGAATGTTGCAGTAAGGGAGGTATTAAAAAAACCCCTCAGTTTCAAGAACAGTACAGTTTTTAAATTAGCTTTTAGTTTGGATCACACCAATACATGCCAGGATTCTGTTGGAAAGGCTTCTTTACAGATTTATATATCTGCTATTAGTTGTTATGACTTTAATTCTGGAAAGAATTTTCAGTGTGTGTAAATGATAATAGATTGAAATTTACTGAAATTATCAGAGTAACATTGTTTAGTGTGATGGTATTATTGATGTGAGGATTGAATAGTGATTGAAAGACTTAAAATGAAGACTATCTCCATAAATTTAATARGGCCGAAGAATAACATTTTTTTTTCTCCACTTTTTTTCTTGCCTGATGGTTTTCTTCCCTTTTTAATGCCCTTTCTAAGCATTTTTTATTAGGCTTTCTTCTTAGGAAATAAAGCAGAGGAAAAGAGAAGGAAGAAACCAAAATTTTAATGTCTTTAAGGAGAAATTTTAAAAAATTAGGTAAATATCTCTTGGGACTCTAGAACTTAGTTATTGAAATGCCTTAATCAAGCAGGCTTTAAARATGTGATTACTAAGGAGAACTTCACCTATTCAGACTCATTGAGTGTGTGGGTTTAGTGTGTCACGCTTGGCATTGAGYGCAACATTGATTCTCTACCTAGCAGAGCTGTCATTTTTATTGTGCAYTTGCCAGGTTTTTATTTCCCTTGAAAATTATCGAATTATGGATTTTTAGTCTCTTAACACCCTCCCAACATTGTTTGCTTATTGTGAGTAGCTATTTCTTGTATCTGGTAGTACAGTTTGTGTGCAGGACTCCTTATACACAACACAGCAGGGTGGGAAGTTGCTTGGTAAGAGGTTAGAAAGTTCTCTACTCTCAGCACTCAGATATTTCTCTTCTAAGTTTGTTTCCAAATGCTTCCTGCTTAGTTGTCGAAGTATGTTGTATGGAATTATATTGACTGAATGGAGCATAATAAATTTAATAAGCTGTTTACATTTGTAATCTTGGGAGAAAAATAAATTACGAATAACATAATGTGATTGCATTTGTTTTGAGGGGGAGAAAGACAATGGAATGTCTTTTTTCCTCATGATCCTCTCTATTTACATCCATGTCACAGTCTTTTTAACCATTTAAGCAATATGAAGTGAGTGTGTCTGTAGTAGAGGAGTGGTTTGAGGTTGTTTATTACTGGAAAAGAGGGGAGAAATCTAYAGCACTCTTTTTTCCTCTCTGAAAAGTTGTCCTTGACTTAAATTGACGTGAAAYACAAATAATTTGTGGGAGAATGCAGAGAAGRAAAATKAAAAAGRAATTTCAAAGYTCTTTTTATTAACCTTCTCAACTTGCAAACAAGAACACAGAAAATAGGAAAAATAATTTGTGTATGTCTCAAGCCTATATGCATTTGAAAACTTGTGTAGATAGAAATTCTGTTAMAAGGCTGCCTTTCCTTTCTTCCCAGTTGACCATGAGAGAGGTTGTTTGGATTTTTTTCTGGATCTCCAATATACTTTTACACTGACATAAATTCTTTCTAAATAACAGTGAAAAMCCTCAAATATTCTAAATAATTAGAGTGGTTTAGTATATTATCTTGTGCTGCTGAATATGTTAGTGTTAGTTCAGAAAAAAAAATCAAAATGTGGCTCTTACGAGAATAAAATTAAATATTACTTAAATAGCCTAAAACCTTGTAAATTGTATAGTCCCTTTGTTCACTTGCATAGAGCAACTTCAAACTTCATTCTCAGAAAGGCAGGTTTCTTAACCACTTTTTAAAATTACTSTTTTAAAAAATTACATGATCAGTGTTTTTCTAGCATTGACAGTGTTTTCTGCTCATATTGATATATTAACAGATGAAATTTATATATATATTTAATATATGTTTGGAAAAAAAGAGCACCACTTCTTTACCAGTTAAGAAGTTAACATTTCTCCTGAAAATAGGTTTTCCAGCTTTCCCTTGTGATTCATTTGCTTTGAAATGCTTTCAGTTTCTGAGCTGTTATTTTATCTTTTTAATGCTAGTATGGAAATTTTCCAGGATTGCAGGCTTCTTTCTGTCTCTCCYCTCACTGTTCCTCCTCTCCAATATGCATTTTCATTCATTTCTTTTTATCTGACAAGTTTTCCATGTGGTAATTATTCTGTTCTCAAAAATATTTCTTAATAAATCAGTGCTGAAATGCCTTTCAGTAAAAAACTTAAATTAAAATCATGTTGAAAAAGAGGTAGACTTCTGACCTTTTGGAGTTTTTGGAGATCTTTTTGGCCTGTAAAACCTGTGGCTGAGAGAAGGGCGTTTGGGAGTCTRGAACAAGATGTGCAAGCCATTGTTCTGTGGATTTTAGGTCACTTCTTCCTCCAGCAGATCTTTGTATGTCCCATGTTAGCAGCTACCAGCTACATTCAGTTTGTAATTGAGTTTTTCTGTTTAACTTTGTGCATCAGTGGATATTCTTTCATATCTCATTCTGTATCAGMTGAAAAGCTCCTGCAGGACTATTACTCTCCCCGAGTAAAATGCTTCTTTTAAGGTTTTTTAGAAATAAGTCCATAATTTCCCTCTTAAGATGCTTCTGGTCAAAAGGATTACTACCTTGACTTTGAGAAATGGGCTGGTACCTTACCTGATGTGTAAGAAATAGCTGACATAGAACAATAACAGAAAATTTTGCAATAATGAGATAAACGTACTGACAATAATAAGCATGAAGCAATCAGTGATGCTGTAATGCTTCCCTGGTATAATGGCTAACTTTAATTATTGACTAAGTTTTAATTAGGAAGCATGTGCTATTGATCTGTGCAGTGGCAAAGCCTCGAAACTCATGGGTATGAAAGAACTAAGGATGATGACCTAATGGTTCTTGTTTAGTTTGTCTGAAGACATTTATAATCCTTTCTATACACAGATTCTGTATTCTAGTACTGTGTTGTTTTCTGAGGTTTAAATATACATGTTCTTGTATTCTTTCATTTTGATTAGCATAGAAGTGCTTTTCTGTTGTTTCTGGGAAAAGATGGAAACAATTTTTTTTTTTTTTTTGGTGATGAGCTTGAAGCAGGTCTAAATTTTCCAAGTCCATCTTAAGCCTGAATGATGTGTGAATTCTGGCTGTTGGGAAGACTGGTGATCAAAATGGAATTCATTTGGGATTTCAACAGTTGTTAAATCCAATGAAATCGTAATTACCTTTAAATTTTCTAACATCTATGTTTTTCAAAGAATAATTTATTAATTAATGTTTACAGACAGTAATTTAGAGTATGCCATTATGCATCTCAGTGTCAGTACTACTGTTTCTGTTACAAATTCCATATGTTTGCATGCTCTGCTTTACTTTCTTGAACTGATTTAAATTCACATGTACATGAGYTAATTCAGGAGCCTCAGGTAATTGTTCCTTAAGAATTCTTTGRTGATGATTTTAGATTGTGTTGCAAACTTTCAAATCACTCTTAGGCCTGTTCTGCCTTCRATGCAGCTATCTGTGAGCTCTGCCATGGTTCTTTTGAAACCAYCTAGGTTTAACCTACTATTTTCACCCCCAGTTACTCTGAGTATCTTGTGTGATTATCAGAGATAGCCACATGAAAGGGTTTGCCTCTGACCACRTCTTCCTCTCTTCAGTTGTCAGTAATCTGATCCCCTGCCAAATCGAGTCCATAATTTCTGTACTAACTGTCACAGATGGATGTTTCTCAGCTTGCAATACCTTTTAAGGCTGACACATCCAATACCAAGATCTGTGTCRTGCTTAATAATAAAATTATGAAACCTTGCCAATTCATCAAGCCTGTGCCTCCACAAGCACATTGCATGACCACAACCAGCGCATYTATCTTTAGTCAGAAACTGAACATCCACTGAAAATACCACAGTGAAAACTGGGCAGTGATATCAACTTTCCCATGCTGCTTATTGGAGAGMCAAACTTGTTTTCTGTGTTCTTGAATATCCTATTGATTTCTCCAAAACAKAAKCAAAGAAATACCCAGTCCTGCTCAYTATAAGTGGGCTGTTACAACACACTTTGCCAAGTATTCMCTGGAATGGACTTTTCAGCATCTGTCTGAATCTTGTCTCCAGTTAATTTTCRTAATGGGAGATACAATTTTAACCCTTGTACAATGCAGGAAAGCTTTTTGTCACTGGACATCCAAAGCCTTGAACATTTTCAGGAACAGCATTAGTCAACCTGATGTAGCTTTGGCTGACATCAGTTCTCACCTTTGTTCTTTGGCCAGCATAAAGAGTTTGTTTGAAAGTGCTAAGAAGGGAAATGTGTATGTARTATAGGAGAGGTGATTTTTTCTTTTTTTCCACGTGGAGTTTTGAAATACAATCTCTTTGCAAGAGGTGACAATGGATGCTGGGAAAGTGTTGAGCATTCTTGGGGTGAAAAAATATTCAGCATTTTCTGTTTTGTTACAGGACTATTTTTTCAAGACTGTCAGTTGGCAGAAATTTCTGAAAAAGTCCAATTTATCAAGATTTTCAAGTACTGAATGGACATTTGCACAAGCATTTATCCAAAAAGCACCACAATACTATGAAATCACCTGTAGTGAAAGGATATTGATCCACTGAAATCCTAGTATTTGGAATTATTCCAAAACTGCTTTAATATCTTTAAGCTTGCTGGGGTAGGAAGCATTAGGGTATGTGGGATAAAGAGTTGATGAACCATGCCTCTGTGTTCTGAGGATGCACCATTGCTTTCAGAGTACTGGTATCCTAAGAAAAATCTTCAKTTGTGACCAGAAGTCTACATACCTTCACAGTTCCTTCAGACTCAGGGAATGGAAAATTAGTAACTATGTTTGGTTTCCTGGGTGGCTGGCTTKGTTGGGTTCTACACCTTCAATATCCACTTAGAACTAATTGCTCTGTTGGATGCTGAGAAAAGAGTGGGGCAAGCTGGTAACACRTTTCAAAAATGAGGCAGTTTAACCTAATAATAAACCAAGTCAGCTGTTTTAAAATTCCCTCCACCCTTCCTCCAGTCTGCCTGTTGGCAGAGTGGCCTATGATTAATTTCTGTTCATCTTTCTTGGGTTTTTACCATGACATAGTCATTAACTGAATACTGTATGACCCTGCCATCATCAGAGATTCATAGAAATCCCAACTTCTAATGTGGCTACCAATAACATAAGTAATCATCATCAAMTGACAAAATCCAGCAACTTTATACTTACTAAAAACCCACCATCAGGGTGAAGGATGGTTGGAKTCAATCTCAGCAGCACTGCCAATTTTAATTCATTCAATGCTGYTGTTTCACCTTTCTCTTTCCATTCTCTACCATAAGCCTATTGCTGCTGATCTGGTTTGACACCTCAGCAACAGAGATGAAAGCTCACAGGGAGCCCAAGCTACACATAAATGCTGTGACTTTAGCTGTCACATTGAAAATTTGTCGCATGTGTGGAGTGGTTACTAGCAAAAAAAAAAAAGAAAAATTTCTCTTTCCGGTCTTCTCATAATGTAATTACTCTTAGATTGAAACATTAAATTTATTAAACAACCAGCAATTTGTGCTGTTTGTCTGCTAGTATGTTAAACTGCTCTGGGTGTTTCAAGTAAAGTCCCTCTACTCAACCAGCAGACCTCAGTAAGTCAGAAGCCTTCATCAGGTGATCCTCACACCTTTAGGAATCTGGAGTAGCTAAATTGTGATGTTTAAAATGAAGGGAGAGTTTGCATGCACTGTAGACTGGGACGGGGTGGCAGGCTCCATAATTATCCCTTGAACTTGATGTCCTGGTCTGCACAAAACTTAAAAAAACATTGGTAAATCTAATGCAGAAGTGCCTGCAGCACTGCTTTTTGTCTAGGGAGTGACAAGGTGACTCCTTTAATTACAGGGTCATATTTCTAAGTGGCTGCTGAACTGTCAGAAGCCACCAGGCCATGAAAKGTGAAAGATCCTGTGGCTGGTTCATGGAACTCCATTCACATCTGACTCTTCAGTTCTGGATATTATGCTCTTCAGCTTGGCACTTAGTGCTCTGCTGCTATGGACTCTAATCTCTGTGCCAGGACTCCTGCTTATTTCCTTTCTGCAAGGAATGCCAAAGCACATACAGTAATTATCTAAACATTTCTGGGTCATAAATCRCAGCATTTGAAAGCTACCTTAGTGGTACAGTACTGAAAGAATCAAATTTTTACACAGTATTATCTCACAAAACCCAGGAGGTAAAATTTCAAATCTTATAAAATATGTATTAGAACACTTATTTGCATCTTATCTCTTCCATGAGATTAAAAAAAAATCATTATTCTTTTCTAAGCAAGATGATCTGGTTTCAAACACTGATCATTTTTTTGTTGATTTCATCTGTCATTGTAATTGTTACTACACTTAGGCCTCTTAAAATGCTTCCTTTTAAGCCAATATTTGAGCTGAAGGAAATGTTTGAAATATTTCCTATATTTTGATTCTCCAACACTTACTGTAATAACTCTGTTATTTTATACAGAGCACTGAAGGCTCTGTATTGCCTTTGGAAGCTGTWGACAAGCAGATGAGGATTTTACAGCTAATACATAAAGTCTGAATGCTTCCTTCCTGCGTGGAGATTTTAAACAGTGCTTTTCAATTCAGTTGAAAATCTTAAATGCTGTTAAATTTCTAGGTATTTGAGCTTTTGGCAGCACATGGTGATTTTAAGTGGAACTTAATCACTATATTTCTATATTGTGATTTACATAAYATAAGGTAAAATGCAAATAGGGTCTTTGTAAGTGCTCTTGCAAAGTAATTCAGTTATTCACACTCGTGGTGTTAAGCATGGGAAGATTTTAACTTTTCAAAGCCAATGTAGTAAAAGGCAGCAAAAACTGTTCACCTGCAAACCCAGCAAAGAAATAATGAGAGAGAAAAATATTTTAAAGGGATTTAAAAAAATATTTGTATTTTTCYTCTTAAAGTAAGTGGAAGAGCCTGTTTCAGTCTCTTTTTGGCAAAAAGAAAAGTTTAAAAGAATGAAATGTGTTCATGGGAAAATAGTTTACTAATGAAACATATAAAAATGTTAATAGAGGAACTACTAAATTTCAGTTTCRGTGTTTGACAATAACATGGAAAGAAAGCAAAGATTAACATTTAGAATACTGGAAAATCAATGATCCCTTTCCCATGGACTTTCTGCAAGACTTAATGAAATACAAGGCATTATGATCTAATCTGATAGTCTTTGAAAAGTCATTATAGTACTATACCTTTAACATTTTAATATACTCGAGAATTTTATTTTCAAAATATTTTCTTTATAAAGTGCTGAGAACAAGGTTCAGTTTTCAAAATAACTTGTACTTGGTTTGCTTGATGTGCAAGTGTTAAATGTAGAAAACATTCATATGGTTAAATAATATTTTCATCGTTACAATTTGTGACATTCTGTTGGAATATCGAATAGTGATAATATATTATTAGAAAAAAAGTCCTCTATGCTGTTATTTTTTCTGAGATTTTTTCCTAATATAGTTGCTTAAATGTATTTAACTTAATGGAATTCATGTGCAATGCAGTTTTGCAAATATATAATTCTTTTCTGCTTCAATGAAAGCAGAATACAATTAAACTAACAGAAATAACAAGTAATAAACCAGGATCAATTGAGACAACAAACAATAAAGAAACAATACAGTAATAAAAATGTAGCATTAACCATGAGAAACATGGACCTAATGATCTTTCTTAAGAAAATAACTATAATTCTGGAGGCAAAATTCTGTCCAGAAATCAATCCCYTTCTCTCTAAGGATGGAATGCCCATGTTGAGTTTTAATGGTGTTGTCTGACTATAGAAAAGTTGCTAACAAACCTCACTTAGAGTGTACCARAAGAACTATCAGAAACCAAAATAGCCTCTAACAATTTATAATTCAGGTGCACACTTAAGATATACTTGAAACAGAAATCCACATGCTTTTGTCAGTTGTCAAAGTCCTCATTAAAATGAGGATCATAAGCTGCACATAAAAGATGTTTTTTACCATTTGACAATGAAGATTGAAGTTATGGTTGACAAAAATGCRAACTGTTTTTTGCATTTGCCTTTCTCAAAAGCACATAGAAATAATATATGTATAAAACACGTTCAGAATAATTTATTTTGTTTTGATTTAAAACAGGTATCATTCTCATGTCCTTGTGAGATTTTAAACTCACTCTTCTCACCTAATTCTGTACCTTCCCCCTGCATATTTGTTTCTGTCCATGTTTCTTGTCCTTCCTTTGCCCCATTTTCACACCTTTGAGACTTTTTTCCTCAAATGATGTACTGTACATGACTGAGGAAGGATTGTGACTCCACTTGCTCAATATRCAAATAAATCCAAAAGTTTAAGCATGCTTAAACCCATTATATTATAACTAGAATATATGGGGTTGTTTGAAATCATATGATTTTGTTATTGAATCAAATACAGGTATATTTGTTTGCCAGCAGTGGAGGGAATATATGTTTAAAATATTTGTTGTAACTTATGTGGCCTCGCCTTCAGAAGGTGAAAAGCAAAAATGAAACGATCAATCAGATGTGCATTTGTCTGTGCAGTGTTGGGCTGATGTAGATTTGTGTCTGAACAAAGTTATGAGTGTATGTTGTACCTGCTTTCTAGTCAGCATTCAAACCAGAGCGGGGAGRTTAAGGAGTGTCAGCCACCAACTGGCAAATTTTGAATGCCATCTGTTTGAAGTTTCAATAGTAATAATAATTTAAAAAAAAAGAAAAAAAAAGAAAAAGTTGTTTTTCTTGATTCAATGTACGAGGGATGCCTAAGCCAGCATCAGGATGCTGGCCTGTCTACAGGGTTTCAGTGTAGTATCTTCCAGGGATGCCAACTGAAATTCAGCTTATTGTATTTTTATCTTAGAGGGGGACAGAAATTAAACTAAGTTCCTCTGAGTTACATTTTTGATTCAGGTTCTAGAGCTCACTTGGTCAATGCTCATTTAAAGTCCAGAAGGAAAAGCAACACAGTCTTGCTGATGCTGGTAGGTGTTCAGTCCTGGTTTCTTTACCAGTTTTATATTTTCTATTTCTTATAAGGTGTTAAAATTAGCAAATTTTTTTATTTGACACTTCAATTATGAATAACAAGGCTGAAAACATCCTATAAACATAGAAATACTAGAAATGAAAGATGAGACTTATCATTCTTTTGAACTGGCCACAGCTTAATCAATGGCAATTAGAAGAAAACATAAATTCCTGCAGCTAAAGGGCTCTGTAGTGTCTGTGAAGAGAAAAGGCACAATCTGAATTCCAATCAGTATGCCATGTTAATMATGGAAAAAACAGATTTTATTGATACTCAATAGGAACTGGGCTTTTTTCCAATGAGGAGGAAGAAATAGGCAGGAAAAATATTTTTATTACGTACTTTTGTATTTGTTAGGTAAAATAGATCTTGCTTTTAGGTGGAAAGATTCCATCTGTAATCATAGAAAATATAGGATATTTGTTTAGCAGCACAAGTGCAAACACATATTTAGATGGCAAAGAGGCCATTATTGGTATAGGATCATGACATTGCTCAAAAATAATCTGATTTATTCCTTCTCTGTTTMTGGACTGAATACATGGTGTTCATAAAGATTGAACAAGGGAACAAGGAGGAAGAAATTTCTACTCGAAATGTAGAGGAAACTAAATGGAAACAATCAAAAAAAGAATGTGTTTGTGTGGGGTTTTTCTCAGGAGAAATTATTSGCTTCTCCTATAGTTTATCCATTCAGAAAAAATACTGCCCAAAATATGAAAAATTAACTTAACATGAAAAGCTTTTATTAAATAAAATATATATATAAACAAAAATATGAAATAGGCTACTTTCAAAACAATTCCCCATTTTATCTCTCAACAGCTTCAATTACAAAAAAAAAAAAAATAATTGCTGTTAAATGAGGTTGATTTGAGCTGACTGTTGGAGAARAATCTGGTAGAGTAATTTGTCTGACTGGGGTTAGAATTAGGAACCACAAGAGAAATATTACTGGCATTTTTCCTGACCATTACCTGGTCATTGCCCAAGGAATGAACTGTGAAAGCAATTAAAAAGTGATTTAAACTCATAGTTCCTGTTCTTTGTTCACAGTAGCAATCTCATAACAAGCTGAATGATTAAGTAAAACCTGGAATGCAGAACAGATTCTTCCTTTTAGATGGTCAGAATTTGATCTTTTTTTTTTTTTTTAGTAGCATAGTGTCTATATTTATTGAGGTGCTTCCAACTTTTTCCTCCTTCTTTATTCCATATGCATGTTCTTTTAACTCATTGAATAGCTGTAAAAATATTCTTTTTGGTGATAGATCTATAGTTAAAATGTTATAGATGCACATGTTATATGTTAAATGTTATAGGTAATAGATGCACATCTGCAGACAAGTACGTTGTGGAAATATGGAAATAATATTAATWATATTATGGAAACATAATCTATTAACATTAATATTATAATATTATGGAAACAATATGAAAGCATATCAAATTCTAAAAAATGTGTGAAAATACTCCCATTTGATTCATAGTTTAGTTTCTTCACATGTTTTGAAATACTGGRTAATGGTAACTGCAGGCAGAACAATTTTATTAGTAAATTTTWTACATGTTTTTGTTTGCACAATTTTCAGTGGGAAAAGTGTTCATTCACTATTATTTATTTGTTCAGTGGTGTATTTCAGTGACTCCTGTTATTCTTAGGATCTCCCTACTCTTAAATGTGCTTAAGATACATTCAGTAACCAATGCAGAAAAATGTAAGATCTAGTTAGGACTGAATTTTGGGGTTRATTTTGTTGAACAAGGCAAACTTTTTTCTTCTCATGCTAGAAGAGTTTGCTTGTATTAAAATAAGGACCAGAAATGTGCCTTGGGTTTTCTGAAATTTATTTGGAAGTTATATTAATAGTAGAATTCCAGCAAGTAGTTGATTTGGGCCTGAGGCACCAAATCATATGAGAGGTTATACTAATAGTTTGCATTTTTTAAAAATTATTCAAAGTGTATATATGAGAGTAATGATTTCCTGTAGAGGGAATGAGGGGATGTCAACATGGAAAAGTGCAGACAGCATTTTCTGTGTATCTCCCAGATGAATAAATTGATAAAAAGTATTTTATCATTTCTARTAGGAAATTGCCACTTTAGCTATACAAATCTTTTATATTATGCAGGKGTTTTAAAAATGGAGAATCAATCTCCATAATTGAGCTAAATTATTCTTCTGTATTTCAAACACTATTCTAGTTTTAAAGATATGCTGATAACTGCATGATCATTTGTAGCTGCAGTCTTATATGAGGTCAGACATACCTGTTTTATTAAGGATTGGGGATGAAATAAGCCCCAGTTGTCATATGAATTAACCACAGCAGCCAAT
Source organism: Sporophila hypoxantha (assembly GCA_002167245.1). Classification (NCBI taxonomy): domain Eukaryota; kingdom Metazoa; phylum Chordata; class Aves; order Passeriformes; family Thraupidae; genus Sporophila; species Sporophila hypoxantha. Next base: position 3,248,860 of record NDFG01000537.1, read on the forward strand.
ATTAATGTAGAGGGAGAGAAAACTGAATTTACCAGTTGTCAGCATGTATCCATAGCCATGGTATGTCTTTAATTATTTCCTAAACTGTTCCTTCTGCCTGTCAACACAACTCATCAATATTTTTTGCTTTAAATTAGGTTATTTTCTTTTCCCAAAGATCTCTTATGTCTCTCCTTCAGTGGCCTTTTCCCCAGTATGAGARGCACACAGCTCAAGTCACATATTTTTTCCTACTAAAATGGAAAATGATGCTGTGAGTATGCATTCCTATTGGTCAGAACTTCAGTCTTTCAGTCTTTCAGTGTGTTATTCAATATATTACCAGTCTTTCTTGAGTTAATGCACCTTATGTAAAAAAAAATGTAAAGGAAGCATGTTTGCCTATAGAATATTTTGTGTGAATAGTAACACAAATTGTAGAAATAAATTATGAGTAGTTCTGTGAAGAAAGATAAGCAAAATATCTTACAAAAAAAAAGGCTTATATTTCATTGCTGATGGTACTGTAAGTAGTACTTTGAGTCCATAACTAAATATTTTATACTTCAGGGCATGTAGTTTTAATTATTGGTATCTGAGGCATTGAAGCCAGCGAAAAAGCCAAACAGATGCATATCTGTGAGACTTTCCTGCAGTACCCTCTTGAACTCAAAAGTAAAAACAGAATGCTRAACATTCCACAAGACTTCCAGACAGACCCATTATTAATGTTCCCTGTGTGTTTGGATTATCAGTGATCTCAATTTCGATGGGACAGCCGCTGCTGTGACCTGTTCATCTCCCTGCAATATGATTATCAGGAAAATCTTCTGCCTTAATTCTGAGACCCAYCCATAATTTTCAGCTTAGGTGAAATTGGATGAAAAATTAAATTATTTTGGTCTATTCATGGAAGAAAGTAAATGAAGTTGGTAGAGTTTGATCACATGGTCAAAACTACTAATGCGTCTTAGGGCAGTGTTTGACAACCAGAATTCAAATTGGCTTACCAGTAATAGAAACCCAACMTAAGCTTTTTATCTTGAGGTTTTTGTGAATATCAGACTAGGTAAAACTCAAAAAAAAAGTAGTGCAGTCAGTGTGCTTCAGAGAGATTTTGAGATTTTTTCAGAGGTACACAATAGTTCATGGTCTCTATTCCCTTAGATTATTCTGCATTGTTTGAATCTGCTCACAGGAAAACCACTTCTCAAAAACATACTACACTATATTAGTATCTATTTTATAGTTGTTAGGTTTTATCTGTAATGGTTATCCTTTTTTTATGTTTATTAAAATAACAAAACTTTTTTTGTAAAGAAGTTTCTGAGAGTTTATGAAAATGTCATATTAGGTTGAGAAATTTTGAGGACCAGACGTATTTGAAAAACTTATTCATAGCTGAAAGATTTCACTTATATAGACCTTCCATGAAATCTTTATACTCTTTGAAATTAATGGACTGAATGTAAGGTCACAGCTCTGTTCCTTGCAGAACTYTTGGAAAATTAACAGCATTCATTCACCTGGAAAACATGGTCATTTTATATAGGTGAAACACAACATAAATTCCTAATAAAACAGCTAAGAAGGTAGAGTGAGATAAAACCAGTCCAATGTAGACTTGTGTTTAATGAGTTCATATAAATATTTTATAATGTTATGTCTAAAAAATCYACACTTCTTGCTGAACAGTGTAAAATCTGGATGGCAAATAGGCTGTATGGAAKCACACCTCAATATAAAATACTCTTKGTGGCCTATTTCCTCATCTGTAAACTGGACATGATTTCTCTCTTATTTACCTGATTTCTTAAGGCTACCTAGAATTGCCTCTTACTTTTAAAACATCCTGATTTTTCTGTGACCATAGTATAACTTGCATACTTTAAAATATTTTATTAGAAAATAKGTAGTTCATGAAATTTAGTATTGTTTGTGTATTTTACCTATTTATCGAACCTGCAGTTTGTTTAGAGAAGTTGTCACCAAGGTGTCACTTGAAAATAATGCCTTGATGGGGCAGTGGTGCTGCTATGAAATCCCCTCCAAGAAATTAAAATTACAGAATTCTTACATAAGAATAGCAGCCGTTAAATACCTATTCATTAAATGTTTAGCTATGAAGCTATGAGTTTCCCTTAATTTCTTTTTTTTTTCTCTTTTTGTTTTCTCTTTTTATCCCTGGCCATGGATTTGATTTTTTAATTGTAGATCTATTTGTTAGTGTGGTGAAACAATTAACTTTGAATGAAACCATTGATATGGGGAAAATTTAATCGTTTTCCTGGGGGAAAAAAAAATGAAACAACACTTTGATTTAGTAGGAGTTTTGCTGAATATTAGTGACCAAATTTTCTAGCCATTTTTAATTTTTAATTGTTCATTATTTTCTGCAAATAGTCTGCCCAGCTGATTGGTGCCTTAGTCACTTATTTATTTTTTTCTTTTCCATTTCCTTTTTTTATCTCTCCCTCTCCCCCAGCTTTTACACCTTACCTCTTAGAATAGGGTACCTYTGTTGGCTTTATTAATTCTGTACATGAGCCTGTTAGAGTTCTTTCTGTAATTTTTAAGGTAATGYAGTTCCATAGCACACCATTTTTTCCTGCTGCCATGCAGGTTCTTCCAATTTTCTTCCAACACTGTAAGAAAGATGTCAACTACTTTGAATAGTGATCATTTTATTGTTCTTTTCCCCTAACTTCTGAAGAAGAAAATCACTTTTCCAAATTACTGACTTCAAAATACAGTTTGCCTTGTACAATGAATATAACTGTGCTATGAAAGAAATTTTCATCTGAAAGATTTTCACTTACAAAATTGTGATTTAACCAGGCTTCCAGCCAAACAATTATTTTAGGTTTATACATATTATATATCCATATTCTCCAAAGAGATGTCATTAAAGCCTGGTAATTGTTAGTCTTTTGAAAAGAACATGTAGTTATGAATAAATGCTTTAGCATTAATTTCTGAGGAAAAAGCTTAGGGACTTATTTGTGTGGATTTCATTAATGGCATTTGAACAATGAAAACTCCCTGTGCTTTACATTGTAAACAACTTTCTCTGTGATTGGAGTTTAATTTGTGGTATTGCTCCCTACTCTGAGCTAGCTAATGCAAAACTTGGAAGAAGATTGTTCCCTGTGGTATGTGGTGCATACTTTGCAAAGCCAGGGACATGTTGCAATGTCACAGGTGAAGAAGATATTAGACTGGGAGCTGGGGGATCAACCAGAAAATAMAGAAAAGTCGTGCTCTTTGTTGTCAGAACAGATGGTGCTTCCACAAATTTTGGCCACTATAGGGAAGGTCCTACTAAAACAGCACGGCCTTGGCTGGTAGCCCTTGGTTGTTTTCCCTGGTTGGTGTATCAGGCATCCAAGGTTTCATTCAGGAACAGCTGTTTTGCACAGATTGCAGCAAATTTGATGTCTGTCTCTCAGTTCCAGGAGAARTCCTGTAAGTGTTGTTGAGGAGTTAGGCTGCTCCAGAAGTGCCATAAGCAAAACACGCCCCGTGGTCCAGGGCACATCACTGTGAGTTAAGTGTTCTTGGTTGATTGTCAATTCACCTTTGGCCATTTCTGTCATTTTAGGTAGAGGTGCTGTTCTATTAAATTTTTCTCAGGAGTTTGGATGTAGMTAATTTAAGATTTAAAGTTTGTTCTTTATTTTAATCTCTACAGATTAATTCCTATTAAAAGGACARAAATAGAAGAAGTAGAAATGCCTCCTTCAGATAATTGTGCCAGTGCAGAGCATTCCAAATAATCTCTGCTCTTTTTTATTTTCCTGTTCAGTTCTTGCTTTTCATTTCATTCTGAAGTGAATCTGAGAAGCGTTTTGAACATGAAACGAGTGTGACAGGACTGTAGGAACATGAGACACATGTGTTTGAGAACATTTAATGTGAGACCAACTAATGTTTACATAAAGCAGATTTATGTTGGAATCTTAGCTTACAGTACAGACTGGATGTGGTATTACTTAAAGGTCTTCTTCAGTTGAAGTTGTAGTGTTGCATGTGCATAAAAACAGTTTTGTKAAGTATATGTTTTAGAATAGCATTTAAATGGAATTTATTCTAGAACATATATGTAAGGGAAGTTTTGGAAAAAAACAAGATAGCATATTACTTCTACTTGTACTTGCCAATACATTTTAATTTGCAGCTGATTTTTATTTTTCATACTGCGTTTCACAGTTAGTCATCAACTGTCCTTACCAAGTTGTCTCACTTGAAATCTGAAACACAAACAATATTCCTTCCTCACAATGTCACACCATTCCACACTAACTCACCTAATGTTAACACAAACACGTATAATCTTTTCAGAAAGATCTCTAATCATGGTGTTTCTGCAGGCTGTAGAACTTGTGAGTTCAGTGTTTTCCAGCTACCTGATCACATCAGCAAAGAATTSTCAAAGTATTGAAGAAGGAAAGTCCATGCAGTAAGAAATATCCTGTCAATAATTTCTAAGAATGAATKACATTAATTCTGTAGCCTAAGCCTAAACAAATAGGAAAAGAAAGTGAAAACCAGAAGAACTTCTTGAAAATGGGAAATGGTTGGAGTGTACTGTCACCTGCTCAATCTCTTATTTATTGCTAATACTTTCTGCCAGGAAGCATGTATATGCTTATAACCTGCTTTTCAGAACTCACTTGTTCTGTGGTTGGCTGCCTCCCTAGTTGAGAGGAATTTTGATCAACTTCCACATAAGGAAAGTCTTCTAATTCTGGACTTGACTTGGAAGGTTTTCTAGTTCACCTCTTCCTGGTGGTTCTGTGCCAAGACAGTTATATGAAGTTTAATTTGCAGGGCAGCACATTCCTAAATGTGATTTAATCTGAATCTGGTTTAGTGAACATGGCTTATTATATTTTACTAAGAAAAATGAAGATGTGTGTTACCTAACCAAAATCAGATAGGTGAACTGGCTTTGAGAATGCAYTTCTTAATTTCAGGTTGGTTTTAATTGTCATTTTCAAGACTTGCCATATAAAATAGAATGCAGAAGTCTAAAGAAAATCAGAAAAGCAATAATTTGGCATGCTTTCTCAGTGACATTTTTGCCTACTGAGCAGGTTCAATGCATAAACTAGTGGAAAATTTGCATTTTCTCACAGTAAAAAGARGGTAACCAATTAAAGTCATATACAGAACAGAGATTTCATAATTTGAAATTTCTGACTAATAAATCAACAAAATAAAAAATGCAGGTAAAGTTTTATTTATAAAGACTATTCCAGAATATGCTAAACATATTAATTACGTTAATAATTAGACTTCCTATGTAGTTGGATTTATTTGGAGATTTGAAAAWTTTATTCCACTTTTCCTTCATGAATGAAAAAAAAAAGAGAGTACTGGTATTTAATCTATTTCTGGTGCACTGGGTTATTAGCAAGTGTCCCAAAATTCATCTTCAGGTAGGAAATATCACTTGGTTAGGAGCTACTTAAGAGATAACTCAGTCCCTGCTGCAGTTCCTGTATGTGTGATTTTCCAGAGAGAAAGATAAATCCATTTCACTTCTAAAAGACTMTTCATTACTAACAGAAAAGAAGGARGGAAGGRAAAAAGGGAGATGCAGAGGAAAACCTAAACTAAGACACTGAAGATCCTTTAATACTCAAAGTGTGGGTGACTTACTTAGGTCAAGTTTAAAACAATGTTTTTGTCATTGAAGTGTGTCTCTTTCATTCATGGCACAGAATACTATTATCCCTTAATAGTTCCATAATTGTGTTGAAAAAGCAAAACATCATTTTTGAATCCCCACATTTTGTTACATTTGCAGGTGTTACAAAATTAACATAGATTGAAATGTAGCTGATTATTTCACTGAATGTGCTTTTATTCCTTACTTTTAAGTTAATGAATTGAGTAATTCATGGATTTTATTTCTCTCTAGGCTGTTATTTTTCAAACCTTGCGATTTACTTAGGTAATTGTTGTGTTTTCATTTGCTGGTACATGCAGCTATATGAAGACAGGCAGATGACACTACTGACCCAGAACCAGCTCTACRGCTGCTCTTCAACATTTTGCTTTCCAATTAGTCTGTCCTAACCATCCTTGTACTTCTTAAATTSCTGTGCACAGCTGAAGTCAAGGACAAAATGGCTTAATATCTGATTGCAGGTTTGATTATTGACTAGGATGTACTAGGATTCTCAGGAAATTCCTGAGCTCTCATCTGTCCAGCATCCCTGATTACATTTGCAGGGATAGCCAGGGTGCTTTTTGGTGTTCCATGGCATCTATATATCACAAATRAAAGAATAAGAAAGAAGAGAACTTGAAAAACATGTAGAATTAAATTCTATAGTCCTTAGAACTTTTCCTTGGCCTCTGACATTGTTTTACACAAATCCAAACATAAAGCCCTTGGTGAAATGAAATGAATAAGAAAATGTGTCTAACTATAAATTATACATCACATTGTAGTCTTAAAATCTCCTCCAACAGTTGTTTCTGCATCTCATGTAAATCAAACTGTGTTTCAAAAAAATCATYAGATAAATCTGAATTTTAAATATTAAGACTTCTCAGCATAATGGAAACTGACAATCAAAACATTTTATAAAATACACAGGCATTTGTATGTAGTTATCTTCTTGTCTTTGGAATAAATGTGGTAGGATGAAAATGAAGATCCAAAGCTGGTTATATCTAGGTGTTTTCAGGGTAGCTGGTGCTGAAAACTTGTAAGCCAAAGAAAAATTCCTGTAAGTACATAAATTAGTTTGTTCTTAGTATATGTGAGAAAGCTCTGTGTCCTCTTTCTTCCAAATATCCCAGAGAAGCTATCCTAAAGTTTACCTTGTATATTTTGAAACTTGCCATTATTTTAGTTGGAGATTSATCTTCCTCTGCCTGTTTAGATTGCTGTTAGTCTGCTTCAAATGAGGTCAAGCTCTTGTGCATGGAAAGGGCATGGGTCTGTACTTACCTGTCAGCCTGCTGCAACCAGTTCTGCAGGTCATGCACACCTACTAGATACACTTTGACTTCATTTTGACTTCAAAATTTCATATATTTTGGTTTTTGTACACATCCAGATTAGTTCAAACTGCTTCCTTGGGAGGCACGTGGGAGCACTCAGTCAATAACCAACCAAAGTGTGGCCTCTTTTTTAGGGCACAAGTGAAGGTAGAAGTTTTAGTACTTCACTTTCATATAACACCTTAGGGATTGGAATACTTTTCAAAAAGATAAAGACAGCAGTTTCAAATCAATCTGAGGAAATGGCAATGGTATCTTGTCCCTCTCAGCAGAACTCATATGACTCCTTAGATACACCAAGGAAAACCATGTCTACATTCCTAGATCTGCGAAGGTACCATGTGCGTGTTTTAGGTCTGGTCATGATACAGTATGGATTTTGTTCTACTGCTGGAAGATCTTGACTAAATGTTGTTTGGCAGATCTAATAAAAACTGCATTTTCTATTAAAAAGAAGGAAAAAATGCTTACCTAACTTCTAAATCACAGAGTCATTAAGGTTGGAAAACACCTTTTGGGTCATCAAGTCCAACCTATGGCTGGTTTCCACCTTGTCAAAAGGGGAGACAGCCAAGTCCCATGTCTAGCTGTTTCTTGAGCACTCCAGGGATGGTGACTCCACGACCACTCTGGGAATCCCATTCCCATACTTGAMAATCCTTCCCAYGGTGAAATTCTTSATGATGTCCAACCTGAACCTCCCATGATGCAGGGAGGCCATTTCCTCTTGTCCTGTCACTTGTTGTCTGGAACAAGACACTGATCCCACCTACCTACACCCTCCTTTCAGGTAGCTGTAGAAAGCAATAAAGCCCTCCCCAGAGCCTTCTTTTCTTCAGGCTAAATTATKCATAAAATAAGAACATACCAAGTAAATGCAAATTGAGAATTTTTATTTATGCATAAAAGTAACTTTTTTGTTTTACATGGGACAATACAGCTGCTAAAAATAATCACTATCTGAATATTGTTCTGATACACATAGAGACACAAAACACAAGTTTTAGGGTTTTGGGGTTTTTTTATGGGTTTGGTTTAGTTGGGTCTTTTTAAGATTAAAAATATCTCATATGCTTAAGGTAAAATACATTCTCTCTCTGCCTTTTGATCTACACACATAAAGGAATGTGCATTTTTAGACAAGCTTCCTGTTTTTCACTAATGCAGTTTAAAAGCCAGAGTAAATTTATGCTTAGAATAGCAGCATGTAGAAAATGTTTTGAATAGATATGTCTAAATATAAAATTGAATTTTACAGGAAACTGTAAGATTTTTTAATTGACACAATTGTACATGATTTTTGCTTCTTTTATCTATTTTATCCCTTTTGTTCATGTAAAAGATAGAAACTGAACTTGACAAAAAGTTAATAAAAGACAAAAGATCCTTTAGAAAAGAAAGGTCCTTTTTTTAATATACGTTGCTTCTTGTAAAATCATCCTGGAAATGAAACTCACACACAGGCAAACACACACTGCAAATTTGATTTTTTATGTTTGGTGAGATTAATCATCAAGTTTACCTCTTGTTCTTCAGCTTCTAGGAAAGGTACTGAAGACTGGCTTTTCTCAGGTGGGAGAGCTTTTTGGTTTTTTGGGTTTTTTTTTTTTGTTTTTTAAATTTTTTTGTAAGGTTTAGGATGAGCAAATCTTAGCTTGCTTACTTTTATGCTTTTTTTGTGACTGCCATTGACGAATGGAAGCAGTCACTATCAGGCAATACAGGTTGCTAACACAAAAGTGGATTTGGTTTTGTACAAAKGAGGAGCATTACAGCTGGCACTGCTTTATCAGAATTCAGAAAATAGGATTGTCAGCTTAACCAGGATCAGTGGCCAGCAGCTGTTTACCTGGGATGCACTTAACAGCATTTAAATTGTATTTTACTAAGAGCTGGGGAACCTCATTTTCAATTATAAGGCCAGTCATATGCTGACTTGGTGGGGTTTTCTAAAGTAATCCATTAATGCTCTGATAGAATGAGAGCTATGAAGATAAAATTAAAGCTGTATGGTGTTTTATGATTTTTTGTGTATTTATCACAAAGTTAAATGCTTACAAAACACAATGCCAAGAGTTGTAGCTCAATGAAATTCTGGTTTACTTAATATTATGTCATAAGTATTAATATTATTATGTCATAAGTATTTGATACGCTGGATGTCTTTGTTATAGTAGAAATCTATAATGAAAATAAAACAGTCTTGTCCTTTGCCTGTGTGACTTCTAAGAGTGAAGCACGTTCATGGTCTGAGAAATGAGAAAAATGCTGAAATGTGAGTGCAACCAAGAGTTTTACATTTCCTCTCAGCCTACTCTCTCCCTACTCAAGCCAGCATTGAGACCCAACAGAGGACATTGATATGTTCATAAAAAACTCCTATTGAAAAGACATCTTACTTCCTTTGCCAAGTAAATCATACAAGCTGATAAATATTCAAAAGATGTTGTTTTTCCAGGATTCAAGCAGTAAAACTATAATAATTTCTGCAGTGCATAAGGATTTTGCAAGCTGCTAAGGGCTTGTTGGTGTTTGGGTAAAAAAGATGGGAGTTACATAGGTTTGACTGTATATCTGACAAGGCACAGGATCTATAGGAAATACCAGGTTGCATTTTATCTATTTCTAAAATCTATACATGTCAATCCAAAGAAAACTTTTTTTGGCTAAATGGCTTATGCTTTAATCCTGAAATACCAGTAGAATCATAGCAAACTTTTTCAGACATCATCCTCTGTTGGATGCAGTGTTGCAAACCCTTTCGTCTTGGTCGTTTCTGATCAGATTATCAYACAATTTGCAGTTTTCAGCACCATACCTGAACAACTTGGAGGCTTTTTTTCTGGTTTTGCATTTATCTATTTTTTTTTAATTTTTTTTTCATTCTGAAGTCTTTGGAGTACCCATGCATATCCTGCCTTTCAAATTGTATTTTAGAAAGCTGCAGTTCTCTCTAAATTAAACTAGTGGATTTTAGTGTAAGAAGGGTTGACAATTGTGGGTTGGAATCTTTATTTCACCTGGTCCAGTGAAATGAAGATTGATTTTCTTGGTGTTTATGTTTATTAGCTGGAAGCTACTTATTCAATTAGAGAAACAGTTAGTCCTGAAAATCAGGTTATTTATATTGATGTTTAGAGGCACTTGTCTCTACAGAAAAGAAGAATGTTGGATGTTTTCTGTGCCCTTCCTTTCCCCATTTCCAGTACCTAGGGATATGTACGAGGTAACAACAGGTTTCTGTAGCTGTGTTAGGCAGAAGAGAGAGAGGGACAGTGAGTTTAACAAGTCTGAAGGGGAGTGGTCCCATACAGAAAAGACAAAAGACATCCTATAAGGGGAAGCTGGGATGACACCCATGCATTCACATTCTTACTAAAATCCATAGCTTCTGTAAAACCCTGCAAGGGCCAATGCAGTCTTGCAAAAATAAATTCTGCCTGATTATCTAAGAAGACAACTTATCTAAGTCTCTGAAACAAAATGAAAGCCCAAAGCCTGTTAAGGGGAAAGAGGAATTCAGGCAAAATTACTGGCAAACTGCTTATTGATCACAGCATTTTACAGATACTAAAGCACTACTCTTTGCTTTGTCGGACATTTCTTTGAGCTCTTGGACCTGATATTTTTCTTCTTTGTGACTCATTTTACACAGTAAAATTCAAGATTCTCTTCTCCCATTTCACCTTTCCTTAATCTTGTTCTAGTTATATGTTGTTCATGTGCATCTGCCTGTGTGAAATGTTCTAAGTGGAGAGACTTGTATGCAATTAATGGGATGAAAATAGAAATAAAATGCCACTTGAAAATGTTAATGACTTGGTGTTCTAAACCTGTGATTCTCTTTTGTAACATTTTATGAGAATAGAAAAAGTCAACAGGGCCCAAAGTAGTTTAATATTGTGCATGTTTCAGAGAGTATTACCTATTTAAATATTATAGTTACATTTAGATTTATTAAGGAGGCCTATTTAAAAACATCTTGATAATGTGAATACTTGAAGAAATTTAATTTTGTGTCTCTTGTTTCCTGGTTACTGCTTTGAGCCCAGACAGCCAGATGCACACTGGCACCAGGAGGGCTCTCAGACAGTTCAAACATAGCCATGTTACAGCCAAGAGTAAAATAGGTGCACAAATGCAGTTAAATGGGGAGGAATATGCCTTTTTTTTCTAGTGGTGATTGTGTTCACTTTCATTTTTAGGTGAAAAAAACTCACATCTCCTTTGAATAAAAACGGACAGTTGTTTTTCCTTTGTGTCTGCTTCCCTGACTGAAGAGAAATATTTTCATAGAAATGTAGAATGATTTGGGTTTGAAAAGACCCTTCAGATCATCRAGTCCATCTGTTAACATAACACTACCAACTCCACCATAAAACCATGTTCCTAACTGCCACGTAAATTCATTACACATCACTTTAAAGGGAATGAATACTCATTTAGASTGAAGATTGGGAGCATAGACAAGACCTTAAAGGGATGTACATGGAAGTGGGTGGTGCTCCATTGGTTTAAGATAGCTGAGTTGCTTCATCTGTTGCTTTAGCATATAATTTTATAGTAATTTGTCTGTCTAGAGTCTCATGTATTAAACAGATAGAGAAATTATTAAACAATGGGCTGACAATRTTTAAACAGTAGTTTTGAGGGAATYAYCTGTGTATTATGTGCAATGGAATGAAATGAGAACTATATTTTTATGACTCCTTTTTTAAACACTATTAAGAAAACTCATGTTGTCCACCAAAGAAATAATCATTTTTCTCCTCGTTGGCCCTGACTAGGTCACACTTGGAGTACCATTTTAAAATGACAAATTGAATCTTAAGTGACAGAGTTCAGAAAGTGAAGCCTATAAATGAGGAACAGTATACAGCCATCATGAGAGAAAACAAGAGGGAGAAAGGAAATTGATAGCATAGAGAAAGGGAAAGATTTCTAAATTGGATAAGATCCAGCTRTTGCTTCACAGTAGGAGCAGAGAAGGCAGGCAGTTAATTGAAAGTGAGAGAGAAAATATTAACACAGAAATGTATGAAAATGTTAAGTCTCTAGAATGAACCAAACATACCCTACAGTTTCTTTTGCTAGAGGAAGATACTCTTTTCTGTCAACAACAACCAAATACGGATAGAGACAATTTTTTTATTCATGTTTTTTTTAATGGCTTTATTATGATTGTTGAAGTAATGCTGCATCAAAAGCCTAGACTTCTGTTTTGTGACATTCTCTCAGATATGTTTTATTACATTCATAACAGCTTCCTGAAGTAAGAATAAGAATTTGTGTGGTTCTTAAGACAGTCCTTCCATTGGCTATCAGCTGTCACTTTCACTTGAAGGAGAGTTAAAAGGCTCATGCTGAATGCTGCAGTGTCTCAACTGCAGGTGCCAAAGTGGTTGTTGCTGCCAGGGAGGATTGACAATCTCTGGAAACATACTTTGCAATCACTCATTTGTACCTTATTGATTTTTGAAATAGTAGTAAGTATGCAAAAATGTTGACATCACCTAGTGTCAGAGATAATTTGTTGGTTAGTTAATACCACACTTTTCACATTTCCTGAAATAATGATACACTTGGGGAGTGGCATCCTTTTCCCTGGAAATAAACTACTTTAATTTTGGCAACCTGTTATGAAGTGTGTGTTGAAAAGCATGTGAATTGGTGCATTTCATGTCCAGTGTGTCCCTGAATGATGTTTTCATTCATGTTATAATGCAGATTAACTCACTTAGTGGACTTTTTACTTTTAAGACTGAATGTAGAGGCTGACGAACATAATTAAATAGAAGAAATATTTAATCTTCCACTCATGGCTGTGATTTTGCAAGCTGATGAGTGACTTAGAAAACTACAGCTTCAGCAAATAGCTTCAAGACACACTTCTGAGAGTTGTGAGAGTTGAATATTCACTCTTTTCTCTARATTAAGGTGTGCAAAGTCTAAATTAATACAGGAAACATGGTTTTGGGTGCTCTTCTGCAAAAAATTGTCCCTTAAAGCTGCCGTTATTAAAATATTCTAGCATTTTCTGTGAGATCAGTATTGGGTCTTAAATATACCTTTGGTTAGAATAGCTACAATGGACCAAGTGTTGGAATTCTGGGCAGCAAGTCTTCTTATTGCACTTTGGGATATAAAAAGGTCTGGAAAGTATGTAAAGAAACAAGTGCTTTAATGACAAGTGATCTACGTGGGAGAAAAATTTCAGAAATCAAAAACAAATGTAGAAATTTCCAAWCTTTTCTGTATTTAAAGATAAATATTAAACGTATTTCTATATCTCCCAGGCATTTTTATAGATCTGCATGACCAGAATGCTGATGAAATCTGAATATAATACATGCATAGTTATCTCTGCACTTCTACAGCAACACTTTGTCCCATAATGCTTTTCTACATGAAGTTCTTTCAAGATCAAGATATTACCGAGAGGAAATATTTAGTGAAAGAAATAGATTTGATGAAAATATGAAGTTTAAGTGAAATTTTGCATAAAGTGAAAAAGTCGTTTCTATTTTTATCAAAAAACCAATACAGTGGATTGATTTATCAGAGAGTGCAAGAAAAATGGAGATGTTCCTATTGTTGGGACTAGATTGCCTTTATTATCTCCCTTCCAAATCAAACTTCATGATTCTATGATTCTATGATTGCTAGTCCAGAAAAGAGTAAAAGATTTCTATTATTAGTTATAAGAGTGTCTAGTTTATGTGTTACAAACATTAAGGATGCAATTATGCCTATATAAAAAAGCTTTTACATTTTTTTGTTTCTACTTCAGATAGGAAAGCTGCAAATGAAAAAAAAAAAAAGTAGTTTAAGAGGAAATCAAAGATATACAAATAGATATAAAATCACCTATACTCTCATTTGCATGAGGTTTGTGAAGAAGGGAGGGGGAAAAATTAAAGGAGGAAAAGAAATAAATAATATATTGCTTTCCTTAATGGAATTTCATGTGCTCTACTTGATCTCATGGATATTCAAATATATAYCAAAATAGGTATTTGAGGAATATAAATGTCTAATAAGTTCCTCTAAACTTACTGCTCTTAAAATTATTACTCCAAAAGTTGTTTACCTTAAATTGCTGGATTCAATCTAAATACTAAAAGAATATTGATAAACTGCATAGTATGCAATAAAAGCAGGATGTATTTTGAGCTAAGATTATTCATAGGAAATACCGTCAGAAGATCCAGGAATTTTTCATAAAGGCAAATCAGGACACACATGTAAATTAACAGATTTGGATAAAGAGTCTGATGGAAGGCTTTGGTAAGGAGGACAACAGTTCATACAGTAGTAAAATAAAATAAAAATTAACAGTAGCCTGTAGCAAACATCTGTTAAGGAAATGTTTGGGAGAAATTCATCATTATCCTGTCAGGGGTGCAATGTCTGTGGGCAGTAGATTAACTTTCAGGGATCTTGGAAACATAATGTTCCAGGCAGGAGTCTGATGCTTTCTCTGGGTTTGTGTGAGACCAATTCCTCCTCCAGGGCCATGAAACTGTCAAGAACATTATTGAAAGCAGAAGGGACTAATTTGGGTTGTGTGTGTGACTGTCTTTCCACGCCTGCAGCACAAAATTGCTGTGAGAAGCTTTGCTGGAGTGGGTTGTATATGAGTGTATATATCTGTTTAACTGCTAGATAAGCTAAAAAACTGTAAACAAGTGCTAACAGCAAGGTAAACTCTTCTTGAGTTCTTCTTGTTTGATTGTTCTTGAATTTTCTGCTTGTTTTTTTCTATTATAAGTTTTGAGGATGGAGCAGTAGTACACCAAAAAATCTAATCTACTTCTGTAARAAATTTTTCTCTATACACCTGGTCCACCTCTATGATTTATTGCTTTTTGAAGTACTATGTTTTTGAAACAGTGCTTCTTTCATAATGTATAACCTACAGAAAAAGGTAGAGACATAGACTGATAGATTGTGCTTGGGTGAACTAGTGATGTATGAAAGTACTATTTACTAAAAGTTACCTTGGGAAAGGTAGTTCTGTGATGTTTTGATGCAAAGATAAAATAGGTTTACGAATTTGATACCATGAATCTGGGGTCCAAGGCTATCAAGAATTCCTTAACCTAAGATGCAGTTCTCCTTTTAACTATTAGTGGTTATGTTTTTGTTAATCTACCTTTGAGGTTACTAAAGAGTTGGATGATTAATTGGAAAAAGCATCTTAGAAATTCATTTAATTTGAATCATCATAACTAATATTATTAACAAGAAAAAAAAAAAATCTGGGAAACTTCTTTGGTATGGAAACCCAAGTTCTGGACTATACCTTGTATTCCTCTTCTGCATAGAAGAACTAAAGATTAAAATGTGAGTGTTGGAAGTAGCTTCCTGAAAATAGTATATTTTCCACGGGAAATATTCCTGTACCCTGTGTTGTTTGTTGACTTCACTGTCCTTGTTCATGCAAGGTGCAATTTCTGTTTTAGAGCTTTTAAATATTAACAGTGGTATTTTTTATTTTTAAAATGCAAATACTGTAAGAATAAGGATTTGGAAATGTCTTAATTGCTTGGTAACTTAAAGTTTATTTTATGGAGTACTTGGTACAGAAAAGTTGTTAGTCTTGTGCAGAGTGGAAGTATGTAAATGCTCAATGTGTATGTCACTATTTGTCACATTTTTGAGTCTGTATTTGTAAATTAGAAAAAAAATCAAGGTTTCAAAGATTAAGGGGTGTTAAAGTGGGAGACCTTTCCTTTGGAAATAAAGCAGTTGTCTATTCATATGCACCAAAAGCAATTAACAAACAGATTACTATAAATAATAATTTAAATTTTTCACTTATCTACCTTTTAAGTTTTATTTCAATTAACTGGGTTGGTTTGTCTTCCAATGAATTTCAATATGGTTCACAATGTCTTAATGGTTACTGCAAAGAGTTAAAATTATTTTTTCCTCTATAATATAGATAAACTGCCGGATTAAGGAATTATTATGTTTACAATTGGATATGATTTTTTGGTCTGGTTACTAAACAGTGCATTTTTTTTGCTGTTCAAAAATTCAAAACATGTTTATATATCCTCTTTACGTACCAGACAGAACAAGATGATCAGATCATTTATGTTCAGATTGAAGCCTTTTTTTTCATATTGTCATACAAAATATCTGCTTGGTTTCATGATAAATATGATTATCATCATCATCGTCATCATCATTCTATCCTCATTTTTCCTTTGTAATTCATTACAGACATAATGAGCTGATTAATTATTGGTAACATTAGTAAACAAATCTATCATTCCATAAAAGTATTAGTACACAAAATCTCCCAGGTCTACTTCTTTAAGAATTGATGCAATCATTTCCTCTACTTCAGTGGCCATACTAATTTTCAGAGCAGGTTTTCTGCTCTTTCTATTTTTAAGTAAGAGGAGGATGTGATTGCTTTGGGGTTTTGGCACCAATGAATTCACCATATAATTCAAAAACATTGAACACTATATTTTAAAAAGAAATGCAAAAGAGTTTATGAATGACTGTTGTTATTGACTGCTGCAACCTTAAAATAGTTAAATTTTCTTTCCTTATTGTGTTGGTCAAAACACGATTGATTGAAAGAGGTTTCCAGCAAATGAGATGAACTTGATGGCTAAACAATGTATCAGAATTCCTGTAAGGCTAAATAGTGCATTACCTTCAAATAATTTAATTTCTGATTAGACAATGTTTTCCCACTTTATTACAAAGTAAAATGATGTCAAATGCTTACTCAAAAATGTATTACTTTTTTTTCCTTAATTACCTCTTGTTTTTCTTAATTACTGAATTAATCCCTGTCAAAAKAGATTATGATGGTGTTTATAATGTAGTAGCTGTCTGTCAAATCATTATTTTTGCCTCTGAAGGACTATGTTTGTGGAGTTCTGATGACAAAAAAAAGCATTTAAATGCTTTCCAAATCTATGACTCAGTATGAAAGGTCCACAGCTTGAAACAGTGTTTTTGATTAACAATTTATTAGAGCCCACAATGCGCAGTAAAAAAAAAAAAGAAAAAGGGAAAACCAAAACCCAAACTAACAAGCCAAAACTACAAAACAAACAAACACAAAACCCCACAGAACAACAACAAAGAAAAGCACTTAAGAAAGCCAAAAGTATTAAGACACTTTTGAATTTCTTATCAGCTAATTATCTTTACAAATCTAAATCCAAGGAAATTGTGCCATGAAAGCTCAGGTCTCACCTGCTTGTTCTAGTGAAAAGTGTTTCTACCTAAAGATATTTTATTGGTTTTGATGCAGGAGTTTGAACAGATTTAAGCATATATAGTAGGATTAATTTGCTTGGATTTGGACATCTATATCACAGTTCATCTTATCAATAAAGGGAAGTACTTTGAGAGACCCTTCTGATTTATGTTTATAAAGTACATGTTTTGCCTAGAATGTAAGGGATTTGTCCCAATGAGTTTAGTCATTACAAGGACAAGGCATCAAATTCTCACCCTTAGAGGTGAGTGTTACACAGTGCTCATAGTGTTCCATAGCTCTCATAGTGTTACATTTAAAAACCATAGAAAATTTACGTTATATGCCTAGAATTTTGTACCAGTGACTCCTACTATCAGCCTCTTCTCTGATCTCTGCAAGGAATTTCTGTCTGAAATCCTGCATCTCTGAGTTTCTGCAGCCCTTACCTGCATATGTTGATTTGACAATATTGTACTATAAAATGCCACTTTCCAGATGGTGATTTTGAAGTTAGTTTTTCATAATGTTACTCAGAATGCATCAATTTAAATATGCCTTTCCTAGTTCAACATAAGAATTTGATTTTCACTTAATGATGCTGTACTTCTTTCTGAAAAGATGCACAATGATGGGTTGTGTTTGAAGCTGAACAGTGGCCATCTGTATTTTGTGTGACATTTCTAGCAGCCCTCATGTGGAATGAAGAATTTTAACATCAGCAGACAGTAGCTTTTTAACAGAGTAATTGCCTCTTTCAACAATAATACTGTTTGTCATAGCCTGTTGCCWTTGGTTTTTAGTTGTGGTGAGTAAGATTAAAAAGTCTTGCTGGGATAATGGAGGGACGAATATTTGTTCCCATTAGAAATGTTTAAATTAAAGATGCAACCCATTCAAATTATTGACCAATGCCTATTTTTTCCATTTGGAAGATAATTATGTCAACTGAAGGGTAGGATTTTTGGTTTTCTTTTGTTTTTTATTTTTAATATATAATTTGCTACACTTTAGTCTGAGATTTTTACAGGATGTGAATTTCTATTTCTTCTGTCTCAGAACCCTTCTTGCCARTCCTTGCTTAGTAGCAAATCTATTTCTACAGTCCTGCAGTCTCAAATATTCCCAAGATTTGTCTTGTTGGATTCTGAAGTATCCCTTTTCAATCACAGGTTCTCAGAGTACTATGAAACCTGGTGAGGTAGACAAAAGAGACTTGTCACTTCTTSTTGGCCAATAACTTGTCTAAGAAAACAATTGCTGATACCTGTCCCTGTCCATCATAAGTGTCATCTCTGTAGGACTGTTCCTCTAGCAAGTCTGAATGTGACAATCTGAAAACTCCAAGCCCAAGCTCCCCCCCTTTTATGTGATGTAATTTCTTTATACATGTACATATGTAGGCTATTTGAAATATGCAGATGGAAAATTCAGTAACTTTTGCCTTTTTTTTTTTTCAAATGTGATCTCTTCATGATTCATTGGTCTTAAAATTTGGTGGGATTTATGTTTGCTTAGTTTTTTCTGACTATGCCAAGCAAGCTTTTTATTAACTTGATTTGAAATATTTGAACTTGAAATGTTTGAGTTTCCATTTAAATGTAAAGGGTTCATTTGCCCTGCTTGCTAAAACTGTGGCAGCCTGTGTAAATGACAACTGCTTAATAATTGTTCTCTTTTGCTTTCGGAGCAAAGCAAGAAATATTTTTTGTATGTTTTGGGGGAGCTTTGTGATTAAAAATATTATTTTTAGAAAAATCATTTAATATATTTTCAGTGACTTAAGTTCTTCTTGAACTCACCATGGAATTTTCAGTAATAAGAGAGATAAATGTTTCACATTTTAGATCKGAGTGCCATGGGATCAATAACATGGCAGTTTTTCAAAACACTAATTTATATGCAAAATACTAAAATAGCTTATTAGAGCCTATTCTGGAATAACTATTTTTAATTTGCAATAATTCCATTAGCAGCATAGTGTTTCTAATGTCATACACCATATAACCTGAGTGGAACAGAAAAGCCYTCCTGCTTTGAGAAATTTAATTTCACATCTAATCCAGAAACATTCATCCATCATTGTGACATTAAATCCARATCACCTGTTTTTGAAAGCTGAAGTTGTGCTGTCCCCTGTCCTTGTAATCTTTTAGAGAGCCTGTTATTTGCATCCTACTTATGMAACTTGGATAAAGGCTGAGGGAGGGGGGGAACAGGACGCAGCATAGGAAATGTGAATGAGCAGCTCAGCAGCTGACAGCTTAGGGAAAAAATAGTYCATCTTTATCTCCTTTCTCTTCTCCTGATATAGAGATACCAAGTCAATGATAGCAGTACCAGGGCTTATAGTGGCATAGCTATTTATACTTATGTATGTGCACAGAAGTGTATATATATATATTTTTTTTTTTTTTTTTTTTTTTGCATAGTGGCTGTATTCTCTACTCCCAGAATNGATTATTTTTGGACTCCAGCAAAAGAGAAAACTGAGGAGGTTAAATTCTCTGTACATGTTGGCCTCTCAAACCAGAGRAAAGCTATTTATTTTTGGGAGCTGCTGCAGGACTGACTTCCTGTGGTATCGAGTGCAGTTATAAATCTCATTTGGCTGCTGTGTCAAGCCCTTTATAACCTACCACAGAAGCTGCTATGATGAAGTTTGTGCTGATGGCCATGTCCCTTGATGTCACCCAGTCAAAGTGCTCAGACTCAAGAGGTCACAAGGGGCAAGGCAAGCCAGAACCACTGTGGTGCATCTTCTTCCCATCATTCCTTCCCTGTTCACCTTGTGTTCCTTTCCCCTCCCCAAAAGGAGACAATCTCATCTAWTCATGACATCATTGGCATTATTACGCCAGGTGTTCTTCTTGATTATTCCGTAGATTATATATTCTGTGGGATACATGTGGTTCCATCAGACATGTCTCCTGTGGTTCAGGGAGATTATTCTGTTGGTAGCAGACATCCTTCCCAAATTCCCTGCAGAAATATTTCATAATATAAGGTGTCTTGCTTGCTTTCTCTACATCCCTCGTTCTTACCATACAGATTTTGCTCCTTGTACAGGTTTTTCTGTATACAGTTTGAAGAATGTCTCAATCTATGTAGATTAAGTTCTCAGTCTAAATTAAGAAGGCCACAAAGATTTCTGCTGGTGGAGGATCTATGCAGGAAAAAAAAATTAATGAATTTATTTTAAGTGGGAAAATATGAACAGTAATAATCATACAGCTTAATTTATTAAAATGTTTACTTTATTCAAACAAGAAAAATATTATTTCACMAAATAAAACCATAATTCTGGGTCATTTACCTATGAAGATAGGAGGCAACAATTGCAGTTGTAGAATTAACCATTGGCCCTGGTATGATTGCTTCTTTAGATTAACAGGGATAATTCAAGACAGAGAAAAGCTGAATAGTTTAATGCTACATTTCACTTGACGTTATTGGTGCATTTTCACCTCAGAATATTAATATTTTGCTACTTCTGCTGGTTTTGTAACATGTCTGTGTTGATGCTTTTTAAATGGTGAATTTTAAATTGAATCAGCTCTAATTTTCTCTGCTCTAGCAGAATTAATGCTTGGAATGTTTCTTCCTACATGGTATTCTTCTTTAGTATTTACTCCATGTATTCTTTAATGTAAATTTCATTTTTTCATCATCTGATATAATTCTAATGTTTTGATAATCCAGATGAATTCTCAGCTGCATCCATGTTTAAGGTGTGTTTAAGGACAGATGCACTATAAGAAAAAAAAAGGGTCTGCAAAAGTTCATACTGCCTGAAAACCAGATAAGAACTGCATTAAAAACTGCCAAGTATTTCTAGAGAGATGTTCTTGTACACTTTAGGATGATAGTGTAGCAAAATCCCAAAATAAATTAAAATAAAATGTGCTTTCTTTTTAGAATACACAATTCTGTTAATTTTAAWTCCATTTCTCCTGTCTAGGCTACATGTATAATAGATAAATTCTTGTCATGTAGAATGAGGATAAAAAATGAGGATTAGGAATTAAGTTACTTAGGAATGAATCCATGAAAGTCTCAAGGAGAATAATAATTTTGAAAGCCAATGATAGTGGAGTTCTCCTACTTGTGTACAACTTAATCAAGTGTGGTGGCTGAGGTTTCGATTCCTCTCTAGATGGTTTTGATTTCAGTTAATTTACTGGCAACTTTGCAAAATCCATTTCTCTAGGGGTGTTTCAGAGAGCATCTTTAGAGTGTTCTCCTCTCTAGACATACAACTGTGTTTTTTCAGGCACAGCATTTTGTGTTTGTGCATGTGTGGGACTTACACGTGCWAGTCTAAACCAATCTATTTAAATGCAGGCCAAAATATACTAAACTATGTAGGATTATTCAACTTGTTGGTGTGGTGTAATGCTTTGTCACTCAATGGCACACTGCTGTAAACAGAAATGATGTGTGTCTGCTGAAAAAGATGAAACTGTTCAACACAGGAATTAATGTAATGGAAATTGAATTGGCAGATACATAAAAGCAATCCATTGGCATATAGTGTGTTTTATTTACACTGTGCATATGTTTAAATCCAGAAGAACTGACGAGACATTTTGAAATATTCTTCAAACAGCACTAAAGATGCTCAAATATTTGCAATTATGATCAAATTATGCAGCTAKCAAATACAATTTTCTGTAATTAGTGGGTAAGCAGAAGTTGTTGACTTTGTAATTACATGACAATTCTAAAGGAAGTTCCCCTTTAATTTGTCTTAGTAAGCACCTCCAATGCAGTCAAAATTGAAATGCAGCACAGTTGTGTGCTTCAATTTGTTGGCTGAAATGCTCTCTAAGCTACAGGAAGAAGCAGAAGAAGGCTGAAGATAGGAAGAGGCAGATTTTTCTGCCTTTGGGACAGTCATAGGTTGCAAAAACTTTTACCTAAGAATTATCTGGAATTTTTTCCTACCAAAACTGAAGCAGTAGCTGACTCAAAATATCTCTGAGATAGTCAGCGCCAAGGGGAAATAGCATTAAAGAAAGAAGAAAGGTAGTAATTGCAATGTGGATCTCCAGAGGAATGTAGATAATTGTTACAGCCTGGAGGGAAATGAGGGATGAGCAAAGTAGAAAAAATATGTTGCCCAGAAAACGAATTGGGAATAACAGGAAATAAAAAGGAATTGCTTACAAGCTGTGGCATTTTAAAACAAAACAAACAAAAGGAAAGATAATCAAAAAAGGATATAAACTTAAGTCTGTGTTGCTCTAAGAAAAAAAAGGTCTCAGTAAGTTCTAAAACGTGAAACAAGCCTACAAGGAATTGATACACTGGCAGGGTGACTGAATTTTTTGGTAGTATTTCTGCAGGAAATAGAATAATGAAATAGAGAAATAATCAAAACTGTAAGCTGGATGTAAAAATATCTTAAATATTTCAGAAAAGATAACTAGAGGTTATTGGGTCAATTGTAATGGAATAATTTAAAAGCAGACCCTGGGAGAAAAATTTTTTTAAGTCATTACAAAGAATCTCTGAGCAGCATGCTAGGAATTATACTGAGACAGATAGGYTGCTTGCTGTCTCTGTGTCCTTCCATATTTCTTCCTGTGAAATGAATCTCTTCTGTCAAGAGACAAATGTGTTCAAGAAATGACTGGATGTGGCACTCTGTGCCATGGTCTGCTTGACAAGATGATTATCAGTCAAAAGTTGGACTCGATCYTGGGGGTCTTTTCCAACCCTAATGGTTCTGAAGTGGAGAACACTCCCATTTTGATAGTTGTCCAACMGGCAGGTGAATTGTGCCTTGAAAATGTTAGGAGTACTGTAGATGTCCAGTAAATAGTTTCTTGTACGTAGCATAAGCAAAGTATATTGTCAGTGTTTTTTTAGTATTAATTTGACTATTTTTGCAAAAATTAGGGGCATAATTTATGATGCTTTTGAAAATTCAGTTTATACGTCTTTTTATTTATCAGTGATACATCATCTAGAGACTTTTTCAGATTATACACAGCCATACCTATGAGATATTGGTAGATGTATTGCATCATGTACTTTTGACCAGAAACACTGTCTCTGTTGTCTATGAGAGAAAAAGTGGAAGCTTTAAAGAATATGAAATTTGTTGATTAAATGCAATTGGATAACGCAATAATGCAGTTATATATATTTTTCAATTTATTGCTATTGAAAATGTGTCCACTACAGCATATGTCAAATGAGACTTGTATTATCTGAATTTAATTAACCCTGAAGTCCAAGTCAATAAAGGTAGGGAAGAAGAATGTATCAGTTCATACAGAGAGCTAAAATTTGACTCGTGTATAACTTCAGACTTGATTCCACTATCATCTTCCATACAAAGAGCCTGGAAAAGTGCCCATGAAGGTGTACATAACTCTGAACTCTCTTTTTTCCTTCATTAATAATGGAAAGCAATTCAACCAGATAAAAAAATTACTTTTTCCCCCTATTATTTGACTAGCACCAAATACAGTCTGTTAGTCTGTGTTATTAAATTAAATGTTCAAGTCCAGTTGTCCAAATCAATGTATGTCCAAATCAATGTAGTAGAGTCAGTGTCTGCGTATGCCTCAAGCATACTTGTCTCAGAACCTACAAGCTGTTCTTACTTCCATTAATTCAGGATCATATAGGAAAGCTGGCTAAGCATTAGAGTTCTTCCATGTCTTATTGTGCTCTTTACAACTGATAGGACAGCTGCACTCCATGAGAAATTTTTAGGGATGGTTTTGGAAGCTTTTTGATATAAATTAATCTCAGAAGTGTGGTCTAGAAGATAGTCTGATTAGTTGAAGAGGGAGCTCTTCAGTGGAGATTTGAATCATTCACTTGGTTGCATCTTAAGCCATGCACATATATAAAAAGCCAAAATATTGAGCAAGAGAGAAGGATAAGAAAAAAGTTTGTGTCAGAAAATAATTTAAAATCAGTTATTCATGCTGGCATTTTTTAGYATGATTCTTGAGATAGTCTGTCATGAGGGGTGTTTGCTTTGTGATCCTTAAGGTTAATAATTATATCTTTATAAGGTGCACATAGTTTTTATCCTAATTTTTATCCTAATGTTACAAGGGGAAATGCATTTCTCATTTGAATTAAGAASGCTGGCTTGGGTTCAGCTAAAAAAGTAAATAAAATTGAAGTTCTTTAATGTTGGCCAGGCTTCCAGAAMGATAACACATTTTGTGTATATTGGTTCCAGGTAATCTAATTGAAACTGTAATTAAACTGTATTTTCTTTTAATAAAAAGACTGGTGGGGCAGCAACTGCCCCAAGGATTTCCTAAATAGCAGAGAAATTGAAAAACAATCAATTTTGGATACCTCCTTATCTTGCTTTTCTCCCGGCTAGCCTATATATATGTTTTGGCAACAGAACAGGCAGTCAGATTTCTTCTTATACTCAACTCAGCCATACTGTTAAAGTGAATTCTAGCAATAGTGAATATAGTAGAGCTATTGGAAACTGCCCCCAAGTCTCCAAGTTGTCCTCATTGTTCCAAGCAGATGAACTTGTGGTGGGGTTTGTGGACAATTAGAAGTTGTGAGAGCATTTTAAAACCAAAACTTTTTGCTACATGTAAAGAAAAGTGCTCCTTTTTTTCTCGTTATGTGTTATGTTTTAGCTCTTTGATCCTTGTAGTGCCTCTTCTTACTGTCAGTCCTAAGAATTGTAATAGCATTCCAAAAATAGGGTACATCTCTGAACACATATGTGTAGGAAATCCAAACTTCTGTGGAAATTAAAATACAATGCATATATATATATATATATATATACACACATATATACAATACATATTATATATATATAATACAAAAATATGTGTAATATTGTAGTAATCACCAGCTTCATGTGCTGATATACCAAACTCTAAGCAATAAGGTAAGATTATGTTGCACCAACTTTCTGAAAGTTTAAATTGCATTCTCCAAATGTACGAGGAATTTTCTTGGGGATGAAGTGAAGGAGAGGGAGGAGGCTTATGTTCTAATACTTTGAAAGACAATTTTGCCAAATTTTCCATTTCATTTGTCTTGAAAATGTCTKGACATTATTACTACACTTCACTTGTTCTATGCTCTTCAGCAGAAGAGTTCTTAAARATCTACTGAAATGGGTATCTATTATTTTATTTATTTTCTAACTATGAGMATGAACTAAAGCTAGCCCCACTGAATCTGCAAGACTTGAAAATATTCAATAGCCTGCTTGTGCAGGTTACTGCTATCCTTCTGTCAGCATTATGCATTCCACAGTTTTCAGTTTGTACCAGCAAAATGTCACTATSACTGCAGTTTTTATCCCAGTTTCTCTGGGTTGTCATACCTACATTTTTCCACATACATTTTCACAATTATTCACCTATTACTTTTTCTACTCCTAGAATCATCCTCACAGTGAAAATGTCTTAAACTGACATCTGCTATATGTCAGTGTTTTTTGCTTTGTACAGATTTGAAATAATTGAAATATCTCTTTTGGGACATGTTTCCTTCTTTGCTGTTGTTTTTYCCTTTGCAGCAGAAAGATCAAAGTAGTGGCAGAAAAGTAAAAAGAGATAACATTGGAATCACTTAGTAAAACTTCTAGACCTTTACTTACTATTTATGATTTTACATAAGTAATGTAACCTGTTCCATGACTTAGATTTTCAGTGGGGTTTTTTTCCTGAGTTATAWTTTTTTWAATATTATTTTAAAATGTCTAATTATATGCAACTTTWTAGGACAGTTATCACTTAAGTATTTTGAGGACATGTTTATTATTTATTATWCATGTTTATTATTTGCTAATAGACCATGGAGTTATTAGTGARTTTTCAAATAAGTTTACTTTTTGTGATTTTTTTAAAGAATACCCAGTATCCACATGATTCATATTCAAACATATTTTCTCTTACTTTGAGATAAGCTCTCTTTCCTCACTACAAACTGGTTTATAGTGCCAAAGGCTTTAGAGCTATTCATGACTAACTTAAGTTACAAGACCAGAGAGAAATACTGATGTATTTCAGTAAATCCTATTTACTGAGGAGAGGAAGCTAATGAATTATTGGTTTTCTACACAGATCACTAGTACTTCATATTTTATAATGGCTAAACTGAAATAACATGGAAAAATTTTGCATTCAGAATGAAGGGAATAAATTTTTTAATACTCCTACTTTTTAAGCTATGTACATTGAAGGTTTGGAAGTATCAGCTTTAAAGGATGTGCAATGACAGGCTGGCAGGCATTACAATGATGATTGATAAGCGACTTCTTTTTCTATTTTGAGACTGGTTGGGAAGTTGAATTTTGAAAGAAACACTGCCTTTGAAGCAAAAACTTTCTTAAATTC
Organism: Sporophila hypoxantha; assembly: GCA_002167245.1. NCBI lineage: Eukaryota > Metazoa > Chordata > Aves > Passeriformes > Thraupidae > Sporophila > Sporophila hypoxantha. The sequence continues at coordinate 3,275,443 of NDFG01000537.1, forward strand.
GATCGGCAGAGTGGGATTTTTTTGGCATTCAGTTCCAACTTTTGTTCTTCCTTTTAGAGGAGCTGATCTCAACATCAGGTTAACTTTCTGTCTTCCCGATAAAATTTGCTTTTAAGCCTTTTGTAAATGTTGTGTGTTTTGTTCCTGGTGTCATTATGTAGATGTCATCCGTGGAGCATTGGTTATGGTAAATAACCAATGGTCACAGATACGGGGAGATCTGGATCATGGATCTGTGTTTTTAAGTGTGTGTGTCTTGTTTTTTTCATTGTGATTCAGATGCTCAGATGATGAGAACTAGAAATGTTGACCATGACCTTGCATTACAGTAGAATTATGCAATAGTATCTCTCCATATAAAGATAATAAAGAAGTAGTGACACCACAATAAGATAATAAAAAAAGGAATAGCAAGACTTGTAGATTATTTGTAATGTGACAGCAATTCCTACAATCACTTAAAAACATTGCTGTTAAAGTTAATTTTTAAGGTTAATCCGGCCCATCTTTCCACAGTTATAGAACACCTACTTGCAAATTGCCTGGAAAAAAGAAGCTGTTTCCCATAACCCTAGTTCTACTCTAGTTTATTTTCAACTTTTCCACCCTAGTGAACTAGAGTACAATTGAATTTTCTGAGCTGAWAACATGACTCTCAAAGTCAAAGACAGAATGCTATGGAAAGAATTTGGAAAAGAAAATGGTGAGATTTTTTTTTTCCAGTTTTATAGTGAAAGTAGTAATAATGTATGCAAGAATGCCATATAATCTATGCAAGAATCAGATGGTTAATGTTCTAGCTATRTGCTTTTGTGTTTATCTTTTTGTTAAAATCCTATTGGGTAAAATCTCCTGTGAGTTTTTGTGTAATGACAGGTTTTCAAATAAGTTGTTCCTGAATTCTTGCATTAAAAGACATATTTGTGGAAACTTCTCTAGCTTATCCAGGGCTATAAACCATTATAAAATGGAGCACTTTTTGTCTTGATTTTGAAATGATGAAGCTAAGCAGATGAGATTATGAAGCTAAGCAAAAATACTTCTGACACTAATTTCTTATTTTAATCTCAATAAAAATAATTTCTGAATGTAGCATATTTTACAGGGAAGGAGAGAAATTCTGAATTTCTTTATTAATGACATTGAATATCTAAAGCAGACTATAACATACATGGCGATAGGTTTCTCAGTTTAGTGAACTACATATTTAAATGGATCAGGTGAAATTTCCTGACCWTATTATTTGAAAAAAAGTACAGTGAACTGGTACTGTGAATAATGTTCAAAACCAGACAAAAATGTAATCCTGATTGTCTCTAGCCATGTAATGTTTGCCTATAAAGAGCTTTGAGAGGATTCACGATTGTACTCAGAATACCCATGCTAAGAAAAAATGAGGTCTATTTTCTCTTTGGCAATTAGAAAGAATGGGCCCTTTGTGGCAAAGTTTATAAATACAAATAAGCAGTGATATTTTCTAAATTTTTGACAAAACATTTTTGATGTCACACGCAGAATTCACACAATGACTAGGTTGGAAGAGACACTTAAGATCATTGAGTCCAACCCATGCCCTAACACCTCAACTAACCCATGGCACTGAGTGCCACATCCAGTCTTGTTTTAACCACATCCAGGGATGGTGACTCCACCGCCTCCCCGGGCAGACCATTCCAGTACTTTATCACTCTTTCTGGAAAAAAAAGTATCACTCTTTCTTTTCCTAATATCCAACCTAAATTTCCCTTGGTGCAGCTTAAGACTGTGTCCTCTTGTTTTGTCAGTTGCTGCCTGGAGAAAGAGACCAACCCCACCTGACTACAGCCACCTTTCAGGGAGTTGTAGAGAGCGATAGGGTCACCCCTGAGTCTCCTTTTCTCCAGGCTAAACACCCCCAGCTCCCTCAGTTGTTCCTCACAGGGTTTGTGTTCCCAGCCCCTCACCAGCCTCRTTGCCTCCTCTGGAYGYGCTYGAGTGTCTCAAGGTCCTTCCCAAACTGAGGGGCCCAGAACTGGACACAGCACTGGAAAAAGCCTCCCTAATATAAAKGGCCACCCCTCCACCTCTTCTCTCTTTTGTGTCTCTCCTGAAGAGCTCGTAGGCATCCAGTGCAGTGCTCCAGCTCTGTGAGTCATCCCACCCTGTTTCTGTGATGGTGACTACATGTCTCCAAATGCCATGTGTGTCTCGTGACTGAAGGACTTTCTGTCACACAAGAAGGATCARTAATCTTACATTGTCATTTATTTTGCTGATTCTTTGTACACATTCATACTATGTAATCTGGTGGCCTTGAAGAAAGTGTGAAATGTTACCAGTATAATTTCTCATTATACTGGTAACATGTTTTCCTGTTGTCTCCCTAGAAAAGTATTTTAAGGTGTTTTGTTTCTTTGTTTTCCATTATTTTTAGTTCATGTGCATGCAGGCACRCTAGACATGTACTAAAGTGTGCATATTGTTTTAGGAGAATCAAGTCCAGAGGTGTATACCTAGATATGGAAACTAAGGAAAAGGGGTTTTGGGAACATCTTTTTTTTTTGGTCTTGGTCCAAGCTCATGAAGCCTGCCTRGTGTACAGTCTTCTAGGAATCTTGYTATCAGGACTTTTCATTGCCCAGAGGAGCAAAGTTGCCAACTGCAAATTTCAACTAGAGCTTTAAATCTATCTTTTTGTTTTTAAGACTCTTTTAAAGTCAGAGAAATTTTTTATGTTCTACAGGAATCACTGAGAAACAAGTCTTTAAAATGACAACCCTTGAGAAGCATAATAAAGACAGCTTCACATACATTTAGGGCTTTAACATGTGTGGGTTTGGGTTTGTTTTTCTARTGAAGGCACTCTCTTGGATTAATTACCTTTTATGGTGGTTGGGCCAACCACCACCAGAAATTAGAAGAAAAATTGAGACCATGTCTTCAGCACCTGTGGCAACAGGACCCTTGGTAACTTTATATAGGGCCTTTAAAAATACAGTCTGTCATGTGTGCTCTGTTATAACACGTGAAGAGGCAGTAAGCTTGCATAAAGTTTTGTAAACCATAACCAGGACTAAAAAAGTCACAATTTTAGGGTTAGAAATATTTTAGATAAAGAATGCTAAGTAGTAATTAAATTCATGCATAGATGAGTGTAATGTATTCTGAAATACATAATGACCTCCTAATTTCATCTATTTGAAGTAGCAGATGACCAAATCGTTTAAACAATATTGTGAACGTAATTTCACAATTTGAAAGGACATGGAACCTTTTGTCTAAAAACAAGCAAGCAAACAAAAATCCCAAATAAACAGCCCATTTTTGTTGATTGGTGGGCCAAGTCAGTAGCCATCACAGAAATGAGGGAGTGGCAATACCTCGGATTTTGTATCCCTCTAACAATAAGAGATCTTTTGAAGATGTTCTGACTGTACCAGAGTGTGGGCATTCTTCCATATCTTGGTCGATTCCTTTGGTTTCTATTTGAAGCTGTTCTACATTWTATTAATATAAAATACTAAGAATAAGCTATATTTTCAGCAAGTTTCCACTAAAGTGGTTTTTTTCTCCTCCTGTTTTTGATATTTTTACTGCTTATCACATTTTTACTGCTGTTCACTCTTGTTTGCTTTGTCAGGGAAAATTAAAAATCATGTTCATGCATAACTGRTAATTGTACATTAAACAGCCTTGACACTGAGACTCAGCACTTCCAACCCCTCAACACTCAGACTGAGAAAAATAAATGATCAGTCTATCAGTCTGAGTCTTTAAAAGCATGAATTAATGTGGATTTTTTATCTGAACAGGATGTTTATGGTTGTGAATGTCACTATCACACATTATAAAAGCCAGTAAAAAAAAACCCAAAGCCACACAATCTACAACTCAAGGAGAATATAATTATAAAAATTAAAAATAGATGAGTTTGGTATTCGTTGCCATTTAAAATGAAAAGTGAAGGACATGGGAGATTTCAGTAGAATGAAAATCAGTATGGAAACAGATGTGGTATTAACAAGATAGAGAAGGATCTAGAAGCTTGGAATATAAATTATTCTGATATATGTACAAATATGATTTACAGTWAGAGGCTAAGAAATTGAAATAATTTTTTAAAAAAATATTCACATAGCAGATGTGCTGTATAACTCCAATGATCCAATTCCACACTTTTCCTTGAAAAGGGAAGCAGAATAATCAAAATATATAGTGTAAACCCTGTAACTTATCATGTCTAGAAAATATCTAGAACAATTAAAAATCTTTATAATAACAGTATATGTGGCTCTAAATAAACTCATTAACTCATTAAAGGAAAAAATGGAAGAGAAATTGTGATCTAATTGTGATATCAGATCTGAGATCTGAGTGGAAGATCAAAACAAATCTTAAGAGTTCTCACAGTTCAAGTATAAGAAGCTGGTAATTTTAGGGCAAGGGACCCAAGGATTGGTTTGTGTGGCTTGTGTATGGATTTCAGATGAAATCACATTCTATTGTTTTATGGCACTGTGTTTCAAAGTTCTCAACTTTGAATACAAATATGATTTACAGTAAGAGGCTAAGAAATTGAAATAATTTTTTAAAAAAATATTCAAAGTTCTCAACTTTGAAACATGAATGATTTGCACAGTTTGGCAATTAGTTATTCACACCTGTAGAAAATTGGGAACTGGTGGTAAGCAAGGACTTTGCCATGTAGATGTTTCATTGCTGAAGAAAATTGCTTCAATTTTTTAATTACCAAACTAGTAGATGCCACAGAGTTGAATGGAGGAGTGGGCATATATGTATCCTTTCCAAACCTTCATATAGTGATGAAAAACTTGGTAATTTATGCAATTAAAAGAATTTCAACCTAAAAAAAAAAAATAAAAAAATTAATGCTTTTTGGGTCATGTCTCCAACTGAAATTTTGGGTTGTCTTTTTGAACACAATTAAATGTTTACTTTCTAACTTGTTTATGATGTTGTATCATGAAGAATTTATCTCATTATAATGACATCATGTCACTGTATTATTGGAATAAAGCCTGATCATAAGAGGTATCATTATAGAGTTAATTTAAAGCATACTGGAGCCTATTTCAAGAAAATAAAATCTAGGTGTAGCCACTGATTTGCTTAATTATTTCCTTAGGTCATATTTTTCTTTCTCCTTTCTTCTCTGTATAAATAATTTTCTATTTCAAACTAGCATAGACTGAACCTCTTACTTGCTGGCCTTTATCAGATAAAAAAAAAATGGAGAAATGTTAAGGATTGCTGCTCTTGGAATCTACATCTGAAATTCAGTTAAATATTGAGCAATTAAAGAATTGCATTAAGCAGCTTTCTAAAAGTCCTGTTAACCTTCATTTTGCTGATTGCAGGGCTTTTTGCTTGCTCTCACATTGCGGGAATCTTGTAATAAAGCTCCAATTGATTGTAGTGATGCAGGGATAGTGCCTAAGTTGGGAAACAGTAAATGTAATTGGAAACTTGCATGCTTTTAAACGATTTTTTTTTTTTTTAATCTCTGCTCTGAGTTTTTTCTGAGGGCTTTTTTGATATTAGTACTTTTATCTTCTGTTTGTATAAATGTAAACATGTCACATCCCTTTGAGTATTTTTATTACATCTATATTTCATATTTATAGTGTTCATGTGGTTTAACCCCAGAAGCAGCTTCAACCCACAGAGCTGCTTCTCCTAACCAGCAGAGTGAGGGAGGGAATTGGAAGGGCAAAAAGGAAAAAGCTTTTGATATGAATTTTGATAAAAAARGGTTTAGTAAGTGAAGCACAGCAAAGTAAGGCATTCATTCCCYGCTCCCCACCAACAGGCAGGTGTGTAGTCACCTCCAGGGAAGCAGAGCCCCAGCACACCTTGTGGTTGCTGGGGAAGAGAGATGCCAACAATCCTCCTTCCTCTTCCTGGCCTTGAGCTTGTCATGCTGAGCATGGCATGGTGGGCTGTGGAATATTTCTGTGATCATCTGAGGTCCACTGTCCCTGCTGTGTACCCTCCCAATCCTCTGTCACCTCCAGCCAGCCTGCTGGGGGACAGAGGGAAAGCCCTGAGGCTGTGTAGGCATTTCTTAGTAAAAGCCAAAGCTCTRATGAATTATCCACAAGTGCAAAGCACAGCATTGCCTGAGCTGCTATAAAGTAAAAGCAAATATTTAAAATGTTGTGAATTCTACATTTTTTTTGAACAGTTCATTAACATGGCCAGTACAGAAGGTATGCGTGTCAATATTATGGTTTCCTTGTGTTCCTGGAACCTAGTTTTTAAGATGTGTATAATGTTTCTACTTTTCAGTCTGGGGCTGAGAAGAAAGGTATTTTGAGAAAGAGATTTTTGGGAACAATTATTAGTTGAGCTTTTTTGTCCTGAGTCTCTTCTGACCTTACCTGGGTAGTCCTCAGCTTAGGCGCTTCCTTCTTGCTCACTCTGTTGATTTGTTCRTAACTACTTTCACCGTGCTTTGATTTGAGATAAACTTTTCATGTTTTATTTTTTTTTTTTTTTCTAACTGGTTTGGTCTATTGTTACTCTTGACCTTGCAAGCTTTTTGATAATTTCTATTTGGGGGCGGCTTCAGCTTTTAAACATAATCTCTATTTCCCCATTTGTTGTGCTGTTTCATGTAGTCTCTCTGAAGTCTGTCTGGTGATGGGGAGAGAGGAGTATGAATTTGTCTTTGGAAGAGTTTTATTTAACAGTCCCCATACTACTGCAAAAATATAAATTTCTTASCCATCTTTTTAGTTTCTTTTCAGCACATTTGGTTATTTTGTTGTATTTCAGGCAAACTAGAGTCTGCTGTGTATTGCAGCATTTCATGCAATTTTTATACTTTGGTGACACCASATATGAGAGGATGAGACATTCCTTTTGTTTCAGTGAGTGGGAGAAATCATTCATTTGGAAGAGGAGAGGAGAGAAAGAAAGCAGTGGAAAAAGAGATATTTGGAACARAATTCACCCAGAAAGACACATGTTCCATTTTTGAAAAATAAGATAGCCTTTATGGGCTCCTTGTCTAATAAAGCTTTTGAATAACTTATGTAGACCAAATTATTCAAGTGGATTGGTTATTCCTTCCTCATTTTAAAGGCAATATGCTAACTTCTTTTAAAAATACAGCCCAAAGGAAAGTTGTCAAAAAAATACAAAATTCTTTTAATGCTTTCTGCCACTTCCTGTAAAAATGTCTCACTGAGAAAGAGTTACTGCTTAAGAATCTGCAGGTTCTGTATAAAGAAGTGTCTAAGTCTTTTTCCTCTATTCCACATCATCCTAGAATTCTATATTTAAAAATCAAAATATTATTTGTTGAGATTTATCCAAAACTCTGAAATTAATATGGAAAAAAGTAGATTTTTTTGTTTTTGTTTTTTGCACTTTGGTTGTAAGAAGAGCTTTCTCTATGATAAAGACTAAATGCTATAGATGTTTGTACTTATTTGAAATACCTCTGGTTTGAGCACCTGCAGCTATAGGAAGTTGTCCTATTTGAACTTTCAGTGAAGACCCAGTGCCCTTACTCAACCAGTATTCCTGTTGACTACCATGTTTCTTTTCCTGAACTGTTTCACTATAGGATCTACAGAGCAAGACAACCTTCAGATTAAAAGAAGCAAAAAATGAATAATAGTCACTTGTGATGGCTTAAATACTGTGATTTTAATGAGTTGCTCCCAAAGAGTACTATATACTTTTTATGGAAATATTCAATTTTTCTAATGCCTTTTTACTATACTGTATTCTGAAAAACTAATTTTGGGGGATAAGCAGAAGAAAAGATTTCAATAAATGTGATGTACTAGTTAAATATAGAAATCTAATATTTGACCCACTATCATTTTAATAGTAAATCACCAGCTGAAATGCCATATTTTGAATTTCAACTGTAGAAGAATCCTTAAAATAGATATTTCTCACCAGTGATGTTTAAATATTTTGATGTGATAATATAATTCTTTAACTTCCATTGAAAATATCTTCAAAGTGAGTTGATGAAAATTGTTTGAGTGCTCTGAAATGCATTCTAAATTGTGAGAACATTGTGTATTGCAAACACCTTTCATCTTTATAGAAGTTAAATGATACATCATCGCTTTCTTTACTGTGGGTTCCAGTACTATGCAGATAATGACATATTAMGTTTACTATTTTCATTCCAAGAATGATTTGTGTGTATAAACCTACCCTGTGGTGTTTAATCATATGTGCTTATTGTGTGAAGAGCAAAGCAGAGATGTGCTTCTCGTTGTGTACATGGTTTAATTAGGAAACACTTCCAGAACAGGTGTAAAAAAGCACAGCTTCTTGGTAGGCATAGAAATTCACCAGAATGCAGGTGTGACATAAATAATCCTGTTCTTGTACTAAAAGCAAGTTTGTTTTCCCATCACACCGATGATTTGATCCTGAGAAGCTGTTAAGCTTAATAGCATTTTGGAGTGCTTTGTTCAAAGTTATGTAAGACACTTGCTGTTCCCTTTTTCTCTTTTAATATCAGTTGATGCGTGACACAATTTACCATCTTTTCTTTGCTGTGAATATAGAGGATATAAAATGGGTGGATATGTAGAGCTGTTTGGACTGTAGCAGACAAAGCACAGTAAGGCACAGCAACATAATCTTTTTTGCCTCCAATTTAGCCTTTCATGTCATCTGCAAGCTAATTGAGCACAACTGGCTTGAACTTCTCAATTTTTCTCTATATGCAAGAAATGATTTATAATGAATAGATTAATTATGAGCCAGGCAGCCAGGAAACCAATGTTCAGTTACTTCTGGTAATGAGGCTGGTTTGGTAGTTTACTGGCTGTTGTTGAAGCCCATGTTTTCAGCAGCCCATTTTTTCATTTAAACAGAGGTTTAAAATAATGTAATTACACTTCTTAGTTTTCTATTATCATCCATCACAATTTCACTTTAAAAAAATGAGAAAGGAAGAAAATAAAGAAAAATAAGCTTATGAAATATAATTTGCTTTCTGAAACAAATGCAGAGATCTGTTTATTATATTATAAAACATGATCTATTGAATGTATTACATTTCTGAAAATTTACCCATGAACAGAGATATATTCTGTGGTCTAAAAACTTATAAAAATGAATAAAACTTATGTTATAATGGATATTTTACTCAGAGCACAGAAAAGGCTGTTTTGAAATTGTCCTTCTTGTGCTTAATCTACTTGATTTGTACTTCATCAAAAAAGTGGTTCTGTAACTAGAAAATACAGAATCAGCATACAAAATGTAAAAAAATTTAAAAAAAAGAACAGGGGAATTAAATGCACCAACTATACAGCAGGAATAAATATTATAGTCAACTTAATATGCCATTTCCATGCTAGAGAAAGATTAAAATCTTAGACATGTGGAGGATTAATATCTGAAAATTCTTATATATATATATACATATATATATTTATATGAAACATCTCTCAGATAGCTTTCCCACATGGGGCAGGGAGCTGTAGACATTTTATATTATGCTTGACATATGTTCTTTGTCTCTCACTTGAGAGAAAATTACTAGAATAATGATTTCCAAACCCTGGGGCACATTGCTTTGAATTCTTAAACATAACTAGATATCTACTTATTTGATTCATTCAACCTCTCCCATTTTTTTCTTAGTCCAGCACTACCAATAAGTTTGATATATAAATAGTTTCCTATATGAAGGATTAGAGGGGGACATTCTTGTGAGTAGAGTTGGGGTGACAGCTCTTGACCTACGTGGGGAATGTATGAAGCAGTTACCAGAGAGCCAGAAATTAATGAAAACAGGTTAAGCTGCCTCATGTTTCTGGTGATTGGCAGGGATAAGGCTCTGTGTGTGTTTGACAGGCTCAGTGTGTGTTTCAGTCCATGTCCTTGTCCCAGGGGAAAATCAGGTTAGCTGTAATGACTGTCTGCTAGTTGTAGGTCACTGGTATTGTGTGTGTGCAGTGGTGCATCTTCAGTTTCTGAGGGAGCAATGCTCATGTTCTATGTGCATGAGAACTCATTTAACAGTTTATGGGTATCACAGTTGTTAAGGTTATGAAAACATATCTGACATAGCCCTGAAAGGTGCCACATTAGTCACAGGAGCAGCCCTGTATCGATGCAGGGTAGCCAGCATCTTGGACCACAACAGTAGCAATGGTCTTTTATTCTGATTCCCTTTCTTTCACTTGTGTATGTCAAAGGCATGAAGCTGAGAGGGAAAAGTTGCTTCAAACTGAAAGTGTGATCAGTGAAAACGTAATGCATGCTCAAAACAGGGAGGTGAGAGAGTGAATTAATGGTAAACAAAATACTGTAGAAGGAAATTCACTTGAAAAGATAGCAGCCAGTGACAGATAGAACACTTGGAATAATGCTTGGAATTATATTCAGATATAATCAAGAAATAAAAGCAAAATTTTAAAAAGCAATTATTCCAGAATAATTGAGTTGAGAAAATTTAAGTACTAAAGAATACTGAGCAGTTAATTGTTCTGTAGTCTCTATTGCCATATTTTAAAATCAACACATGCTCTCTTTGGGCTGAGGTTCACCAGTGGATCAAGTACTAGAAAATACTTCTGTTTAACCAGGGCTCTGCAGCCCTGTTATAGGTAGTTCTGATTTCTGTAGCTCAGGAGTAGCTTCTTCAGTGTGGCACATGTTGCTGTTACAGGGAGGTTTTTAATTTGTGCCTATATTGCCTACAGAATATTTATCCTGTAATTAAAGGTCATAATAATCTCACTATGTGCTGTTTGTACAAAATCCTCTAAGAGATATAGCTGTGGAACTGTGGTTATTTTTCCTGTGTGTAATGCACTGTTTCTTGTGTGTTCCCTAATTCATATGAGTGGAAAAAAACCAGAATTGTTGAACAGACAGAACAAATATTTATTCCAGCATGAGTACAGAAATTCAGAAAAAAAARGCTACACCTTCACTAATTAAACTGTTAAAAGACTATGAAGKCTTCTCAGTTTACTTAGCAGTTTCWTTTTTTTATTCTTCCAAAATAGTAGCATATTTTGTTCTTGTGAAGCTAGGATGCCATCATTAACAATTAGTTACTGAGAAATGAGGGTCAATCTCTGAGGTTAAATAATATTATAACTCACTCCTGTGACAGAAACTACTGTTCATTGGCATGGTCAGTCCTCTGAGGCTGTTCATAAAGAGCACACCTAAGTCAAATTCCAGAGTAATGGTTATGGCAGCTTTCAAAATAGAACTACTGAATAGAATTCAAATGAATGCAAAATTTGCCTGTGGATGGAGTGGCTAAATTTTCTTCATTGCTTCATTTGGGAAAAAAAAGAAGAAAAAAGTTCCTAAAGGTATTAGAAGTCATAATTCTGAGAGCAATATTTTATTTTTTACACGAAGCAAAATGTTTTTACCAACATGGGAGACAGTTCTGGATGTTGTTGAATGCTGGGGAAACTGATGAAATTTTCAAGTAGAAGGCAAATATTCTAAATATCTATGTATATGTAGGCACATATTAAAATACATGTAGACACACATCTAAACACCTGTGTGCAAACCCTCTCTGTAGTGCAGCCAATGAATTGAAACAACTTTTTTGGCATCAATAAAGAACATCAAGTTTTAAAACTTTGTTTCATTTATGTCAGATTCAGTGAAGGCTCTGCACAGATTTTGCACTGTAATATATGTAAGAGACTGAAAAAACAGATTTCTTGAAAAATCTGGCCTTGTCATGGAATCAGTTCTTTGGAAATGGGACTTGTTTCCCACCTGGTCTGGATTTCATCCATTGCTTAAAATATTTATAGCTCCACAGCCCCTGTATTGCTCAACAGTCATGCATTGACACACAAAGCATTGGAGTACACAAGGAAAACTTGGCCTTGAGAGAAGTGATAAATATTCAAATCTTAATATATTTAAATTTATCTTTTTAATATTTTTGATAAATTCCTAGTTTCTTTCTCTATAGCAGTGCTGAGTTGGTTTTGTTGTAACAAGAGAAGATGGGGGAGGCTGCTTCAGCATGTTCCTGCACAAAGGACAGAGTGGCACTGCAGGTGTCAACCATTATTCCTGGAGTTGTTGCTCATTCTCATTTCAAAGTCCTGACACTGCTGTGCTGAGAGCCCTGACAAGACCAGTAGTAGTCCTGAAAAGTAAATTTTGATAAGCTCGTGAGCAAGCAACAAACAATGTTTTCCAATTTCTCCACTTTTGTTCCTCAGTTATATCTCTTGGGAGTTTGCAAAAAGTTCAAATATCTTGAAGTACTGCAGCAAAAAAAAAGTAGAGAGGTACTTGTTCATGAATTTAATTTGTTTCTCAGTGGGTGATGTGGGACTAATATGCAGGGTGTCAGGCAGATGAAATACTCTTCTGTACTTAATTAATCCAAAATCCTGAATACTCCTTCAGACAGTCTGTCAGTAAGGCACTTATTCATGACAAATTCTACTTATGGTATCAGCTTTTAAAGCTAAAAAATTAAATAGAGATATTTTGGGCTAGGAAGGGGGAAATATGTTTAAGTTCTATACATGTGGTACAGACCTAAATGTAAATGGAGGAAAGGGATTGTGGAAGTCTCCTTATCACACTTGAATGAGTCATTTACAATATGGAACTTCAAAACACATACAACATGTGGGAAGGGGATCCCAGTGATGAATAGTGGTAACATTTTTTTGCTGATTCAATCAGTTGTCTTCAGAACAGGTCCCTCCTCTGTTTTAATGCAGTATTTATATCAGAAAAATATAAATACTGCATTGTTTTAATGTTGTTCACTATCAACTGCACAACTTCATAGGTCTGTGTATTAGTGAATTCACTAAGACAAGTTAAAAGACTGGAAAGACTGTTAAAAATATCCTTCTTACTATTCAGTACTAATATATTTATATCAGAATATGCATATACAAACTACTAATGTAAAAACACCTAAATTTTTGTATGAACAACAGTGTGGCCAGCAGGGCYAGGGCAGTGATCATCCCCCTGTAYTTGGCACTGGTGAGTCCACACCTTGAATCCAGAATCCCATTCTGGACCGCTCACTGTGAACAAATTATCTTTGGTACAGTGGCTGAGGAATATTGAAAGATGTTGTCAAGTTCCTTTTTTTTTTTTTTTTTAAGAGGAAAATGACATAATGTAGAGGAAAATTGGTATTTCTCACCATGTCCTAGGAATTTAATGACAATCCATGGAAACAGACCCATTTCCTTTGTGATTTGTTATTGTGCCAAAACCATTTTGGGACTGACTTTGAAAATGCTTAGCATACAAGGTTCACATAAGTAGCTGTATATTTCTATGTTTTATTTGAGTCTTCATTCCTTGCTTAGAAACATGAAGTACTAATGTACACTATCTGGAGGAAAACAACAAGAAACAGAATTATTTTATGTGGCTTTCTAGATTGCCCCAGAATACGTGGAGTAAATGGCCCTGAAATACAAATTTCTAGGGGAGTTCTCAACCTGGATGTATTTTATGGGCAAAAAAAATTCCCTGTTTGCTTGTTTTGTGAGCTGTTGCAATTCAGATCTATGAGGAGAAACTGGGGGACAGATAGGAGAAGCTGCTATGGTAGAAATTTATTTACACTGCTCCAGAAATACTGGTCAAAACCAGAAAACATAATGAAAAGGCTACAAAAGAGGAACATTAAAACATGCCTGACTATTCAGTGGTGCTGAAAGGAAAGCTAAAGCTCAATTTAGGCTGAGAGTGAAAAGAAACATCAGCAAGGACTTTGGCTGTTAAACTAATAGGAGAAAGATGGGGAGGAACCTGCAGTTGAACAGGAATCTAAACATAGTTCAGGAGTGGATCAGCATCAGGTGGATGCTGACATCAGGAGAATAAATGGGTGGAATAAATTGATGTAAGGAAAAACTGGTTGAGATTAGGCCTGAGTAGAAGGAAAGATATTCAGATAAACTTCAAAGGAAACAAAATATAGCACGCCACACATATCTGTACAGAATTTTTGATGGCTAAATCAAATAGCTGATAATAATTTCTCATTTTCTTTCTCCCATGTCTCTAATGGGAGAGAAGAGAGAATTTCTCATCAAAAGAGAATCCTGTCCTGTATTAGAAACTATCTTCAGATTTATTTTTTTTAATCTGAACCAAAATGCAATATTAATATTTACTGATCTATTAAGGACAAAGGCAGGATTAATGGTATGTGTTTGGCAATAATCTGGCAAATGAATCTTTGTTAATAATATAGAGCCTGTTTATTGATTTTTCATTTAGAGGAAAAAAAAAAAGGCAAGCTGAATAAATTCCAGAAGCAGCCTTTGTCTCATTTCTGTAGGAACATACAGTTGATTTACTAGCTGAAAATGCATTAAATTTAAGAGCTGCTTGCATATAGTGAACATATTGAAAAGCAGTTGATATAACTTGCCTGTTAAATCAGAGAAACTTAATAAAAAATCCTTTGAAGTATTCCTCGATATAATTTTAGATTTTATAGTCACAATTTATAGAGACAGTCATCAATCATTTTAACATTTATGATTGCAGAATATAAGTGTGTTTTCATGTTACTCTAGGAAATGAAATTAAAAATATTTAATTAACAAGCAAAATCTAATATTTTCTATTATGTTTTCATCACGTATTCAAGAACATGATCTAAATTAAATCTGTAAAAACTCTGAACAGTGTTGCAGTGAGCAGCAGTAATATGAAATTAGAAAGATTAAGTTGTTTAATGTCTTATCTTTAGCATTTAGATTTAGCTGTTCTTTGTTTCAGAGTTGTTTATTTGCACTTTCAGATTTATAAGTAAATGTCACCTAAAGCTGTACTCTACTGAAGATAACCCAAAATATGCACAGGTGTGGCTAATCCATGCGTTATCCTGCCCTTTCTTTTCCTAAAACTCTTGGAGCCATGCCTTGTTGTCATTATGAGTATTGCAAAACGAAGTTTGGGATTTCAAGCATGCTAGAACTTGGGCTCTGCTTTCAAAGTTGTCACATAGAAAAAGCCCCTGTAGGGGTTTGGTGTTTGTGCTGCAAAGTGCAGTAACAATTAGGGAGTCAGTTGGAGTGAGGATGATGCCAACAAGAATCACCCGATTCCATTCAGCTTTCTGGAGGCATCCATGCTTCCTCAGAAAGGTCAGTGAAGATTTTAGCATGGTCATTCCCAAGGTAATAAAATATAATGTCAGCAAATCCCAACCTTCTTATAGCACAATTTCTTTCTTCCTCTCTCCGGTGCACAAGCCAATCTTCTTTAAAAAAAAGACCTCACTAAAAATAGGCTCTAAAAACTTTGCTATCTGATACAATATTCCATTATTTGCCTTTGTCCAGAAGAATAACTCTGTATACTTCTGAAATGCACACATCTAAAACATAACTTCATACATATTTCAGAGACCTAGATTAAAAAAAATATTAGTCACGTGTACATTCCTACCATGCATGCATGTACTTATTGCCCATCAAAACATATGTTTATTTTTGTTCCTTATCCCTTACATTTGGAGCCTGAGCCTATTAGATTCAAGTATCTTCCAGGATTTCAGTTTTTCTGAGCTACTTTTGTGAGAGAAATGTTAAATTTCAGTTAATTTTTATATCAGGCTGTGGGACATGTTGTTAAAATAAATTACCTCTTCAGAGTTATTAGCAGCCAGTTTTCTGGAAGTGGATTTTGCAGCTGAAGAGATTATTTCCTTTACAACTATTTTCCCAGGGAGTTCAGCACTGAGACAGCGTTTTGTACCTTTCCTTGAAAGTTCTGTCATGATAGACACTGTGACAGGTTTCAAATAATACAAGCACACATATTAAAAGAGCCAGGAGACCAACAGGGAACCAAAAAAAAAAAAAAAAAAAAAAAAAGAGAGAGAGATGTTTCAGTAATATCAGTAATATAACCATGTAATGGAAGCACAAGAAGTTTGATGAACTGGGTTCCTCCACCTGGTGTCTTCCACTAACACAAAAAAAAAAAAAAAAAAAAAGTCTGAGATAATTTTCTAACCTAGACCTGGATTTCCTCAGTGCTCTACCCCATGGATTGAGTGCTGGATTGCTTTAATCACTTTATATCTTCCCCCTGAGAGAGGTCCTGAATAATGGTTTCATTAAAGCAGAAATTGTGGGGATTTCTCTTGTCTTAACAGGGCCTGCTGTTCCTGTAACTCTGCCTCACCATGACAGACATCTTCCACCTTTCTAATTCACTTCATGGACCAAAAGAAACTTAATTTGTCTTTTGGTTTGGTTAAAGAGCCATCACTGGCGCTAGTGAGATATCTCTGGTTTTGTAATAAAAGATTGCCTTCAAATTTTTGAAGCGTCAGCCACAGGACTTCTACCAGCAAACGGCCTGCAATCCTGTGCAGAACAGAGCCTGGTGTCTCTGGTAATCTGTCTACTACTGATTTGCTTACAGTTATAGTCTAGTTAATTATGTTAGTGAAAATGCCCTTTTTGATGAAAGCTATTTCTAGAAGCAGCTTGAAAAAGTCAAACTTCCTGGTTATTTTCCTGTATACCGAGTTCTTTCTGGATAAAGGGCACTGTAGAAATTATTTACAGCTCTCCTAAGGTGATTTGAGAATTCTAGCTGAGCCAGGAAATTAATTTATCTGTCAGCTTTTTCTACACTTGATGCATACTGAGTTTATCCTTCCTCCTCTCAGTGTCATTTAGGGAATTGGTTTTTGAGTTGTTTCTCTCATGCCTTCTTGAAATGTTGAAAAATGGTTCCAAGGCTGTTCTTATGAAGGCTAAGAAGTTGCTGTAATCTCTATGCTGAGACTCTAATTGGATAATGTTTATTGTGAGATCTCCAAATTCATAGTGGAAGTGAGGACAGTTCTCTGGAGTTCAGACTAGATGGGAGGTACCACTAAGAAATGCATGTGACAACTGTCAAGGCACCACCAAGTGTTCCACAACCAATTTAATAAATCCCTTGTCATCCTCAATCAATTCAGGAATGAAACTGGAGGGTATTTTTTCTCTTTTTTGTTTTCTTTCAATGAAAGATTAAGAGATGCCCTTCAGTGTAAATAGATGTTTGCTCTATCACTGGAATGCTACAGAGAAATGGTTTTCTATTTGCAGCTTGAATTCTTTAAGTTGTGCAATCATTTCATATCCCTCTTGAATTTTGTACCCCATCTCTCTCAAAGTCTTTCTAAGACCCTCTACTTCTGCTGATGTGATGGACAGAGAAGTTTTTTCAGTTCATTCTGTCCTATTTTAATGAGCTGACCATAAGCAATTAAAACAACAGAACAACGCCAGTGCTCAGTGATGCACACAGCAAATGCAGACACAAACTTATCTCATGAGGTTTATAAATGTGCAGAGGTTAATCAACACAGGAACTTTTTATCATCTCTCCTTATACCCTTTGGCAAGGAAGACCAAGAACAAGCCATCTGACTATTCCTTCTTCACTGTTTTTGTCATTGTGATCTAGATTTACCTGTAGGTAATCAAGATGCAGAAATACCAGAGAGTTTCTAAGATATCACTGAAGTTTATCACTTGGATGTCAAAGTACCAAGGGTTTCCAGTTTGGAGGAGAGGGGATTACAGCCTCCCCCAACTTTTAGTTGAGCAACTTTAATATGAAGCTTTCTGTCAAGAATGATGCACATTTTTTATTTAACATTCTTCTTTAAAGGGACACACTCTGACACCTACCTTGAGTGTCCCTTGGCAATATTTTTGATTTCCAGTTTTACCAAAGCATTCTGCATGCAGTGAATATTTTAGTATGGATAACAAAGTTATCTTCTAATTTGAAATTATTTACTACTTAGGGCTTGCTTTTATGTAATAACTGGTACATTGGGCTTACCTAGCATTATACTTCTCTGGGCTTTCTATGTTTTGGGGGGTTTGTTTGTTTGGTTTGGTTTGGGTTTTTGTTTGCTTTGTTTTGTCTTTTTGTAGAAAAAATATTTTAAGCTAATTGCTTTGCATGTACCCCTACAAAAGTCCAAAAAGATAATCAGTTTTCAGAATCTAATTAGGCTTTTTCATTTTCTAATACTAGTATGGCTTGTGAATCTAAACAGTGTAAGCCATTTCAGTTCTTTGAACCTCCAGTCTCCCAGCCTGATTTAGTCTGCATAAATACAGATTAAATATCTTGGTTTGTGTTGTAAAGAAAAAATGAATTGGCTTAATGAGATGAGTTTTCTGGCTTATGCTACTTTTTGTAAATACTGGTTCTCTAGTAAAATGCCTTAGTCAGGGAAGTACATATTGTATTTTCTCCCAGCACGTACTTTATGGTGAAAATAAGGGGTTTTTCTTGGTATGATAAATATATAATGAAAATGTAATGGAAAATGAACAGTTTTCAGTTCAGTCACTTCACTTGCAGTTCAGCCTTTTTATGCAGATAACCAAGGTTGGTTAAACATCTGGTTTTTTTCTGGACATTTACTTAGAATATTATTTCTGCTTAGTCCTTATCTAGGTTTTACTAGTTGATGCTTAACCTGTGACTAATGCAAATCTATGTAATTAAAAATGTGCACCTGACACTAGTTCTAGTGGTGATACTATGTGAAGTCAAAAAACTAGCTGTTTTATTTATTATGGATTTTTCCAGAAGATTAAATATGAAATAAAAATAAAATGCAGTCATTTTAGTAAACTATTTTTGTATAAAATTAGGATTCAAGGAAATTCATTTATTCTTGGCTATATTTTACTGTAGTAATCTGGAAGAAATAACTTGTTTGTTTAATATCAAAGACCACATCTTTCCCTCAAGTGATACCTCCAATTAAACTAGCTTAGATGAATTTATATTTATACGTTTTTGTTTTCATTATGCTTAGTTCAAATAAAAGATGTCAAGATGTGTTTATAATTGAACACCAAAGTAGTTATATTTATATCCTGGATCAATTAATATTCAGTTTTTTCATGGGGTTCTTTGTGTGGAATGCATTCTTCAAGATAATCTGATAATACTGAAGGGATTTTGCAGTTGAATGACCTCTGTAGGGTAGAGAGGAGTGTGGAAGATGCATTTTCTGCTCACAGGAGCCACACATGATGTGTGTTAGCCGTGTTAACACTGACTCACTTGTGCAGAACTCAAACTCCTTGTAGGGGTTGGTAGCCAGTCTCAGGAGGAGCAGTTTATGGGTGTTAAATGGTAACGCTGTGTTCTTTGACTTAGGCAAGGAATGGTTTTTTCTATCTCTATCATAAGCTTTTTTTCTTCTTGATAAATATTTTCTTCTTGATAAATAAACTCAGGGACAGTTTCACATATAAGTTCTTTCATGTATTTGACACAAACATCTTTAAGGCTTTCTACATGTCTGTATTCCCTTCTCTCTTCTCCCTCCCTTTAGTTTCTTAACTCAGATTGTTTGCACAACCAACAATAAGCCATTTGTGAAACTATTTTCCTTTATGACTTCCTTGAATCAGTTTTCCGTTAAGTCAGGAGTGAAGCCGAAGTTTAACTTCTAGTCATTGCTATAAGTAACATTTGGAAAATGCAATCTTTTAAAAGAGTCTGCATATAAAAGAGTCTGTGTGTATATATAYACATATATATCTATSTATGTATGTGTTTATGTATGTATGTATATCTGTATATTTATACACATATACAGACAAATACTTAATGTCAACAGTTAACACATAATGTATCCAAATTTGGAAAAAAACATTTAGCTCTCCTGTATTTCCTCTGGCAATGAGCTGTAAAGGAAAAAATCCTGGTCTATCATAATGGATTAAGTCAGCTAAGTAAAACTAGAGATTATTTGTTAAGCTGTTAGTTTGGTAGGCAAAATAAATATTCATTAAAAAGTAAAGTGTGCTTAAAAATCTAAGAGAATCTTCTTTATACTTCAGAAAACAGTTTTATTTTATTTTATGCTATCTCAAGTTTTAATTCTCATGATTCATATAACATAAGGACTCCTGGGTTTCTGGCTTTCTTTACAAAAAAAATCTGATTTTTTTCCTTAGATTGGATTGAATGGGAAGTTTTAATATTCCAAGTGTTGGCCTCTCTTGCTTAAGCCGCTGAACCTTACCCTTTCTGAAAAACATATGGCAGAGGAGAAGTGAGGAACTCAGTACTGAGTTACATATAAAGGTACAACTTGTTATGTAGCAGAAATATTCCAGATTTTGCTGGTCCCTATGCATGAACATGTGCCAAAAGCTATGGATTAGCCAATTTTAGTAGAGAGGACTGTATTAATGAAATGGTAAGGAAGATAGCCAGGCAACATGTAACATGTGAGAGATGAAAATGCCAAAGCAAGAAAAACATGAATATGGGCACATATAAACTATTAATTAATTCCTAATATATTCAGCGGTGAATTGATTTTTATTTTCTAATCCGACCAAAGATTTTGCATGTTTAATCAAAATACAAAGAAACATTTCCAAATGTTGGATATTGAGCACTTCCATAAATTCAAACCTTTCAAGTTATCTCAGAAAGATATATCAAATACACATCTATTATCTATGTATAATTGATATTCAAGTCAAATACACGTACACATACACACAATATATAGGAAATACATATTAAAGTAGACAGTGCAAATATATATCGAGTATCTTGATATAATGGTTCTAAGGAGATATTAGCCTATTCATGTTAAGTTCCTTTTGCAACTAATTAAAAAAAAATGGAAAGGGCACTTGGAAGTTGTGAATCAGCAGGTGCATCTTAGATACCTGCTTTAGGATACAATCCATTGTCTCCAAGAGTGTTTATTCCCTCTGCAGTCAATATTTCATGTGCAATACTGCCTAAGAAGAGTAATTTAAATATGGTAGATGATACCCACAGTGTTTATAGAGCACTACAGCAATACTACTATACTACTATGAATTAAATAATTGTGGTCTTCAAGTTTTGTTTTTGTTAACTAATTGCGATCCAAGTACTTTTTAAAATTCAAACTAAGTTTGTTGGGTTTTTTTATAATTAATCTCTTTTACTACCTTAGGTAATAGAGATTATCAAAAAAGGAGAAAGTAATTCGATTGTGTCTGCAAATATTCCAAGTTTTGAGGGTTTTTTCTGTCTCAGATTTTTTCTGTCTCTGATTCCGCTGCATTTTTTGGGGAGCTTTGCTGGCTCATATAACCCTCAGGTCCTACAGCTGGCTTCAGTGTTTTTTCAGGCAGCATGCAATGGGAATTTGTTCCCCTTCTCTTGTCAGAGGGACATGCTCAGAAAGAGCTGTTGGACAAAAACACACAGCATTGATCTCAGGGTTAGTCAGAGAGCAATAAAGTGTCTTGCCACTGGCCTCATAAAATAAAATTCCATAAAACAAGTAAGTCAAAATACTAATTATATCACTGGAAGAAATATGTTCAGTTTGCTGTGGCATGGAAAGGTTGAACCCTTACAGAATCATACAACAAAGCTATTGCTATTTCTATTCCATAAAGGAATAATTCATTCCCCTATCTCCCCTATCTCATCCTGCCTGACTTATTTCCTTCTCAAGAATTATATAAAAGGTGTGCTAGGATGCTGATTTTAATGAATATTTTTGTAAAATTCTCTTGTAGTATTTCTTCTCTTTAATACATGAAAATATTCAGAGTGAAAAATAAAACACTACATTTTTCCTGAAGTTGTAACAGGATGTCATGTTGTATCTGACCAAAGTAACCATATATAGAGAGATGGATTCTGCCTACAAATTTCAGCCTGAAGCTGAGAATGGCTCTGCAGTGTATTAAAATGCTCATGTTAAAGAGAGAACACCTTGCTTCTACTTCCTGTTCAGTATATGCTTAAATATTTATGCAAAGCAAATATGCTCTGGAGAGAAACTGAGAGCACTCCACCACAAATTGCCCTGTAGCTTTCAGGTAGAGATGTTAGCTTTAAAAATGAGAGGTCCATATTCAAATCCCTTGCAGTGCTGAGGCTCAAAATCTTGTTATGTGCAAAAGGGAGCGTAACATATAAATGACTCTAAGAATTTATTGTTAGTCTCACTGAATTTAACCTGCCTATTAGGTCTAATGAATAGAAGGAAGCCCTCAAAGTTATTATATAAAAAAATCTTCCTGGTGTTAATCACTTTTTAATAGTTCTCTACCTGGCTCCTAAGGCTTACAAAACCTGTACTCAGGAAGGGGAGGTGAGAGTGTCTATGAAGTCACCAGCATCTCCAGGTCTTTGCCAGGAGGAGTTTAATGCCTGCAGGGTGTGGGTTCATCCTACTATTGCAAAAGGAACATGGAGATGATGCTTTCTTCCTTCTCAGTCTTGAGTACATATTGAATTTTTTTTTGTTTTCCTATCCATACCTACCTCCGACTTGCACTGAGGACCTGGATGCAGCACTCCAGGTAGGGTCTCATGAAGGCAGAA